>OZ020611.1:51526180-52022180 GCA_963971575.1 Liopterus haemorrhoidalis
TGGGCTTAGCGCTTCTTTCAGGTTGTCTTGTATTTTGTGCTTCCGTCTGAGTTCTTCATATAGTTGGCACTCCAGGATTATATGTTCTACGCTTACAGTTTTATTGCAGTTGTCACAGTTTTCCACCTCTTTTCTTTTCATTAGATGAATGTGTGGCCAATTCTGAGTCTTGTAAGGATTCTCTGTTCTTTTCTGTTACCTACTAGAGCCCAGGGTTTGGTGTCTTCACTCCTTTTTACCGACCGCCAACATATATGAGGGAGGTATTGTGATCATACCGATTTTGACATTTCGAGATTTCGATGGATCTCCACGAATTGAGGTCCCTACATAACGTTTTGACAATTTTTAGCATGATGTCTGTCGGTCTGTTTGTCCCTCTGTCTGTCTGTCTGTCTGTCCGTCCGTCTGTCTGTGTACACGTGCAGAGCAAATTCGGCTAAAAGGATTTTTATGAAACTTCATATTTAAGCTTTTGACATCAATGGCACAAGTTGATTAACTTTTGGTAAAAATCGGTTGACTAGAAATGGGAGTCTACTCGTGCCGATTTTAAGTTTTTTGCGAATATTTAGCAACTGAAAAATATTTGGAAAAAAATTATTTAACAAAAGTTGCTATAAATACAATAACTAACAATTTTTATTTGAAACATTTTTTGATAAAACGAAATATTTTTGAAATTTTTTTGTAAAATATTAGTATAAGTATCTATTTTTACCGACCGCCAACATATATAAGGGAGGTATTGTGATCATACCGATTTTGACATTTCGAGATTTCAATGGTTCTCCACGAATTAAGGTCCCTACATAACGTTTTGACTATTTTTAGCATGATGTCTGTCGGTCTGTCTGTCCGTCCGTCTGTCTGTCTGTCTGCCTGTCTGTCCGTCCGTCTGTCCGTCTGTCTGTGTACACGTGTAGAGCAAATTCGGCTGAAAGGATTTTTATGAAATTTCATATGTAAGCTTCTGCCAACAATGGCACGAGTTGATCAACTTTTGGTAAAAATCGGTTGACTAGAAATGGGAGTTGACTCGTGTAGATTTTAAGATTTTTGCGAATATTTAGCAACAGAAAAATATTTCGAAAAAATTTATTTAACAAAAGTTGTTATAAATGCAATAACTAATAACTTTTATATAAGACGTTTTTTGTAAAATTGAAACATTTTTGTAAAATTTTTAAAAATTTTTCCAAGTCTCAATTTTTTCATATTTAATGTAACGTTTCCATGGCCATGATAAATAATATCTCTGTTAGAAAATATAAGGCCAAGTTATTTCTACTCGGACGGACGGACAGAAGGACAGACCGACAGACATCATGCTAAAAATAGTCAAAACGTTATGTAGGGACCTCAATTCGTGGAGATCCATCGAAATCTCTAAACGTCAAAATTGGTATGATCACAATACCTCCCTTATATATGTTGGTGGTCGGTAATGAAATAAAATTAGGTAAAATTTAAAAAAAATACAAGAGATTGCGAAAAAATCATAAACATTTATAATATATAAATTAATTTAATTTTGGGGGTGCTGCAGCTACATAGATTGTTACCAGCTGTCTCTGATTGTTAAGGTTTGCTAAAAATTTTAACCAGAAAACCAATTTGCCAGAAAATTGCATAAAATTAAATTAATAGTGATCTATAACTTGAGTATTAGGAACATATTTTAGTAAAAATAATTCTAGTTTATTAATGTAATATAAAGTACAAGACATTAAGTAAAAATGTGTTCTAATCAAGACAAAAATATGTTACAAAAAACGGCTTGATGAAAAATAAAACATCTCCTGTGAAAAATATTTCTCGAATGTAATTATTTTAATGCACAAACTCTGCAAGCTCTTAAGCATTGCAATAAATTTCGGTAATGGACTAAATGTAAGAATGTTTAAGATTCTCCTGCTACATCTCTTTCGCTATATATTAACTACTGTAGTAGAACAAAAACACGGGACTCACAGTCAGTCGGACTGACCTTAATACCGGCTCAAAATAATACATTTCTAAACATATTTATTATAAAGGGGTCACTGACATTCAACTAAATGCCTCGCTCCATTCATCTTACATATATTTAGACACTTTGCGATATAATGTTTTGCAAATTATCTAGATGAGAAAACACACAACTGAACGGTCCACAACAACATATGTACTTAGACATACAACAATCACACTCATCACTTGTTATCTAAATAAACTACACTTTGTCAATGGCGGACTCGGCTGGCGGCAAGCACGTATTCAAGGGGGGGGGGGGTTAATTAAAAAATAATTTAAACAAAATAAAAAAACAGAAAAAATTAAATTTCTCGAGACCCGAACCCTAGTTTGGAAATTAGAATGCGAGAGCGCTAACCATTACACCATGAAGGCATGCTGGTTTACTTTGTTACATAAGTTATTAAATATTTTACATGGTCAAGCAAAAAACACAAAAAATGCGTTATTTTCCGAAAACGTAATCTGATCAAAAATTCGTGTTATGCTATTCCGGTTCACACAAATGTACATTACTTAGAATTTTATCAGATTTTTAGTATAAACCATCTGGGTCTCACACTCTGTAGGACAAAAAATTTTTTGCACAATTTTGGCAAAACCCGTGTCAAAATAATTTTATTGCAAAAATAAAATTTTTATCGTTAATCCAAGTACTAAGGGCTTTCAGTTGATACCCTATTAAGAATTTTTAAAAAATATATTTTTTTTCGATGGGCAGATATTTGTTTAGTGTTTTGGGGATATGTTTTTATATGTTTTAGTATTTTTCTTATGTGCGGGTCAAAGAGTTGTATAAGCATGCCAAATTTCAACTCTCTAGGTTTAGCCGTTTGGCTACAATTTTTACCTAACAGACAGACAGACAGATACACAGACAGACAGACAGACAGACAGACGATAAAATGACGGTATAAGGGTCTTTTGGTCATACCTACAAAACCCTAAAAAAGATAAAAAAGGAAAACCCTATGTACTAAGAAACCCTATATAATAAGAATAAAACACTAATCGACCGGGCATAATTGAGATTTCATGAATCATTGACGGGTTTTGGAAAAGCTATGGTTTTCGCTACATTTCATCTATATAGAAAATTATAGTTGAATAATATAGCGTTAACTATTCTTATAATATAAATTATTGCTTTTTTGGTCAGTATTTTAAATGGGAATATGTAATTTCATTGTACCCGGGTGCTTTCTTTTTATTTTTTGAGGTTTTGTAAGTGTGACCAAAACACCTTTATAACGTCACTCCCATGTCTGTCTGTCTGTTCGGTAGAAATTGTAGTCAAATTGCTGAACATAAAATTTGGCATGCTTATAAAACTCTTTGACCTACATATAGGAAAAATACTGAGAATTCAAAAAAATACATCGTGAGATAAATACAAACAAACATGTATTTAAAGAAAAAATTCATATTTAAAAAAATTTTTGATAATACATAACCCTTAAAGGATTCCACACACCAAAGCGGCCGCGGTGGTGGCCACGGTGGCGGCCACGGTAGCGATCAGGTCTCCTCACACTAACGCGGTCGGAGTGGCGGTAGCGGTAGCGATCAGTTAGTGAATCACGGTATATAGTTGTGTGATAATATTGGTTGAGAGAATACGTGAGAATATGTTAAAGTTAAACAAGAAGAAGTCTTGATTTTGGCAGCTCTTCTTGAAGATGAGGAGAGGAATAGGTCAGTGATACATATTTTTTTATTTTCCACTAAATAAATAAAAAAATAATAGAAAATAATTCAATATTTTTCAGAAAAAAACGAAAAGTATGGGTACATGATATTAATAAGACACGAGAACAGCAAGGAGAATTTCATACATTGTATGCAAAACTGCGAATGGACGAAGAACGTTTTTACATTTATTTTAGAATGACAATTGAAAGTTTTGATGAAATTGTTGAGCTTATTAAAGAAGATATTCAGAAAGAGCATACTAACTTTAGAGAGCCGATTTCACCTACTGAACGTCTAGCAGTTACATTACGGTAAATAAAAAAAAAACATTATTTATTGAATTATATTATTTTAATTTATATATAACAATTATTTACAAAAACAGTTGATTTATTATATAAATACAGAAACAAAAATTATTATTAAGCATTGGTAAATGTTATTAACTAAAGATAACTAAAGATTTGTGTGTGATAAATTATCATACCAGGTAGTAGTACTACTGTTTTTGGACTGCGAGATCGGACCTTGATCTGAATATGGTGACAAAAATGGGAATTGGGTGAATCTCGAGTTTCGGTTCTAATAGATGTAATTTCTGTCTGTTGTTGCAATTCTGCTTCCATTATTACTTGTGCTAATTTAAATTTAGTGATTATTTGAAGTCGTGGATTCATTTTTCTAATTGTCTTCGCATATTCCAAACACAATAAATCAAGCTCGTCATAATTTGTCTCCATGTTGTTACTTTTGTTTAAATAATTTAATACCTTATCTACTGAAGAAGTTTTATCATTGAATGCTTCTTTATCACGATTAGGCGCTTTTCTTTTTCGATTGGCTACATTGCGGGGAATTACCTGAACTATTGTGGCTGAAGATGCTGGACCTTCCTCTGAAGTTGGTGGTTGAAGTTCATCTTCATATTCCTCATTGTCATTGTAATCTATATTAGAAATATTTGACTCAGTTTGTGCAAATTGCAGGAAAGGCCTAAAATACGACATCTGCTCTACCCATGGCCACATTTTATAGCGATCTACTGATTTTGCTTTCTGGCCAGTATGCGTTTTTTCACCCCGTAAATTTAAAGTCTCTTAAATTCTTGAATTTTTTTTTTGCATGTTCGCCTGAAAGTAATAATTTAATTAATAATATTTTTTATTATAGGTTTTTGGCTACTGGCGATTCCTACAGTACAATTGGTCATAGTTTTCGAATCGGTTTCACTACTGTTAGTGCAATTGTTGCTGAAGTATGTGATATAATTTGGAAACGACTACATCCTATCTATATGCCAGAACCAAATACTGAGATATGGAATAATGCTAGTATAGGTTTTAAGGAAACATGGAATTTTCCAAATTGTGTCGGAAGCATTGATGGGAAACACGTTACTATCAAATGCCCAAAGAAATCAGGCTCAAACCATTTCTGTTACTTGAAAAAAATTTCTATTGTTCTAATGGCTATTGTTGGTCCCGATTATAAATTCATCTGTATCGATGTTGGTGGTTATGGAAAGAACAGTGATGGAGGTATTTTTGAGACATCTGCTATGGGAAAAAAATTTGCAAATGGAACAATGAACATTCCTTCAAATAGAATATTGCAGGGTCAAAATGAAGCTACTCCTTGTGTGCTAATAGGCGATGAAGCTTTTGCACTTTCTCCGTATTTAATGCGGCCTTTTCCATATAGGCAAACGCGACATGATTACAGGAAGGAAAACTACAACAATAGGTTATGTACAGCTCGGCGTGTTGTTGAGAATGCTTTTGGAATTTTAGTCCAAAAGTGGCGAGTATTTTACAGACCATTGGAAGTAAAAGTAGATACTTCAATAAAAATTGTAAAAGCTGCTTGCGTACTACACAATTATTTACGAACTAAAAATTCTAATGAATCTTATTTACATCTACTGGAACCACAAGAACCAGCACTAGGAGGATTCAACAATCTTCCAGTTGACGGGAGGAGGGTCGCAAACTACGCCTTTCAAATACGTGAAAGATTTGTTGATTATTTTAATACTAACTAATAATAAATAATAACTATAAAAATAAAAATTCAGATATATGACAGTTTTGCTATATAACTAATTGTATGTAGAGGAAAAATAATAATCTTACCATCAATTTCCAAAACTTTTCCTATTTCGTCCCACACTTTATTTTTTTTTCCTAATATTCTTGTAATCAGGATGTGCTAAGTCATACAAAATGAAATGATCCTTTACTGATTCTATGATTTTTTCTGTTAAATTATCCATTTTCGACACTATTTTCTTAAATATATTCACTCTGTGGTATATAAACAATGAATATCGCGCGGCCTAACGCAACTTGTCGAGTTTGGCCGCCAGTGTTTGGTGATCGCTAGACTGAACGCTGCATTCGGCGCCGTTCTCAGATAGCGGAACGCTTGTATGTGCGTGGTCTCATTGTATTGTATAGGTTGCGTTAGGCCGCTCCATTATCGCCACCGTGGCCGCCACCGCGGCCGCTTTGGTGTGTGGAATCCTTAATACATGGATAAACAAACAATTTTTTTTTTAAATTTTATCCAAAAATATGTCAAAAAAACTTTTGTCCCCCACCCTATTTCACAAAAAGGTTGATCTAAACATCTGAAAAAATCTCAATAATGTACAATGATGGGAACCGAAACAGTTCAAAAAAATTTTTTTGATCAGATTCGCTTTTCGAAAAATATCAATTTTTTTGTGTGGTATCAAAGAAATCTCTTAAAACTTAGATTAAGGAACAATAAGTAGTTTTTTAAAATTCATTTTACTAAATCATTTTTGTCATAAAAGTGCTAAAAAGTTTTTGTCCCGCACCCCTTAAACAAAAGGGTTGAACCAAAAATCTGAAAAAAATTTAGGTAATCTCGTTTTTGAAAAAAATTGCAGTGTTTGTCTTTTTGACCATGGTAATTATTTTTTTAATTAATGGCTAAATTGTGGCTAATAATGTTATGTATTTTTTGCTTTATGGCCAAGATAGTATATGTCTAGTGTTGAAATTAGAAATATGATTAAAAAAAGCAGCTGAGAATTGAGTTGTACGCAGCTTACAGGCGGAGTGCTTACTGTTATACGCCATGATTCAACGTATTGATTGTATTAGTTTAGGTTTTTGTTTTTAAGGTATCAAACAAGAATAAATATAACTAACTCTATTATCTCTATACCCGTTACGGACAGGACATGAGAGATTATTTTTTACAAAGTTCCAATTTTTTATTCATCTTAGATTATTTACAATGACAGTCTTTCATTTAAACATGCAGCAAAAAGAAGTAACATGTGTCCTAAATGACACTCCGTTAAATAATACATTTCATATTTCATACAGTTAACATAGTTGTTAAATATTTGAGATGCGCCTGTAAGACGATGTTCCAGCTTGACATACTCGCTACACACCAAAACATACTCAAGGCGTAATGCAAAATGTATGTGGCAGGCGGGAAGAAAGAATTTTTCTACGTTCTAACAAGATTAAGAGCTTTGTTACTAGTTTATAATAGAGGTATTAAGGGTTTAGTCAACTTTAAGTTAAGATATGTCCGTTATTATGTGCCTCTTTCTGAATATTAGATAGGTTTAAAAGATTTAAATTTGAAATTTCAGGGATAAGAAGTTTAAATTTTAGTATGATCAGAGGTATTTAAGAATATTTAAGACTTGAGTAACTCCCTAAAGCCTTTGACAGACGAGCGGCTTTTGTTCAGATTTGTGAACAAGAATGGGAGATACAGATTGATTTGAATATGCTGATATTTTATAATATTTTAGTAATAGTAAATATATTAGGTGTACCGGAAAGTTTTTTCGTTTTTATTATTTATATTAAGTGCAGTATGCGAACTAGTCACGACTTATTCGCTGAATTAAACAGACGTCTTTTGCGATTTGATTGAACTCTGTAATCTTGAGTACCTAATTATTGTTTTCGTTTCATTTTAAACCCTTGCATTTTAAAATGGCGGAAGAATTTTCATCAAAACATTTTTTATGTTGTTTAATGTTGTATGAGTACCATAAAAAAATCTGCTACAGTCACTATATAAAACATTTGCACTGATTATGGTGATAAACTAAATGTACGCACATGTCAACAGTGGTTTAAAAAATTTAAACCACTAGTAGCAACTGAATCAGAACTTGACCAGAAATCGGCAAGAAATTGTGAATACAAGAGGAGTTATTCTTCAAGGCGACAATGCCTGACCTCATTCATTAAAAAAGACACGTGAAAAAATTTCCGAGCTTGATTGAGAGGTTCTAACACACCCACCCTACTCACCAGACATTTCACCCTCCGACTATCACTTATTTCGGTCACTGGAATACTTTTTAAAAAACAAGACACTTAGAGATATGAACCATGTTAAATTGAGCCTTGAACAATTTTTTTCCTTAAAAAAATCAGGAATTTTATAAATCGGAAATATTTTCACTTCCTGATAAATGGCAGAGTGTTATAGATCACAATGATAACTATTTTACTCAATAAAGTACATTTTTTTCTTTCGATTTATTTCTATTTTAATAATACCAAATAAACGAAAAACTTTACGATACACCTAATAGTTTGCACCTCTCATGACATTTGCGAGATATAAAAGTTATTTGTGTACCATGGCCAAAAAGTAGATTCTTTTCTGCCGTATCTGAATTTGAAGTTCGATGTGCAGCCAAGGACTTAAAACAGATAAGGACGCAAAAGATCTTTTTGACCAAGGTACACATTATATTTTTTAGGAGACCAAAAGTAATTTTTATTAGAAAAATTAAGTTTATTTATTTACATGGGGTAATTTATGGTTACTGTTATAAATGTTTGACTGTCAGTTTGGTATATTCTATAATGATCCAATCTTAACATGGTGATTTTGAATTTGAAAAGGAACTACGTTCTGGACGATCTATTCTGAGGAAGTGATTATTTCGGAAAATGTAGCTGCTGTTTTTATGGAACAGTATTTTGATACTGATCTTTTGAAAGACCTTTCCTATAATGACAAACCTCTCGTATAATGTGCAGGACAAGCATCTAATGTAAATGTAAATAAGCCATTTTCTTGTAAACGTGTAGGTAAAAAGTGGAAACCAAACAGAAGATTGTCCAGGATACTAATCCACACATTTAGTGTTGCACTAGCTTCCTTTATCTTGACCTCATCAGAATGCATAAATATTGAAACCTTAATAACTACCTTCACTTGTATCTGGGGAACCTACTACTAAATTGTAGGTCCTTAAAATTCGAGTAGCAACGAATAGTGATTTTGCCGAATAACCGAATACCGAATTTTCGATTCGATTCGATTCGATTCGAAATATCGAGTATTCGGTTAAAATTTTTGTCGAATATTCGGCCTAATACCAAATAGTAAATATAAGCATGAGGTTTTTGGAAAAAGATTCTACAAATTTAAATTTCATGCGCCGTGAGTTATTGAATTGCCTTTTGGACGAAGCAAAATCCAAAAACATTGTAAAATCGAGGATTTACGTATACTTTTAGAACATCTGAGACAAAGCTGTAATGGTGACGAAGACAATGACGAAAGAGGCTCACCTTCTTGTAATTATGAAGAAGATAACAGCTCTGAACCGTTGAAGATGAAGGTTCAGAAAGTTTCTTCATTTTGGAATTGTTTTGAGGAAATAAAAACTAAAGATCCCACAACAAATAAACTAGTCTCAACAGACTTGGACACTTATTTAGAGTTATCATTAGAAAAAAGAACATTATGTTCTATTCGGTGTTGGAAAATTCATTATAATATGTTGCCGAAATGGATCCCCCAGACCAATTTACAGTGTTTACGCCTGTATAGAATTATATGAAACTTCTAAACATTGTTATACTATAGCGTAGCCGTCTAAATATTTTTAACATGTCTAAAACTGAATTGAAAACAAAGTTTCAAACATTTCATTATTTGAAACCATTAAATTCTCACAAAATGCCTTTAAAAACCAACGGATACATATATCAAAAGAGATATTCATAAATAAATTATCATGTGGACATTTATATCCATTTTCCAATTTAATGAGTCCATAAAAATATACTGTACCACAATAAATGTTAACACACGGCTGTTATCAGGGGCTACTTGCGTTATCGGACGTACTGCGCTTGGTTTTGTTTCCATGTGCCATAAAATCAAACCGATATACAGTGGAACAGTGGCGCTGGCTTATGGAAGCCAAATAGATATTTTCCTCATATTTTGATGCCAAAAATCTTATTTTTTATTTATCTAGTATTTATTTTGTTTTTAAGGATTCGTAGATATAAGCAAGTATGGCTGCCAAGATGGGATGACATCTGAGAATTTTGTCATGGCAGTGGAAGATGCCCGACCATTTTAATTTTATTTTATTTAGTGAATGGTTGCATACATTTACATAATATAATTACATAGCACCTATAAGTTAACACAAGTACATATAGTAAAATAGCGAAATATAATATTTCTAGTCACAACCCGGCGCCTCCAACATATTTGCTAGGGGGTGAAGTCAAGAAAGGAATCTTTTCTACAAAATTTATTATACATGATTAATTGACATCAGAATATGTACAATTGTTGGTAAAATGGCTGCTGGTGTTGTCCGTTTAGAAGCAGATGTTAGTCTCGTTCTTGCTCTGGCTCCTCCAGGATCAACAGCTAGGCTGGTCCTTGAGCAGCGTGATAAGGACTGATGACCACCGACGTGATGACTGGTCATAAGAATGACTACCCCGACTCTATTCCCTAAGACCATTTTATAACTGTAAACCAGGACACTATGACGTCAGGTTCTACCTCAATTGTTTTGGAAACATTTTTCATTTGTGTAATTGTTGGCAGCAATTAAAAGACCATAGTCATCACAATTGAATAATGTTTATTAACACATTAGAATGTAGTTCAACACTTATGTTGGCAAATACGCAACACCCTGCACATTCTATAATTCCCAAAACCGTACGTCAGCGACCTTGACCTACACAGCCTAAAGACCGCTCAAGGAATTGGAACATTAGAATACAATTATACGATAATTGTGACAATATACTAAAAAAGACTACAGTGAAATGTTTGTATTTGACAACCAGTCTGTAGTTCTTGCTGTCACCAATACAAAATCCTCTGTTGTTCCATGGAAGGCACTATTGAGGCATTTAAAGACGATGTGTCTCACGTCTGACCACAGTCGCAGTTTGGAGTCTCCCGCGTTCCCCATCTGAAGAGAGATTCGTCGCTTCTACCGTAGCCCGTTCTAACTCTGTTCAAAGTTACCCATGTTTTCCTGGGACGGTCAAATCCATTCGGAGATTCTTCGGGGTTCACTAAGGAATGGAACTCAGCTGCTTCATCCATTTTTGCTGCCAGCTTTCTTTTGAGTTGTCGGTAGTTGCAGTGGTAATATTTGTTGTAATAACTGATTAGAGGCGAGATTGTCCAGGTTGTCAAAGTCGAGGCTGGCCATGTCGTCATGTATAAAAAGTTCTGCATTTTCATTTATTTCCCCATACTCACGCAAGAGGGCTAACAGGCTGCGTGCATGGGGTGGCTGAATATGAGCGAGAACTGGTAGCCAGTTGACGATGACCTAATGGCGCCAGTTATTATTCGCATCGTTTCATTTAGTGCTATGTCCACTTTTCTTGCATAAGGACTATTTATATAATACTGGGGCACAATATTTTGCTGTTGAGTACATCAGGCTTAGTGCTGTAAGTGTTGATGCGTTTGCTCCCCACGATAAACCAGCTAGTTTTTTAAGAATAGTGTTTTTGGATCTGAGTTTCGCAGCAAAGTTGCTTAGACGTTGGTCGAAAGGTCAGATTCAAGTCAGTTCAAGTGACTCTTGGAGTCACATCAATAGGTGTATTGTTATTTAATTGGAAACAGCAAGTTTAAGTTTTTCCTTTTAATTAATAATAACTTTTATACAGATTTAAAACAAAAAACATAACTTTTATACAGATATACCGATAACAGATATCATTGATATCACAAATATCATATAGATAACATTTAGAGTCCAGTCATTCCATGGAGGAAGGATTATGTAGGATATCAGAAAGGGGTAAGGGACCATTATATTTAAGAAACTTAGAGTGGTTGGTCTAGAGAAGATTGCAGTTGTGGATGTTGTTAGAACAGTTAAATAATAGGTGAGTGGGTTTTTCCAGGTTGCCCGCATACACAAAGATCCGAGTCGAGGACATTAATTCTGTAGAGATGTCTCTGTGCTAAACTGTGGTTGAATCTTAGCCGACAGATAAAAGAGATGTTGGAGAAACTTGTCGTACAGGAGAAACCAGAAGGAAAGCACCGCCGCGGTAGACCACCTACTTGATGGACGGATCTTATATCCAAGCTTACAGAGACATCTCGTGACAGCTGTTAGAGATTCCTAAGATCGAGTCACTTGGCGACGAGTGGTCTGAAGAGTATTAAACTAAAATGGCATATACATCATGCGATCACTATACATCGTTCGCGATGTTAGATTAAGAAGATATCACAAAACCAAATAAATATGATGCCAATCTTCAAAAAGTGAGGACGTAAAAAAGGAACAATACATTTACAAGTACATAATTGTAATTTATTAGTACTTTTACCCCAAACATATCTGATATCAATGACATCGACAGAACTCCCCAGGTCCAATATTCACGAACCGCCACTGTTACAGTAGTAGCCGGTGAGTGGACACTTCAAATCTCTCTGCTCGCAATACTGCATTTGAAAAATAGCCCTGCATACAATTTAATGCAACACAACAACCAAATTGAAAATGAGTATTATTTTTTCCAAACCATGTTTCGTTATTAAAACTATATTATTTAATTTTTCATTAATAGACTGGTGAAGGATACTTGTGTAACTAATAAATTAATTTTGATATTAAATATTATGTAATTAAAAAATATAAATTAAAATATGAAATTTAATTACATTTTAAATAAATATTTGCAGTTTTGATATCGGCTGAGCATGGTGGTTGCCTTAAATGAACTTATATGCCATTTTTCTTCCATAGTTTTTCAACATGCTAAATAAAGAAAATCGTCATGCGAAACGATGAATTTTTCGTAAATTTTTGTCCACATATTAAAATTGATTTACTCTATGTGTCTCGCTCAAAACCATCCTAAAAATAACTTGGGAAAATATGATGGGATGTCAAGTTCTAAGGAAAATTTTTATTGAATTATTTGTAGGTGTCAAAAAAGTGTATAATTTATGGGGATGTCATTTGTTGGTTTTTGGTGTTGAGTGTACATTATATACCGTGTTTATGCGTACATGGTCCGCTGCCTGGAGCAGCCGTCATTTTTTAAAGAAAACACGCCATACTTCAAGATGCTATTTATCAATTTAAACTAGGGCGACATAAGTAAATATACTCGTATACAACAGTTTTTAATATTGCACGCAACATTTCTATAAATTTGTGATGCTATAATTTTAACAAACAATAATTTTAATAATAGTAAACCGTTAATAAACTATTTACAATAATGTACCGGGTGTTCCATATGATCAAGGCTGTAGTCGTAAAATTAGAATAATGTGTATACATCGAAAAAATCAGAGGGCATACGGCCTACAAAACTGTACGGCGGGTGGGAGGCAATTAAACTTAGAATGTGAAAAATATAATTTCATTTTTCTATAAAAACTATCCGTATATCATGACAAGATGAATTTGCACAGGTCTCACGTGAACACACCCGTGACTTCTTATCTGTGACATATTGACGGAGGATCTGTGTCCATATAAAAATTACTTTAAATAAATTTAAAACACAGTAAAACCTAGCTAAACTGACCACGGAAGGGATCAGCTCAAAGTGGTCACCTTAGACAAGTGGTCATTTTACGCAAAAAGAGGGATGTAAGCAACTTTCCCTCTACTGCGCGGATGCGCGCGCGCGCAGTATATTCATTCCTGCCGCGCAGTTAAAATATCACTCGCGCTCGTAATGCAAGTAATTGTTGCAAGTTTTTGGGCTTAAAAGCCTATTGTTAATTACAACATTACAATTTGTAATGTATATATATATTTGTTAATTAAAAACTAAAATGTATAAATTTAAAAATTATATCCTCCTCTGCTGCTCAGTCAAATTTTTTAGCGCCCAATGCCCATTCCGGCTTAAAGAGAACATTGGATGTATTATTTTGCAGGGACTAGCAGTTGCCAAAAATGCGAAAATTTTTAATTCCTCTATCCAAGATTGTAAATTAAAATCCCAGAAAATCCTGGGATTCAACGGGATTCATATATATATTTTTTATAAAACGGGGATAAGATACCAATTATAAAAAATCAGCTGTGGCCACCACAGGACCGACCGCTATCGTAAAGTACTTATATAAAATACATTCTAGCAGCAGAGTAGAAATAACTTGGCTTAATATTTTCCAACAGAGATATTATTTATCATGACTATGGAAAAGTTACATAAAAGTATGAAAAAAAATTTCTGTTGTGAAATATTCACAAAAATCTTAAAATAGACACGAGTCTCCCATTTTTAGTCAACCGATTTTTACCAAAAGTTGATCAACTCGTGCCATTGATGGCAGAAGTTTAAATATAAAGTTTCATAAAAATCCTTTCAGCCGAATTTGCTCTACACGTGTAACAGACGGACAGACGGACAGACGGACAGACGGACAGACGGACAGACGGACAGACGGACAGACGGACAGACAGACAGACAGATCGATAGACATCATGCTAAAAATAGTCAAAATGTTATGTAGGGACCTCAATTCGTGGAGATCCATCGAAATCTCGAAATGTCAAAATCGGTATGATCACAATACCTCCCTTATATATGTTGACGGTCGGTAAAAATGAATTTGTATATATCGGTAAATTTATTGAAAGATAATATATTAGTACATATTGCACAAGTAACTTATAAAAATAACAAGTAGCATGTAAAAATACAGAATGTTTATGCATTTATAACTCTTTTATTATAGATTTTCTTTACTAGAAGGTTTTTATTAGTGAGGCGAGTACCTCACTCGCCTCACCCTCAGTACGGGCTCTTAGTGACAATTTGACCTAATTTAATTGAAGTCGTATCTCTTGTAGATTTCGGGATCCCTATACATTCTTGGTTAAATAGGACACCTCCTAGTACGATCTAGAAGTTAAGCCCCGTTGAACAAATCTTCTCTCTGGAGAGGCGATCTTTACAAATCTTTTCTTAGTTTTGAATTTATGATAATGGAAGTAATTATAATTGAAATGTTCTACGACATTCACTCCGTGAGCTTGTTGCTTAACTGTAAGATTTAAACTTAGCCACTATTTTTTTCACTGAGCTGGTGGCTTCCTATTCTGCTCTGAACAACCAACAACAGTTGAATTGCCACTACACTGCTGCCACCATTCTCGTAGTTTTTCTCCTAGAATTTTCGTAACCGTCTGAGACTCGACCGGGTTGCAGGGCGAGCGCCAACTATATGACAGAGGTATCTGGCAGAAGACGGCGTAATAATCCGGGATGGGGAGTCGGAGTCGGAGTCGGGAATCGATGGCCGAGGAGTCGGGAATCGGAATCGAGAGTCGACTCCCGCCTCTTTGATTTAATTTTTATTAAGGACGATAACAAAATTATGGGAGTCCGAATCGGTTCTTAAAAATACCGGCTCGGGTGTCGAGAATCGGGAGTCGTATATTTTTCTGCCGAATCCCCATCCCTGGTTATATTAGTAAGACCTTAGATAACGCTTAGAAAATGTGTCTAAAAGTTTTACTTAAAATAGCCATTTTGACATAACATAAGTATAGGAATACCTGAAGAGCCGACAATTATTTCTATAACATCCTTTAGCTTTAATTCTTCGGTCATAACCTGCGTAATTTTCTGCGAACAGGTCCTTATTTTGAGCAATTCTTAAGCGTTTGTGCAAATGTATATTATAATGAAACATTAAAATGATTTGGGTTTAACGGGGTATTGTATTTCATTATCCGCGATCCAGAATATTTTTATTTCGTTATGGTAAGTCGTTCTATTGTTATTTGATGTAATATATATATATATATATATATATATATATATATAGTCTGGATGCGATGTCGATGTTTTTCTTAGAAAATTAAAATTGGATGTAAGTTACTGGATAAAGTTAAGCTAAATAAGTTTTATGTAGTTTGTTATTAGAATAAGATCTCATAAAAGATAGGCAGAGATCTGGAATTAGATCTTACCTGTTGAAGGCAGCAGATTTTTAGCTTCACAAAATGTCGAGAGTTAACTCGAGTTTGAAACTGCAGGGTTACGAACTTGGTAAAAACTTGGAAAAATAGGTGAATAAAGATTACAAATAATGTAAATTATTATTGAGACTAATAAATATTTCACTGTTAAGGCAATTATACAGTGGAAAACATTAATTTTAAACATTTGGAAATATTTTTCGTTTGAAAAGAGTTTTGTGTAAAAAGTAGAGGGCTCGAAATGGAAAATTTCACGAACCGGAACGCCACTTCAAAATTATTGTGGGTAGGGGCGGATTGGATAATCTGTACGTTGGGACGTTTCCCGGTGGGCCGGTGGTCATGGCTGCTATGATAAATTTCGCATAAATAAATGTGTGATCTTTTTTCATAGAACGATCTTTGAAAATAATCGTTCATAGGGAAACAGCTTTCTGCGGTTTCCTTTGATTTAACTTTTAATTGTTTATTCATTTTATTCTTATATATTAGGTGTACCGGAAAGTTTTTTCGTTTTTATTGTTAGTGCAGTATGCAAAATAGTCACGACTTATTCACTGAATTAAACAGACGTCTTTTGCGTTTTGATTAAACTCTATAATCTCGAGTACTTAACTATTGTTATCGTTACATTTTAAATTTTTGCATTTTAAAATGACGGAAAAATTGTCATCAAAACATTTTTTATGCTGTTTAATGTTGTATGAGTATCCTAAAAAAATCTGCTACAGTTGCCACATAAAACATTTGCACTGTTTATGGTGATAAACTAAGTGAACGCACATGTCAACAGTGGTTTAAAAATTATAATCAGGAAATTTATGCTTGGATGACGAACTTCGATCTGGAAGACCCTATAAAGGAATAATTTATTATGAGATGTTAAAACCGCAGCAAAGTGTTAATTCTGATCTCTATTATGAACAATTGGATCGACTGAATCAGAACTTTACCAGAAAACGGCCAGAAATCGTGAATAGAAGAGGAGTTATTCTTCAAGGCGACAATGCCTGACCTCATTCATCAAAAAAAGACACGTGAAAAATTTTCCGAGCTTCATTATGAGGTTCTAACACATCCACCCTGCTCACCAGACATTTCATCCTCCGACTATCACTTATTTCGGTCACTGGAACCGTTTTTAAGAAACAAGACACTTAGATATATGAACCATGTTATGAGCCTTGAACAATTTTTTCCTTAAAAAAATCAGGAAGTTTATAAATCGGAAATATTTTCTCTTCCTGATAAATGGCAGAGTGTTATAGATCACAATGGTAACTATTTTACTCAATAAAGTACATTTTTACCGACCGCCAACATGATATATAAGGGAGGTATTGTGATCATACCGATTTTGAAATTTCAAGATTTCGATGGATCTCCACGAATTGAGGTTCCTACATAACGTTTTGACTATTTTTAGGATGTCTGTCTGTCTGTCTGTCTGTCTGTCTGTCTGTCTGTCTGTCTGTCTGTCTGTCTGTCTGTCTGTCTTTCTGTCTGTCTGTCTGTCTGTCTGTCTGTCTGTCTGTCTGTCTGTCTGTCTGTCTGTCTGTCTGTCTGTCTGTCTGTCTGTCTGTCTGTCTGTCTGTCCGTCTGTCTGTCTATCTGTCTATCTGTCTGTCTGTCTGTGTACGTGCAGAGCAAATTCAGCTAAAAGGATTTTTATGAAAATTCATATTTAAGCTTCTGCTTTCAATGGCACGAGTTGATCAACTTTTGGTAGAAATCGTTTGACTAGAAATGAGAGTTTACTCGTGTCGATTTTAATATTTTTTATTTTTAACAAAAGTTTCTATAAATGCAATAACTAATAACTTTTATTTGAGACGTCTTTTGATAAAACGAAAAATTTCGAAAATAATTTAACATAAAATTTGTTTTGGCATCCCAAATAATCATCATTCACTTACTAAATACCTGCGAATCCCTGAAATGTGTGAAAATTCACACTTCACATCATTTTTTGTGAATAATACATACATTAATCGATATCTCGAAATATTTATAATTTTTTCCGATACCGTATTTTGAAACGATACTGATATCAATACAAATCATCAATACCTTCGTTACCCCAGCGCTGACAGCACTTTTTTTTTTGTTTAGTAATAAAGTGTTCGATACCACGTAGTATTGATACTTTTTTCAGAAACAAATGCCGGTATTGATACTAATAATCGATACCGATACCAATACAAAGTACCGATATCTGCGAACGATTGTTATATCCCTAATTATGTTTGCTTTAATACTATGCTGCAGTCTTGCAACTGGCACTATGTTAAGATTTTTTACCCATTTTTCACAAAAGAATGTTTTGTTTCTTTAGTTGGATCAGTACTACTTCTTTAACCTTTTGATTCCCAATCTTGTTTTGCGACTTTTTTTTAAATCTGTATGTTTACCTTTAGATACAGTTTCAAATAAGGCAAAAACAATATTCGCTGGAAATTTTATAGAAGGGTAAGATTTAGGGTGGTGGGACATATATGTCTCGCTGGGTATTGGAAGTGGGGTACATATGTATGTCCCACTAATATAAAAAATAAAATAAATAAAATATGAGAAATATCAATTCGAAAAATATTCTGATTTTCTTCTAACTTTTGGTACAATAGATAATTGAGATCCGGTAGATGGTCTACTCAATTACCGTTGAAGATTGACATTGGTGTGCTGCCAACTATAACATATTAACGATTAAGTTTGGGGGAACAATACATCCGAAAACTGTCTTCTTTCTTTTCTTTTCATTTCCTATTGTTTTTGAAAAATATCTTGATCTTCTTTTAACTTTTGATACAGCAGATATTTGAGATCCGGTAGATGGTCTACTCAATTACCGTTTAAGAATGACATTGGCTTGCTGCCAGCTATAACATATTAACGATTCAATAAGGGGGAACAAAAAATCCGAAAACTGTATTCTTTCTCTTCTTTTCTTTCTTTCCTTTTATTTCGCAGAATACAATACAGGAATTTGCTGCTATTGTCATAAATAAACGGTAAAATACTTATTTCGACCACTTACTACTTCTTCGGTCCATGCCAAATATCCCAATTAGTTGATCTAATAGATCAACCCCGCCGATTTTTCAACCCCCCCAACGACTGAACGAATTTATAATGCATTTATTTCCCTCTGAGCATCTTCAACACTTGTTTGGGATGTATACGCCCCATTGGCTCTGAAGGGTTATGAAGAAGCAGACAAACATATCTAAAATCTGTCGTATTTTAAAAATCACTTTTCCCAAATATTTTCCGCGATTCAGATAACTTTATCACCACAAATCTAACGTTTGTGTGGTGTATTTTGCGTGTTATGGACGTTTGCGACAGTGGCATGTCGCTCTGCGGGGGTTGTCAAGTAGCTACGCCCGTTCACATTTTGTTCGGTTTCGCTCTTGTTCACTGATGCTACATTTAGTTTTCCGCCACTAGAACTTCATTATGTTCTGTAGAGAGCGGCACATCACAACTCAGTGCTAACTGAAAAACAATGAAGATTTGTGATCTCTGAAAATACCATTGAATCGGTAGATCACTTTCATTTATATCAGGTTAAATTAGAAAGATTTTAGCTAGTCTTCGTAGTCGTCCTAAGACATCTAAGCGCTCTAGCCTAACCGTGTGTGAATCCTCCGATTAATGACATTGTAATTGTGCGACGGCCTCGACTCTCGACCCTCAGGTACTTGGCGCCCCAGAGATACAGCCTTATTGGCTCAATGCTTTACGTGGGCCTTTTATTTTTTCTGTTATTCTCCTTCACAAACGATATATCTTCGCGCTCTCTTTTCTTATAGCATCTGCATAGTCGTTCAACTATCTAGTCTAGGAGTTTCCTAAGTAGTCCTAAGTTTCCAAAACCTAACTCCAGCGGTCGGTACCAACTGGCATTGGATGAGAGTAAGAGGGCTAGTAAGACATAAATTGGTATTTAGACGATTATTATAGAAATTTTAATAATAATAATAAAAAAAAGAAATCATTCTAAAGGCTCATTTACATTTAGATACAAGTATGAGGACTTGTATGCGATACAAATCAAATTGACTTGTCGCGATAAATCATCTCATACATGAGTTCATACAATTTCTATAATTTGTCAAACCCATTGACATTTGTTTATGTTTTAAAAGGTTATGTCACATTTGTTTGTTTTCAATAGTTTCTTACTAGTTAAATATGTCTTTGTGGAGTAAGGATTAAACTCTGTTATTAATTGAGAAAAACAGAAGCAGTAATATCTGGAATGTAACGTCCAAGGGGTATAAATATTTAAAAAAATAACTCTGCCACCACCACAAATAATGCACAAAAAAACTCTCCTCGTCATCACTAGACATTTTTTGCGAGTGTATGCGTGAATACAAATGTAAACAGAGCACAAAATGACATGATTTTCGTCTTGTATATTGACATGTGTATGTTGACTTGTATGATCATACTTGTATGAACTCATACTTGTATGAAATACAAGAAATACAAGAAATCAAGACTTATATGCGATACAAGTCAAATTGATTTGTCGCGATACATCACCTCATACATGAGTTCATACAATTTGTATAATTTGTCAAACCCATTGACATTTGCTGATACTTTCTGTATGAGCAGAATTTTCCATATACATCACTTGTATGAGTTGACAACCTGGTGGAAAGTTAGGTTATGTTTTAAAAGCTTATGTCACATTTGTTTGTTTTCAATAGATATTTTTTTTTTACAAGTTAAATAAGTCTGTGTGGAATAGGGATAAAATTCTGATATTAATTGAGAAAATCAGAAGCAGTAATATCTGGGATGTAAAGTCGGAGAAGTATAAAGGTTTAAAAAAAAAGATATTTATGATAAAATTTCTGAAGAGTTAAGTTGCACGACTAAAGAAGTAAAGACAAAATGGCACAACATATAAATTCTCACATAATTTCTGAATCATGAACCATCTTCTAAAGTCAGTTGCCAACATTGAGTAGGCCCAATGGGTTTCTCGTCGAGGTAAAAAATATCGCTGCCACCATCTACGCTTTCTTTTTCATGATTTTGACAGAAGTAATGCACATGTACTTAAATACAAAAACTCTCCTCGTCATCACTAGACTTTTTTTGCGAGTGTATGCGTGTATACAAATGTAAACAGAGCACAAAAATGACATGATTTTCGACTTGTATATTGACATGTGTATGTTAACTAGTATGATCATACTTGTATCTAAATGTAAACGAGCCTTAACAGTAACATTGATATGTATTACCATATTGTTTAAAAAATACTACCGAATTATTTTGGCATTCCCTACTTTATATATATATATATATAATAACTTCTAGAAATAAACAAACTATCTAAAATGTGCGACTTGAAGTAGGGGTGGGTCAAGGCATAATAATTGGACCGCGTTTATATTGTTCATTAATAACCTTCCCAAAAATATCACTGCGTCTATGATCATGTAACCAAACGATATAACATTCATGAACAGTGCGATATACCACACCGACATTCATGAGAGTATCAACACTACCACAGTTGAAGCAACACGTTATTTTACATAATACAAACTGAAGCCCAACTTGAAAAAAACTCACAACATGGTTTTTAGTTTAAATAGGGCCGTAGATAGTAATGAACTTTATAAATTGGAAACAACACATTGATGAAGCCAAAGTTGTTTATTATTATTATGTTCAGGCTAGCCTTACTTACGGCATAGTACTTTAGGGAAACTCAACCTACTTTCTTCGTCTTTTTAAACTAGAGCTAGAAGTCAACAGAAACGCTAGCTACAAGGAGATTTTCCCAAAGTGAACGGTACCTTATTTATACCTTATTTACGGTACCTTATTTAAATTAATTATTTTAATAATTAATAGGTACCAATTTATTACCTTTTATTTATTAATGAAAAGCTGCAGTATACCAATCCTAGAGCAGGAATACATAAAGTAGAGGCCGTAGAGCCCCATGCTGTACCACAAAGTTTTTGATTAATACTGTTCCTAGTTCGGATATTTGCAGAAATATTTGTGAGATCTTGTTTGTAGCTCAGAGTTCTGTCCAAAGTCACTCCCAGGTATTTTTGATTTTGATTGTAAGGTAGAATGCTATTATTTAGATATATCTTTACTTGTTTGCCAATTTATTATTGAGGTGGAAACAAAAAGTCTGATTCAATAAAGGTCGATAGTATAGGTACTTGGTCCGTGTAGCTTCTATTTGATCGGAAGCCTGCTTGTTCTAACGGTTTTATGAGTTTTTTTTTTTTTTTGTCATACTCTTTAGTATATGAGTCTCTCCAGTAACATATAAATCATGCTGAGCAGCGCAATTGGCGATAACTAGCGGTTGATCACTGGGTTTTCCCGATTTTAGTATTGCGACGATTGTGCCCTTTTCAGAAAATGGGGTATATTTCCAGTTTGCAGTATGTCGGTGAATTTTTACCATGCAGACAGGCAGACAACAAATGAGTGCCATTATAATAGCTTTTTGGTTATCTATAAAAACCATCTATTTTGGTCATCTAAAAATAAATGATTTAGTACGTAAGTACTATTTTTACTAAAATATATTCAATAAATATTTCTTTTATATGCGTGTGTATATTATATGCATAATGTCATGAATATGTTAGTCGTTGAACTGTTGACGTCAACGTATCGATTGACACCTTTGACTAAGGTATTTGTAATTAAAATAACCCACATTGTTCCATAATAAACGCCTATTGCATCAGGAAAATTATACTTCAGACCAATAACTCTTTCATTGTTCAATGAATCTTGCTTTCAATATTGGGTCATTTAATTTAATAACAACATGATATTTCTCTGGGTAATCATTTTTAATTATACAAGGCTAAATTAAAATTATATCGCACCAAATATCATTCAAAGGTAATTTGTTTTTAGGAGCAAGATTTGCTGTTTATTTTGTTATTTGTCAATAACAAAATGACAGTGCAATCTTCTCGTATTATACAGGATATAACACAATAGAAGGAACACGATTTTTCTCGATTTGGAGATACAAAAAGATAGTTCAAATGAAATATGTAGGGTTTCAGCAGGCAAAACAACCAATTTGAAAAACAGTTTCAATTTTAGGAGATATATCGTATCTTACATTTATTATTTAAATAGAACCACCTAATATTGTACTACATCAGGGTTTCCCAAATGTGGGTCGCGACCCAGTACCGGGTCGCATAAAAACTCGCGAAACCTAGGTGTTTTTTCAAGAAACACTAGAATACGATTAATACCATTGAATCCGGACTACTGAATAATACTTGCGTAGCGACGAGCGGACTGAGTAATAGAGGTCTGCACGGGCCTATTTTGGACCACCTTTACCCGGCCCGGCCCGTTATGTTTCCAGTCTGGTCCGACCCGAGCCCGAAAATATTAATACAATTATTGCATCTACCCGGCCCGAAACCGAAAAAATTTTAAATTCGGCCCGAATAAACCTCATTAAAAAAAATATTATGATACAAAAATTGCTTACAATTTGTAATAATTATAAAAATAGAAATTTAAAAACAAAATATATTTTTAACGAAGGTTTAAAAATATATTATTTAAAGGTATTATTGCTCTTATCCGGCCCGAGCCCGAATATAATACATGTCAGTCGGCCAGAAACCGGGTCCGGCATGGGCCCACAGACCAAGCCCGAGCCCGTGCATACCTCTACTGAGTAAGATAGATTACGCTTTCGCGCCACTCGAACCGTGCGTAAGTGCCAAGCAGGTTTCTCCACATTAATCTTCCTTAAAAATAAGTACCGAAACCGATTGGAAATAGAACCGGATCTAAGGATAAAGCTATTATCGTTTTCTCCTAATCTGAAATTATTAGTAAAAAATAAACATAAGTGTTAATTTGTTGGTTCTCATTAATAATTTTTATTTAATTTCTACAAATTTTTGCAATGGTTGATGCTTTTTATTATAATTATTATGTGAATAAATGAAAACTGTATGGACATCCATATGTTTTAGCTTACCTATGGGCTATTATAGGCGGAAAAAATTTAGTGGGAAGAAAAAGTGTGAAAATTACCGGGTCACGGAAAAAAAAAAAGTTTGTGAAACGCAGTACTACATGATTATAGATTACGTTATCTTCAAAAAAGTTAATTATTTACCCCCTCTAAAAATTATCCTTTTTAGTTATTTCGTCATTAATACCATTCAAGGAAAACTTCGATTCTTCTTGCCGAGAATTCTACCGATTTTGAAGTGAAAACTTTTTCGGTAAACTCTGAAACCTGGCCATCATTAGAAAAATTAGTTCCCATAAAGAGTTTTGCAGTGAAATTTGGTAGTCAAAAAGCCATGCTTATTTCGCCAAATGTACCTGTCCTATGTCCGCCCACTCCTGGAGTTTGCTTTCGTAGTCTGGTCCCCGGACCTTCAACGTGACATCCTATAACTGGAAGGACTCCAGAGACGCGCCACTCGTCTTCCAAGATGTCTCAAAGCTCAGGCATACGAAGAGCGGCTTGAGAGGCTAAATCTGCCCTCTCTTACAGTCCGCAGAGCTCGAGGTGACCTCAGTCAGATGTACAGAGCCACAACTGGAAAGTTTTCTACGGACATGTCGCCTCTGTACTCCATCAACGCCAACCAACGACTTAGAGGCCACTCTCTGAAACTCCGCCACGACAAGTACGGAAAGCAACTGCGACAAAATTTTCTAACTAATCGTGTGTTCGACCAATGGAACGCCTTACCCGAGAGCGCCGTGTCCATCAACTCCTTTAATATTATCTCCTTTATAGCGACAAATAAGTTCATGAACATTTGAGCAAAGCAGGTTGCAATTAGCATTGAATTAAATATGAACAGCGGGATGAATGTACGAAAAAAATTAAAAAGTTATTTTTATGCACAAAACATAAGTTTAGTCTCGTAAATGCTAGATAGGAGCAACCAAACTCGCCATTTTGCTTTCCTATCACTCAATTGCTAAATATATATCCTTGAATTCTTTAAATGACATCCAACATAATATTACTTTCCTTATGACGTCATAGATGAGTTATGTCATACAAGGGCTACGTTTTAAGTTTTTACAAAAAAAAAGAAAGAAAAAAATTTTTTGGAACAAACTTTTTTATTGCTTTTCAAAATATTCGCCATTAAGATTTATACACTTTTGCATGCGTTCAAACCAATTCTCGAAACATTTTTTTCACTCTGAAGAAGGTGAAACATGTTTTTCGAAGGCTTCAACAGCTTTTTGAGTTGATGAAAATCGCTTTCCACGCATTTTTTGTTTGACATTTGGGAACAAAAAAAAAGTCGTTAAGGGATAAATCAGGTTAATACGGGTAATGAGACATTAATTCGATGTTTTCTCCTTCAAATAATCAATTATTTGAAGCGCTGTGTGGGAGCTTGCATTGTTATGATGAAGAATGATTTTTGGTTGTTTTTCCTGATTTTGTCAATGACTTCTGGCAAACAAATTGTTGTGTACCATTCAGCATTAACTGTTCTCTGATCCTCTAAAGGAATGGTTGAATAGGAAGGTAGGATAGGAAGAAACAAGCGATCAATTTCTTGGAAGTGCTTCGTGATCGAACAACTTTTGTGGGTTTCGGTTCATCTTGGAAGACACAAACAGTGGATTGTTGCTAAATTTCCGGTTCATAAGAATAAATCCAAGTTTCGGTACCTGCAACGATTTTGTATACGGATTTTGTAATGCCTAGGTTGAATTTTTTTAGCATTCTCTTACACCAATCAACAGGAGCCTTTTTTTGAGCTTCGGTCAAATTATGTGGAATCCATAGGGAACGGATCTTTTTCACAGCTAAATGTTCATACAAAATCAAATGTATTGCAGTCTGCGATATGCCAAAGGATGCCTCTATCTCACGGTAAGTCACATGCCGATCTTCTTCAATCATTTTGCACACAGCATCGATGTTCTTTTGAATCACAACCGATTTTGGTCGACCTTCACGAGATTCATCACTGAAGGACGCACGACCACGACGAAATTCTGAAAACCAATTAAATAGTCTTTTCTGATGTTGCTTCATTACCAAAAGTTGAACCATGCGAATCTATGCCTTGTTGTTGGGTTAGGCCTTTACTAAAATCGTAAAAAACCATCCAACGAAAACCTTCACGAGTAATATCCATTTTTTCACAAACTTGTTTTTTTAACGCTCACTGTCAACAAACTATTCGGTAAATTTATAAGCTGCCACTGATTTCACAATAATCAAATTTTACGAACATAGTAATGACACATTTCAATATTTCCATCTAGTGGTCGTTTGTAAAAATATAAAAGGTAACCCTCGTAGAGGGTTAAAATAGTAAGACTATAAGGAAATTTTATTAAACGCTCACTGTCAACAAACTACTCGGCCAATTTATAAGCGGCCACTGATTTTACAATAATCAAATTTTACGAACATAGTAATGACACATTTCAATATTGTCATCTAGTGGTCGTTTGTAAAAATATAAAAGGTAACCCTCGTAGAGGATTAAAACAGTAAGACTATAAGGAAATTTTTTTAAACGCTCACTGTCAACAAACTACTCGGTCAATTTATAAGCTGCCACTGATTTCACAATAACAAATGTAAAATTTTACGAATATAGTAATGACACATTTCAATATTGCTATCTAGTAGTCGTTCGTAAAAATATAAAAGGTAACCCTCGTAGAGGGTTAAAATAGCAAAACTACAAGGAAAATAGCATCTGACAAACATTTATTTAACAATTTCCTTACAAACAAATTTAAAGCGCCACAAAATCTATTTTACAACCACAACATCCTCAGAATATATTCGTACGTGCCGCTTCTTCGAGCTAGTGATAAGTATCTGCGAGTCGTTCTCACTTCTCTGGGATTATTTTATTCGAGTTCTTCTCCTTATCCAGCCATTCTCGAGATCAAGTCGTCCGTGTGTGATGTGATAGTCACATTTAAACACAAACTCAATGTTCAATGGCTCGACAATCACAGATTTATTCAAGAAAAACACCACTGATGTACTGGATTCACAGATTTAAATATACATTTCGTATTCTGTATACTTGTCACTTTAATGTTTGAATTATAAAATGTTGGAAAGATTTTAGTAAGTTTAGGATTTAGGGGTGTTGAGCATGATAAAAATATGAATTATAGGGTTAAAGAAGAGGTTCTAGTGTGTTTTTGAAGATCCGGTTTAGGAATTACTCTGAATTTTAATAGTCTTATTTCTCGCTTTTATATACCCACTAGCTGGAGCACCCGTACTTCGTACGAGGTTTTTGTAACATACATTTTTGCTGTAACGTAATTGATGAGTAAGATATTTCAGTTTCAAGTAGAACAAAATAATCGTTTCTTTATTCTATATGACTACTTTGTATTTATTTTTGATGTTAAGTAAATAATAAGTGAGATACTTGCGGTTTGTTCCAACAGAAAATTCACAGTAGTTCAGAACGTGAATCAGAATTGCTTAGAATCCATACGCGAACGTATAGTTCTAAAATCAACTTAACTAGTGTTGGAACGAGTTAGAACCGTTGAGAATTTGGTTTGTTTATCCTAACATATAAAATCACGAAATAAAAACAACATCTGTTAAAAAACATTGTGCCTTGTATTTTTAAACTAAAAAAATGGAACTAATGGAAGGATTGGATTACATTTGGAAATCCTAATTGCCGAAAACGTCTTTCAATAACGACCTTTTCCTCGTTTGGTCATTTTATTATGTTGTTAGACTTGTTGCCAGTGTCGCAACAAGGGTGGTGCGAGAGGTGCCGCCGCACCAGGCACCGGATTCATAGGGGCGCCGAATGGCCCAATTTCATTTTTTTTTTATTATTATCTTTTATATTAATAAACTATAATCAACACAAATTTGATTTCATAATCGAAAGTTTCAAATGGCAGGCAAGATCATTAATTGATGACTGTACAACTGCCACTGCAATGCAATTATTAGAAGTGATCCACACTTACGATTGAAAAGATGTGTACCCTAGTATTGGCATTGCACTGCGCATATCTTTAACGATCCCTGTAACTGTTGCTTCGAATGAACGCAGTTTTAGTAAAATAAAGTTAATAAAAAATTATTTGCGTTCTACAATGGGCCAAGAGCTTGTAAAATTTAGCTTTAATATCAATAGAAAATACTACAGCGCAATCATTAAATTATGAAGACTTAATTAACGAATTTTCACAGTTAAAAGCCAAAAAAGTTCAACTTATTTAATTTTGCATTCCGTTAAAGTGACTATATAATATATTATTAAAATACCTAAATATTTATTATTTTTTGTTCAAATATCCCTTTTTTTGTCATTAAATATATATTTTTTTATTTATTTTGTTATTCAATTATGTAATATAATATTTCTTTAGCCCTTGTGTTTCATTTTAGGTGTTTTTCATTTTGTGTTTTATTGACCTAGAGTTTATATTTTGTCCCTTTTTATATTAGTTGATTATCATGATTTTTGAGTTTATTAAAAGATTTGTAACATAATTTGTTAATATAATCGTTAATATTTCAATTTAAACCAGACCAAAGAAAAAGGTTAAAACTAAACTAAAAAATAATACCAATGAATGTTTTTTTTTAAAATGTTTTTATACATTTATTGTTGTAAAATGACTTTATAATATATATTTTTGTATGTTCCTTTACTGGTAATAAGATAGTTCCTTTATTAGGAGTAATGCTGGGTTTAGTCAACACTTAGCGATAGCTTTAGTTTTACTCCTATATTTTAATTTCATCCTTAAAAGATAAACTATCATATCGCTACGAGCAAGTTCATACAACACATTTCTTTAATTTTAGTCCTATGGTTCTGGCCTTGAAAGATAACTAAATTCTAACTTTCCTACGGCTGGGAGTAAATCACGTTAAAACCGCACCATGCGCGTGCGCGCACCCCGATTTAAATTCTAAAAGCACCCATCGTGGCCAACATAAGGCCATAAATAGCAGCAACACTTCTAGACTTATTTCGGTACATGTTTACACACAATGTTATATTTGTCAATAACCAAAAATTTAAATTTTTTGACATTTAGAAAAATGATACTATGCGCGTGCGTTAAACTCGACGTCTCATTGGTTACTTGTTAAAAGTTAAAACTAGTTAAAACATTGTATAAACCTGTACTCATTCAAGACGATTAAAGCCAAGACTAAAACTAAGAGTAAGATTCAAATTAACGCAACATGTATCGCTAAGTGTTGACTAAACCCACCATAAGTGTTCCTTGTCCAATTAGTGAGGATGAGGGGGGGGGCGCCAAATAATTTTACGCACCAGGCGCCAATATATGTTGTTGCGGCACTGCTTGTTGCTCAAGAAATATGTAATTCGCACTATTATTCTCTCCAAACTACTTTCGGAAATACCAAACCTATCTGCTGCATTTCGGAAACTTGCAGTCTGATGGCCAATATACCAGAGAAATATAAGAAGTTGATCCTGAGTAGTAATTTTACCATTTGGCCAGAATGGTACTTATAGTATTCACTTGCTTCAAAACTTGCTGCTAGTGGTTCAATAACATTTCTACTAACTCGAAAATGTTCAAAAGAAACCTAATCACTATATTGGGGCACTATCATCCGAAAGTAATTTTCATTGTTTTGTCTTATTTCAACAATAACATCATTCAAGAATTCTCTATCATTATCACTTTTGCTTGAAAATCCTGACAATTCAGAGAAATCACTGTTTTCTTCCTTTACTACTAGTAAATTAATCAAACAAACAAAAACAAATAAGTGAGGTTAGATAACACGGTAAACTGATTCAGAATTAAAAATTCTTGTATAGTCCTGGAATTTTAAGAACGATTCAGAATCAGTTCGGAACACAATTCACTCGTTCTTGGAACGCTGCACTATAAGTTCTAAATTTTTAAATCGACTTGGAACGCTAAAATCGTTTTGCGCTAACTGAGTAAAGTTCTGAACGGTTTTGAACTTTTGTTGGAACAAACTTTTGATTTATAGATCCCCAAATATATATTTGATTTTAAACTGCATTGAACAGACAGCAATAACTTCTTTTCTCATATTCATTTTTGATGTTAAGTAAATAATAAATATCAGGTTGATGCAAAAGTTCGTTTCGTTTTTAGCGCTAGATGGCATTGCCATGCAAAAAAAAAAAAAATTTTTTCGACTTCACACGTGTTGAATTTTAAGGTCATTTGATAGAAAACATTCCAGTGAGTACTTCGGAAAAAAAAAGTTGTTATATGTTTGTTTTTTAAATATTGATATGTATTAAAAATGGCAGAAAATAAGGAGCATTTTCGACATATTATGCTTTTTTATTTCCGAAAAGGCAAAAATGCTTCGCAGACGCAAAAAAAGATTGCCGTTGACTATTCCACGTGCCATAAGTGATTTGGAAAATTTCGTAAAAAGAATTTAAATTTTATAGCGTATTCGATTGGGTGCTCTGCTATGCACTCAGGTCACTAGGAGAGCAAGTTTTATATTCGTATGGCCGAAAAGTCGCTCTAGAGTTGTTAAAATTTCGTGAGTGCTCGCAGAGCACTTTTTCTTGCTCTGGCTAAAGAGTCAGTGCAGCATCGAGCAATATGGCGCGTAGCGGTATTTCAAAGCTAGTATGTTTATTAGAACTAATTGAATCCTTCAACAAGCAGTGATGCATATTTTTCTATAATAAAACAATTAGGAAATTAAAAGACAAAAATAATTTAATAAAAGTAACATTTTGCTAATATAAACAGAAAACAAATAAATTATTGTAATCACAAACAAAAAATAATAAAAATTATACACACAAGTATTATCCTGCACAGTTTGAGCAAGGAAATGACTCTATTTTAAAATAATTAATAATAACAATAATAAAAACGTGTTCGATTGGGAGTTGCTCAGACGCGCATGCTAGTAAAACTCGGATCGACCATGATAAACTCAGATACGCCATTTGCTCGCTAGTAGAGCAATTCCAGAGTGGTCCAATCACCATCAGTGAAGCACCACGTTCTGTGCGACCGGCTAAGAATGATAACGACGAAATATTGGCGCTAATTGAATGAGATCGGCATAGAACAACTGGAAAGATCGGATAAATTCTTGGAATCAACCAGTCAACAGTCAAGGCTATTACGCCAACTTGGTATGGTTAGTAAGGCTGATGTATGGGTGCCGCATATATAGACCAAGTTTCTGCTTGCGATTCTCTATTCAAGCGCAATGAAATCGATCCATTTTTAAGCGGTTGGTTATAGGTGATGAAAATGGATTTTTTATAATAATGTTAAGCGTAGGAGATCGTAGTATAAGCGCGGAGATGCTCCTACAACCAACTTTACTTCCTTAGAAGACTTGAAAAATCATTTAAATGAGTTCTTTAGCCAGAAACCTCAGAACTAAGTTTAAATTCAAAACTGGAAAAACTACGTCAAAAAGAAAGTAGAGTGAAAGAAAAACGATTCTTTAGAGAAGACGGTCGTTATTAATGAAAACTAAATTTTTTAATAACTATTGTTGCTATTTTGATGAGCAATTTACTAAAAATCATGAAAAATTATATACACACAAGTGGTTTAGGAGTGGACCGTGGTTTTGTGAAGCCTTGTGCAAGACAAATTAAGGCCCTACAAAAGTATCCAGTCATTGAAAATACGCTTTGATAATTTTTTCGAGACATTTCTTCACTTGAGGCCTTGCTTTAGTCCGCCTCACCCAAGGAGAATGTGAACTGAAATTTTGTATAAATTTAATTTGTATGGAATGAGAAAAAAAAAATCACATATTTCTGATTAATTTTTTATTAGTGATCAAAAATGATCGTGACATTATGCGAATTCTACTTCAATTAGGGCTAACATTTGATTGAAAGGAACATCCTCTTAACAAGAACATAGCTGCATATCTATAAGACTAACAGGCCATGACTAACATTAGTGTTATAGATACGCAGTTCATACGTTAGCAAATATGGTTAATATAATATATACGTTATTTAGTACAAATTTATTCCGTACAAGAGTGTTTTACTTTGAATTTAGTGGGCTTTTTGTGACGTCATAGTCAATTTTGAACAGCCTGTATAATACTGATTGGCATGCACTGTCTGGTAAAAAATATTGTATTTTCATTTTTAGTGTTTTTTCAAAAGTATCTAGCTGTAACTAAATACAAACATTTTTGGTATATATCTATATCTAGATATTTTTTATAATTCTGTATCTGTATCTGCATCTAGATACACATTTTCTTAGGCATCGGTATCTGTATCTAGATATTCTTTTAAATGTGTCTATTACAACACTGCATACATAGTCTGGCAATCCAGTTGCTCGGTTCTGGACTTACGACCAATCAGTGGCGCACCCAGGGGAGGAAAGAAGGAAGAAAATAAAAATAAAAACACACAAACACACTAGAAAATTTTAAAAATAGAGATGAGGACCTTTTGTTTTAGGTCATCACTTTGTATTTCCGAAGCGAGGACCATTTTTTTTAGATCATCACTTGAAATTTAGAAGTGTGAACCTTATTCATAATTTAAATAATTTTATCTTAAGCCCCCCCCCCCCCAAACAAAAATTCCTGGGTGCGCCACTGCGACCAATTGTAATCCAAAATACAATGAGTCAGTTTATAAAATACAGAATTAATTGGGCCATAGGAATCAATGAAATTATCAAGTTTGTCAAGTACGTTATCTGGATTGTCCATGAGATCAGTCACTGTTATTGTGATATGTCGTGAGATTCCCCGCGGTTCGGCGGCCAGTCGCATATGCCGCTCTTGTGCTCGCTGCCAATTCTGACTTATATATCAAGTATCTCTAACAGCAGGTAGCGATGTCCTACATTTTTATACCCTTCATTTTCAATGCATAAATATTAAGACACGGAATATCGCTTTCAGGTAAATATCGATAAGTATATTATACGCATATAGGGTTGCCAGGCGTCCGGATAAAGCAGGACATAGTTAGGCTTTTTGATTGCGTGTCCGGCCAAAATAAACGGTGTCCGGCTTGTCCGGCTTTTGTTAGGCTTTTTACACAAGAAGCTGTTAGTACACAAGAAATGGGTAGCCTATTTTAAATAGATGAGTAATCAAGATTGCTTTTCAGAATTCCTAACTATTTGTCAGTATTACTTTGCGATCCCAGGACATAACGCAAACGTTGAAAGAGTTTTTCCTTGATAGGTCAGCAATGGTCAAAAGAACGCAACAGATTACATGTTAACACTGTAGCTAAAATGTTGGTAGTAGAATTTAATTTAAAACATTTGACGTGTAAGGATTTTTACAACTGCATTTTGAAAGAAACTGAGCTTTTAAAGCAGATTTCTGCCAACCAAAAATATGAATAATTATTTTTATTGTTTAACTTAGTTTAAGTTTTGTTTTGTTTAGATTGTTTTTTTTATTTTTTGCTTTGGGAAGTAATAGCAAGTAAATGACTTATTTGTGCAATTACCTTTATTTAATTTTAAAAAGAATATAAAAATGTTGATAAATGTTTATCTAGAATATAATTTTGACTGATGACTTTATTTGACTGATTAATTAAAAATTATTTAGACTGATTTGGCGTTTTATTTATTTTTTATTTATTTTTCATTAGAATTTAACAAGATTTATGGTAATAATAAAAAAAGCTTGATTCTACATAAATTTGTCGTACCTATTAATACTGAGAAACAAAATCCTCAATAACGTAGGGTGTCCGGCTTTTTTACCCAAACGTCCGGCCAAACTGGCTGGTCTGTTCGGCTATTAGGTTTGGCGACCTGGAAACCCTATACGCATAGGATTTTTCTAAGGATATTTTAAAAAAATATACACTCACACAAATGTTCATATTTTTTATACTTATTGTTAATAATAACTTAAATACCATAAAAACAATAACTACACATACCTCGCTCGCAGAGAAGAAATATTCATTCAAAAATGCACTTTTACAACGTAAAGAAGTTGACATAAACATAGAGAAAGTTTGAATTTTTGGAGAAAAACCTGGCGTTTATTAGGGTTGTACAAAACCCTTATAACGTCACTAATGTGTCTGTCTGTACTGTAGAAATTGTAGCCAAAAAAAGCTTAACATAGAAAATTGAAATTTGGCATGGTTATACAACTTCTTGACGCCCATATAGGAAAAATACTGAGAGTTAAAAAAAAACACATCTCGGGATAAATATAAACAAATACGTATTTAATAAAAATATAAATATTTTTTTTAAATTTTGAGTGGCATATCAAATGAAACCTCTTAATGCGTGGATCAACACGCAAATTTTTATTTTTGAAAAATGTTTTTTTTTTATGGTATTTTTACCAAAAAGGTGTCAAATAACTTTTGTCCCCCACCCTATCTCTCAGAGGGGCTGATCTAAAAATCTGAAAAAAATATCCGTAATGAACATTGATGGGAACCGGAATATTTCAACAGAAATTTTTGATCAGATAAGTTTTTCGAAAACGGTTTTTTTTATCAACGATTTTTTGTGTCGTTGATAAAAAAATATATTTTTTAAAATTTATTGCGTTGTATCGAAAGAAAGAAGTAGATTAAGGAAGGATACATTTTGACATTCGTTTCTTTTAGCACGATTTAAGCCAAAAATGTGCTAAAAACGTTCTTGTCCCGCATCCTTTCACCCAAAGGGGTTAAAGTAAAATTCTGAAAAAATTATAGATAATTTATTTGAGCCGGAAAAGTACAAGGGGAATTTTTGATCAGATTGTGTTTTTGAAAAATATGGCAGTTTTTGTGTTGACAAAATTAATAATTATTTTAATTCATGGCTAAATTATGGCTAATAATGTTTTTTGGATTTTTTGTATTTATAGCTAAGATAGTGCGTGTATTTTTTTTAAATTAAAAATATAATATAAACATTTGCGGACCGAGTTACTCATACCACGCCATACTAACCAGTGGCGCACCCAGGTTTTTTTACGGGGGGCCCGGAAGTTCTTCGCTTTTGAAATACAAGTGACGATCTAAAAAAAAAGGTCCTCACTTGTAAAATACAAGTAGTGACCAAAAAAAGGTCCTCATCTCTTTTTAAATCCATATATTTACCTAAGAAATAGTGATAAAAAATTAAAAAAAATTTGGTATTACCCTTTTCTGGGGGGGGGGGGTCCACCTCCCTGAGTGAGCCACTGATACTAACTCTACACTGTAAAATATTTCTCATTAATCTAATGAAGACTTGAATAAATACAGAAAAAAACGTTGAGATTTTTGACAATTTAAATTTTGTTTAAAAAATTGAATGGAAGTTCTTAATTCTCAAATAACGAATAAAAGTAATTATCAAAAAAACCGTTGATTTTGATATGATAAATATACTTCGACATCCAGCATTATGTTGGTTTCTTACACTTATTAAATACCTATAAAATCCTGAAATGTGTGAAAATTCACACTTCACTTCAAATTTCTTATACAGACTATCATATTCTTGCCAAAAATGAGCAACTATGTTTTGTCTTATTTCGTGTAATTTAGGTGGGTTGTAGGGTGGAAAATTCTAATGTACATTGTTGTGAACCAGAATAGTACAATAGAAAGGTTGATTATATTATGTTTTGGATTTTTTTTTTTTTTAATTTATTATTTGGCCTATGTTGTTGAGGCTATTGGCCAGACAGTTAAATTTTTTACATAATATCATACAATAAAATATACAGTTCATTATAAATTACATTCACATTCTTACATTACCTTTTTTTTTTATAAAAGACCAAAGAGATTCCAGAATGTCTTGATTGGGAGTAGCCAAAAAGGTCGAAACGTTAAGAGGGAATTGAATGCTCATGTTGACAAGCTTTTGTATAAAAATATTTCTAGATCGGTTGTAAAGTGGACAGGAAAAAATTAAATGATTGGGATGGCCAATTACATTGTTCTCACAGATGCAAAAGGGGCTACTTGGCATATTTATTTTATGTAGATGATATGTGGAGTTATGATGCTACGGATTATATAATCCGTCCCAATTTATAATACGAAACTAGATCTGGTTACTTTGGTGACTGTTGTGGTGTAAACAGACTTTGGCGTATCTGTGTGAACCAAAACTATGATAATATTATAAATGTATTGTCAATATACAACATAAAAAATGAACTTTCCCTGTTAGTTACGTATTACAAAATACGACAGATAATACATTCAATAATTTGCACCTTTGAAATTGTATGTCATGTTGGTATTAAAACATGGTAAAAAATTACACTTAAAATGTCTGTCCATTTGACATATGTCATAAAGATAAATGATATCATAGTTATAATGATCTTAACCAACAAATCTGAAGTAGGTTTTACATTTATTATTAATATATTATTTTATTTTACATCGGCCTTTATTTCTGCACCGAGGCTAATCGCCGATGCCAGGGGGCAAGCTCCTACACCTGGATGAGGGGTGAAAGTAGGTTTCACAGTGTAAGGAATATTTTGAAATGACAAATTTACATTTAAAAGTCAGTACTACTATAAAAGTAACCAAAATAACCAAATCTGGTTTGACTTTACAAAAGTGAACGCAATATATTAAAGCGGGCAAACAATTAAATTTTACTGTGTAATAGTTTCTCACGATTTATTTCAAACGGATTTGAGATATAGTGTAAGTACGCTTTTTTCCGTGTGCGCTTTTTTCCGTGTGTGTATTTTTCATGTGCTTATTTTTATATTATCTAAGTAATTGGAAAATTTATTTTAATAAATATATTTTAAATTTAACCTCTCAAATCATTTTTAGTTTTAACATTATAAAGGTAATGCACTGAGTGAAAATGAATCGTTTTCCCATCTTAAAAAGTTAATGAATAAATAATTCGGAATAATACTCATAATTTGTCCAATTTTTAATAATGGGCAAAGAGTTGATTCAATTTGAATTGGATGAAGTTAGGCGTATGGCTAGCGAAAGAAGTCTGAGGTGTCGAGCAAGTTCCACATAAAGGTAATGATTTGTTTGCCACGGTTTGCCACACAGTTGGCAACGGGTGCACTAGTATTTTAAATAATACTTATCAAAAGTTTAACAATTTATTATCTAATTTAAAAAACGGTTATATTTTTTTGGATGGGCAAATCATTTTAAGCGGTACTGTATTATAATATAACAAATATATTTCGTTAATTATTATTACGAAAACAATTTTTTCGTGGTCTTTTTTGGGGGTTGCGTAAACCACTACTGGTGTGGCGTAGTTAAAAATTTTGCAATGTATTGAATTAACCTAATAATAGACATAAAGTTATGGTTGTTGTAAGTGAAAATAAGTAGTCCATTATGCACAGTGTATTAAAGAACTGTGCAGCAGTCTTTAATCTAAAAATGTCTAAACAGTAACTAGTAATCTGCGGCAAATGTAAATAAAAACATAAAAGTTCCATTCCAAACACTTTAAAAAAATACCTGGTCGATTTAAAAAATGCTAATGCACTATTTAAGTTGAGTATTAAAAGGTCTGAGATCGGATCTAAGAGCGGCTTTAGGATCATCGAATGAAAACACGACATAACCCCAGTTTCTTAACTCGATTATTGCATGCAACGTTCATTAATAATTCACTGTTTTAAAGTCTTGAGTCGGGCGCGAGTCAAACGGTCGAGAATCACGGAAACCCATGATCCTGAATGCACACATTCTATGTGACACGAATGGCCTTCGTAACAGTGACGGAGAACCGACAACAAATATTTAATACCAACAAAATATTTCGAAAACATCTTCTTATAATTCACCTCGTTTTGAAGGTTGCCCATTTTTAGACTTTGGTAGGTATGACCAAAAAAACCCTTATACCGTCATTTTGTCGTCTGTCTGTCTGTCTGTCTGTTCGGTAAAAATTGTAGCCAAACGGCTAAACCTAGAGAGTTGAAATTTGGCATGCTTATACAACTCTTTGACCCGCACATAGGAAAAATATTAAAAGATCTAAAAAACATACCCCCCTAAAAATATAAACAAATATGTGCTCATCGAAAACAAAAATATTTAAAAAATTTTGAGTTGGGTATCAAATGAAAGCCCTTAGTACCTGGATTAACGATCAAATTTTTATTTTTGCAAAATAAATTATTTTACGCGAGTTTTGCCTAAATTCAGCAAAAAAATTTTTGTCCCACACCCTGTAGCCCAGATGGTTTAAACTAAAAATCTAAAAAAATTCTAAGTAATGTATATTGGTGTGAACCGAAATAGTACAACAGGAATTTTTGATCACATTATATTTTCGGAAAATAAGGCATTTTTTGTGATTTTTGGTTCACAAAGTACAAAAGTTATACCAATGTAAGACACTCACATACAAGGCGTGCGATAGCGTAATGGGTTAGAGCACTGGTGTCGTAAGCTAAAATGCGCTGGAAACGCCGGGTTTCGATTTCGAGTACGGAGTGAATTTTATTTTTTCTGTTTTTTTTTGCATTTTTATTATGTTGAAATTATTTTGTCAAAATTCTAGTTATATTTTGACAAATGTTGTATTTAATTTTTAAGAGCGTAAATTTAATAACCAGTCTTATTATATGATTAACAGACGATAAATTATTTTAAAAATATCATTCATTTTGCCGTGATTACTACAAAGTAAAATTTGTCCTACACACTCAGCATACCGCCTGCACTTATTATATACCTGCGAAACCCTGAAATGTGTGAATATTCACACTTCACATCAATTTTATTAATAGGTATGTTCGATTTGCACCTTCGCGTTATACTGCTGAACGCTAGCAGTAAAACGCTGCAGTTAGCGTTTACTACTAAAAACTGGTAACATACAGCGAGTTTAATTTTCTGTTCGATTTGTTTATACGTAAAGAATAAGAAGTGCGTCTGACGTAAATGTTAAATGTCAGCCAGATGTCAGATAACTTTCCAGGTTAAGAATCTTTTTACGATTTGGTTCGGAGATTATCTTGTGTGTCGAATAGGGTGACCAGACGTACTCTTTTTAAGAGTATTATATTCTTTTTTGAGTAATATTTTCTATACTCTTACTTTTTATAAAAAAAAAAACCCTGAATATACTCTTTTTTGATGGTCACTTGTTTTTATTACTTCTAGTTTAGAAGTGAGGAGCTTTTTGTTTTTGCTCATCACTTCTATTTTGGGTTGGGAGTGAAGACCTTTTTTTTTCCTCGTCACTAGTATTTTTGAATGAGGACCTCTATTTTATTGCTCATTATTTGAATTTTTGGAGTGTATCCTTTTTTTTTAATATACTCTTTTTCTGTGAAAAAAATCTGGTCAGCCTAGTGTCGAAAGGGTGAAAAATATTAGATATATTTAATGGATCTTGAAATATTATCAAATCCAGAATCATCTGATTCAGGATAGAAAAACTGAAAAATTTTGTAGAAACTTTTGTCCCAGGATATTCAAAAAAAGAATTTGTAAGGCATTAGCCATCAAAGAATATAGTATATAAAGGGTGTTTTTTTTAGAGGTATAGAACTTTAAGTTGGCATTACTGTTCAAGATGGCGACCGATTTAACAGCTGTCAAGTGATTTATTCTCAGTTTGGTTTGGCAATTCATCATGAATAGACTCACGCCTGAACAACGCTTGCAAATAGTGCAATTTTAAAATTTAAATTCAAAAGACACGTTTGGTGACCGCCTAATTTCACGTTTTGGACCTGTGAATTGGCCTCCAAGATCTTGTGATTTAACACCGCTGGACTACTTTCTGTGGGGCTATGTAAAGTCATTGGTCTATGCGGATAAGCCACAAACGCTTGACCATTTGGAAGACAACATTCGCCGTGTTATTGCCGATATACGGCCACAAATGTTGGAAAAAGTCATCGAAAATTGGACGTCCATATTGGACTACATCCGAGCCAGCCGTGGCGGTCATATGCCAGAAATCATATTTAAAATGTAATGCCACAAGATTATCTCTCGAATAAAAAAAAATTCATGTCAATCGAATAATCCATCGTTGTTTTATTGCAATTTAAAGTTCTATACCTCTAAAAAAAACACCCTTTACATCAAAACAAATATGCTAGCCATATTTCTGTCAAAAAGTCAAAAACAAAGTACCAACCATTTATTCTTTATTTATGATACCAACTCAAAAAGGTAAACAAACACAGCCGTAACAAATAACCGCAAGAGAAGCAGCTGTAACTTTTTCGCAGTAGCGTCATAAACTGGAAGCAAATTACGACAAATCGAACAGATTTGCAGTTATTGCGAAACAAAACGAACAGATTTTTTTAACGCGGCAGTAAACAGTAACTGCAAATGTGCAAATCGAACACACCCAATAAAACTATTCCATTTCGTTCTATAAATATTAGTAATGATGACTTTTGGGCGCCCAGCGTGGCGTAGTGGTAGCACACGTGCCCTGCCAAGGTCTCGGGTTCGAATCTCGTTCAGGCATGGTGATGTGAAACATAAAAATTGATGTGCAGGGTGAATTTTCACACATTTTAGAGTTTTGGAGGTTTTTGATAATATTTTTTCTAGAATCACATCAGAATCAACAGTTTTTTTGATAATCATTTTTATTCATTTGTACTGTACTTTCATTTAATTTTCTTAAACTAAATTTAAATAATTTGCGAGTATTCGTAAAACGTAATTCAGACCAACTTTTATTGAATGTAATACGTTAAATTACAAGTGTAGAATAATCCAGATCAATTATAAGATGGTCCATTCGTCAGTTGGTAAGTAGCAAAACATAATTTATTTCACATATCATAATGCTGAACCCTGGCTAATACTCATAGCTGACACTCGGATTTCTGATTCCTTAATCTCATATTAGCATGAAACTATCATTTGTCATTCCGGTTTTGGCATTGACTACAAAATTGTCTTTGGACACTGGCCTCCAGTTTACAGGCTCCTTTCGTCCAGCCCGAAGGTAGACAATGATGTGAAGATCCCACATTGGAGGCTGGATTGGACATTAAAATATCATAGTTATATAAATTAAATAGAAAACATTTCAAGATGTCTACGTTGTACAGGCTTGTTATATATTTTATGTTAGAGACGTCATAAAAATACTTGGTAATAAGGACTCGCTACCATCCTCACACATTCAGCATGCTATTTCTGTTAAGCGTTATCATTTACTATAATAGAATACCCGGGAAAGCCTGAAATGTGTGATAATTTACACTTCGCATTCATTTTTAGGGTTTTGTAGGTATGACCACAAAAAAGGCTTATAACGTCACGCATGTGTCTGTCTATCTGTTTGTATGTACGGCAGAAATTGTAACCAAGCTGCTGAACATTGAAAGTTGAAATTTGGTATGCCTGTACAAGTTTTTGAACCACCTTATAGGAATATGAAGAATTCAAAAAACACATCGTGATATGAAAAATACAAACAATATGTATTTAATGAAAAAATTATTATTATTTTTTTAAATCTTGAGTGTGTTATCAAAAACCACGTAATGCGTGGATCAACATGCAAATTTTTATTTTTTAAAAATGATTTTTTATGGAATAGTTTTTCAAATAATATCAATGTTTTTTTTTGTAGTTGAAAAAAATTATATATTTTTTAAAACTTGTTGAATGGTGAATGGTCAAAAGAAAGCTTTTAAGTGGTAGAATAAGGAACGGAAAGTATTTTTACAGATTGTATACAGATTTTATCTTATTGATTCAGGAACTAATATCAGAATTTTTTACCAAAATTAGAATTGAGTTTTTTTTTGCCTTTAATTTTTTGGTGACACATTGGTCTTACGAGGCCTGGTACAATATTACATGTACTAATTGGGCATAGTGAATCGAATGTGTTGCCGTGAACCTGCATATTCTAGCAACAGAGTTATTGGTTAGTACTGCGTTAATAAAAGCTAATATCGCATATAAAGAAATTACAAACAAAAAAAAACTTTTGTTTTCTAAATAAATACAAAAATAAAAAAAAAATTAAATAACTATTTAGTATTATTTTAATATCATGTGGTGACATTGTGGTCTCATATCAGCAGGCAGAGGACGTAAACATGTCTAGCTAGGCATATACTTTCCGCTTGTACAAGGTGTCTCAAAAGAAATTTTGTATTTAGTGGATCGATTAAAAAAAAAGTAAGCCGTATATAGAAAAAATGTTTATTAATTATTAAAATACACTTTTTGGGGATTTATTTTTTAAAAATAATATCGTCTAAATGTAGACCCTCGCGTTCTCGGCACTCATTTAATCGAACAGTAAAATTACTTATGACGTCTCGGCAGGTGGACTCAGGGATGGCTGCCATTTCGTGACGGATATTTTCTTTCAAATGCGCCAGTGAAGTCGGTTTATTGGCGTAAACTTTAGATTTAAGATAACCCCATAGGAAAAAGTCCATAGGGGTTAAATCTGGACTGCGTGGAGGCCAATTTATGTCACCTCTCCGGGAGATCAATTTGCCTGAGAAATTTTCACGAACACGTGGCAGAGACATATTGGACGTGTGTGAAGTTGCTCCGTCCTGTTGGAACCATGTTCTTTGGTTATAGCCAGGAAAATTTTGCAGTTCAGGTACCAAGAAGTTGTCTAACATCTCCACATAACGCTCTGAATTCACTGTAACTACACGCCCCCTTTCGTCTTCAAAAAAGTAAGGGCCGATAATTCCTCGCGCCGACATCGCAGCCCATACGGTCACTTGGGTTCACAATGTAGGGGTTTCTGATGTTTGCGTTTCGGATTCGTTGCACTCCAGTAGCGGCAGTTCTGCTTATTTACGTGGCCATTAAGATGAAAATGAGCTTCATCCGAAAACAAAATGTTGGTAAACGTTGAAAATCACTCAATCACCTGATTTACGAAATTAAGCCTCTGACTGGCATCTTGGGGCTTTAATTCTTGCACCAATTGAATTTTGTAGGGGTGCAGCTTTAGGTCTTTGTGCATAATGCGATGTAATGATGATCTATGCACATTTAAAGCACTTGCGCGCTTCCGAATTGAAAGGTTCGGGTCGTCACGAACAGACTGATTAACATTCTCCACGTTTTCTACCGTTCTTGATGACCTAGGTCGCCCGGTTTTGGATTTATCCAGCGTTGTACCAGTCTCTTCAAACTTTTTAACCCAATGTCGAATGAGAGGAATGCTTGGCGCATCATTTAAGTGGTGAAAACCTCGAATACTGCAGAATTTTCTACGCGCTACAGTCGCCGAATCACCGTTTTTGTAAAACTCTCGCACGCATAACGCGCGGTCTGCTCCCGAGAAACGCTCCATAGCGCTGAATTCCCAAGAGCCAGGCTACCGATTGACATAACCCCCGCGCCCCTCGGATACGTTGCGTTCACGCAGTAAGCTAAATAAATATAAAATTTCTTTTGAGACACCTTGTATATATTTCAATGCACTGTATGAGACTAGACAAACACCACACGGCTGAATATAAAGTTGGTTCATTTGAGACCAAAGTGGAGTCGCGAAGTCCATAGGTCCCAAAAACATGCGAGACAAACATGGTTACGCATGGCATTTTTTCTTGGAATTCAGCTTAACCTAGTATGGTGTGAAAACATTCTACGTTAAAACAAAATTTTCTTACAAAATTGTCAAGATTCCGACACCACTGAACTAGTTCTGAAAACATGGCCATTTGTAAAAACCACGAAATCTGAGCACTTAACGTGATCACGCGATATTTATTAATTTATTATTTATTTATGAGTTTAACTTTGGTATCGTTTATATCATGTCAGATTATTAAAACGAAAAGTCTAGATTTCTATGTTTACGTACATTCCTATTAACAACGTTCGATACAAATGTCAAAATATATTTTAAAATTCAATTGTAATTCTTTAAAATTCAGGTTATCGTGTAGAATTATTCAATAATCAACATAGTTTAGGCTGAAATTCTTTTGTTTTACATAAGATTTGACAAGCGATATTGTATTAACACGATTGTACATTTTAATTTAGTAATATACAGGTAGGACTCGTTTTTTCGCCGGTGTTACGTTCCGGCGTAAAATAAATCGGCGCAAAAAGAGTCCAAAATGTGAAATTCCAGAGACGGATTGACTTCAAATCTACATGTTATTGATGTATTTTTGTCTTGATATTTCAACGATTTTAAATATATTTGCAAGTGTTTTGTAGGAATATCACGAATTTCAAAACTTTGTTTTCAGGAACGGACCTATATAAATTTTATTAAAATGAATTAGACATAAATGAAGCAAATAAATATTTATTCTTTTGTGCTATATAAATACAATACAACGATATGATTTAACAACAAACTTACGACTAACAAAACTAACAACAAAAAATTAATAATAATTTAACATAAAGAAAAATATGATGTAGAAAAAAAAAATAGGATAAATATATTGTATAAAATTATTTTTCTGTGAATTTTCTCTTTTTTTCACGGATGAGCTCTGGATACGGTGCCAAAGAAGCTGCAACACTCCTCTTTACTTGCATACTGCGTTCACTATCATTATCGAGCTCACAAAGTTTTTCAGTAAGGATGTCTATATTTGTCAAAATTCGTTCTAAAGTATTCTTCATGATGGTTGTAACAGTCGATGGAGGTAAATTGAGGTCCCTACAAACTTTTGGACGTGTTTCTCCATCTAGCATTCTTTTAATCACCTCTATTTTCTGTTTGTTTGTAATGGATCTTCGTTTTTTCTTAGCATTTAATTTAAGTGGTTTATTTTCCTTGTTAGAAGACATGGTTTGTGAAAAATTTATCTAATTTAAAAAAAAATTAATCACCTAAAAATTATAAAATACATTACACTATATATTAATATATACTACACTATATATAATACAATAAATCATTACTTACAAACAACAAATTAAATTTACCTTTAGGAAAATTAAATTTGGCAGACGTAAAAATTTATATAATATATTCTATATAATAATTGCAATAAACTCAATGTGCTGAATGCAACCCTGTACTGGCAAAATATTACTAAGCAATGATGTACTTTATTAACTGCGCGTGCGTAAAACCTCAGAACATCCCCGCTTCGACCACGGATTCGGCGGCGAGGTCGACACACGACTCTGGCGTTCAAGCGGCGTTATTTCGAGACCGGCGTAAATAAAACCGGCGCAAAATGGGTCCTACCTGTATATTCAACCTGAAATGCCATTTAGCATTTTTCTGCTTTTTTAAGGGTGACCAGTTTATATTTTGAAAGAAAAATTGCTTTAATTGTTTCTACATCAGTGTATTACAGTGGGGGTTGTAGATGCTCTACATGGTGGGCCCACCATTTTAGTTACCCCAACTATTTAAAGCTACAAATTTTTTTGCCAAAACTCGTATTTTTCTCGTAACTTCCTTTTAAAGCAACTGAGTTGTTACCTTATTAGAATATGTTGATAGCGTTTTGGTACAAGACCTTGGTAGACTGGCCCGCCGGGACACCGGGCAATTTTTCCGGTGGGCCAATAGGTCAGATTCTTGGATCAACGGGGCCGGTTCTTGATTCAATGAGGCCGGCACTTGACCCTATGGGGTCGATTTATTCCAATTTTCCAGGGCCGGAAAATTTTGCCAGTCCGCTGTTGGTACAAGACATTTTTTATACCGTTTTTTACTCACAATGGGTACATACGATTTCCGACACTCCGAGTGCTCCGAGCACGTTCTGTACACTCAAACTTGTTCGATTTGACGCTCGGAGTACACCCAATTGCATTCGTTTTGCGGTCGAGGGTGTATTTATAGTGGGGGTATGACGGAAAAAAGTGAGGGAACAGCGAGAAAAGTACTACCAGTTTTCGTATTTGTGATGTTTCTATTAACTTCGAAAGCTGTATTGTGTTTGGTAACACAGCATAAAAATAATTAAATACACCGTGCATAAAACTAACATCGAAGAAATAGGGTTATGGTCTATTTGCAAATTTATAGGAGCTCTCAATATTGGAAAGGTACCATAATGCTATCATAAACTGTTTTTCGAGTTTTGTTTCGGGATTTTCCCCTGGTCTTACATGAATTTCATCTGGCACTGCTTGCAGTTTTCCAAGAATATTTTCGAAAACTGTAGGAGATACCCGAAAATGTGATTTGAAAATCTTAGCACCGTATGTTCTGCAAATCCCCATACTTTTTCTAAAATTTATTGTTCAGATTCATTAACTTCATCATTGAAAAATAATTCAACGGCAAAACGAAGTACATAATTTTGATTTAGAACTGACGTGAACTAATCTGACAGTGAAAACACCAAAATTGTAGGGTTACATTTTATAAACATTACGTCACAACCCATGCTCGCTCTATGTTCGTGTTGTTGCGCTTCGTCAGTGTTCTATTCATGATGTCACCATCAACTGTTTGCTCAGCGCTCGCTCTACCCTGTACACTTCGAATGTACCCTTTAGGTCACTCTCCATATTCGATATTTAATAGTACCCATCACTCTAAATCACTCTAATTGTTACATATTTAAGTTTTAGCTTTTAAATTTTGATTCCTATCCAAGAATTAATTACCGCATTATTAGTGCACAACATTTTCACTATTTCACATTAAAAAACTGAGTTATTCGACAGTTTTTACTTCAGTTTTATTGTTAACATTGCGAACAAACTAACCATACTTTATTTCAAAGCATTACGCAGATTCCTTTTCCCTTATATCCGTAACATCATTCACCTAACCAACGTCATTTGGTTAACATATCGATGAACATTATAACCATGAACTTCATTGATCTGTATATCTTCATATCTTCCAATTTTACTACCTATGAGTCCCTCGACATTTTGATGCTACACAGTAGTTGTCTATTCATTTTGTACTTTAATCGAATAGTACATGAAAAAGCTAAATATTATCTAGCAAAAAATTGTGATACTATAATAAATAGATTGTACAACAAGCCGAACGAGTTTTACTTTAGCATATATGAGTTTTATTTCATCATTGCAGTAAAAAGGGCGCAATATATTCACTTGCGAGGGGGCATAATGACGACAAGCTCTTCCACTGGTACCTACTTAACGCTCATTCGGCATTACGGCGCGTCAAGACTTGGAATCGGTCTACGATGGGAGACAAGAAGATAAGTGGACTGTGCATGCTCATTGTTCAAGGAAAAGAGTGGCAAAAGGGCATTGAATTCATTTACAATGTGACGACTGAATTTGGCAACAGTCAAGACGACTAAAATTTTTGTTCTAAAGTTGATTTTTTAAAATGTATTTGCCAAAGGTCTGTTACAAATGTTAATTAATGTTTACCAATGCGTTGGGTTTCTGTTCAAATGTGAAAATGATGTTCTCTATTACAGGACTTTTTAAGCGTTTATTTGTCCTGTGGATTTTCCTCCTTCTCCATTTATTTCATAAGCCAGGAGTTGACGCAAGTGCACCTCCTTGCACCCGGACTTCTTGCTAATAAATGCACCACTAGAATAGCAAGAGCTGATACATACAAATAGTGAGCCACCTGAGTTCGACCTACCACGTCAAATTTGGACCAGCGATAATGGTATTTGCACCAACTACGGTAGGTGTGCTGCCATCACTAAATGGGGAATCACTTTCTCTTTAAATTGTGAGTGTGATGCTACAATTTAACCGAGCATCACATAGCATTCGAATGCCCTCTTCGAGTTTAGCTGACAAGAAAGATAATTTAATCTACTATTATATTGTACAAGTGTTGGTATGTATGTTCTATTCAACTTCTGGTGTATCTTCATTTTTCCGGTAACGCGGAGAGAGGAATATGAACCGCTGTCTTATCCGGGTGATATTTTTTTAGTGCTAAGGCTTAATTTTATTTCGACAGGGGGTACTGACTAATTTTTATTGATAAAAATCATGTATTTTTTCCTCGAATCCGTGTCGAATCAAAGTCACCATTGATCGGCACGGACAGGTTTTATCAGACGATAATTCAAAAATATTCTTAATACAAGACGGCCGATCCAGAATATTTATGGCGAGAATCAAAGTGTTAAATGGTAATAATGGTTCAGGATAGCTTTTTGGACGTGCGAGATAATATTTTGAGGTATTAGAAAACATTTTTCAAAGAATCTCGGCCAGTATTTGAGCATTTTGAGGCAAAAATATGATTACAAGGTTTCAAACGGAGACAGCTGTCAATTTGTTTGCATTTTAAAATGGGACGAGATTTCACATTTTGAACGTGTTTCTTGACAGAAGAATACTAATCAAGGATTTAAGGTGAATTAATGATAAAGTTTAAGACATTTGCAGGGCGAATTTCCATAAAATAGTGTTAAAAAAAGATTTATAGATATTAAAAATTTCAGGGTTAATCAAAGTGTTAAGTGGTGATAATGGTTCAAGATAGCTTATTTGACGTGCGAGATAATATTTTGAGGCATCAGAAAACATTTTTCAAAGAATCTGGACCTATATTGGAAATATATTTACAAGATTTCAGAAGGTGACAGCTGTCAAATTTTTTGCATATTAAAATGGGAGGAGATTTCACATTTTGAACGTGTTTCTTGACAGAAGAATACAAATTAAGGATTTAAGGTGAATTAACGATAAAGTTTAAAACATTTGCAGGATGAATTTCCATAAAATAGTGTTAAAAAGATTTATAGATATTAAAAATTTCAGGGTTAATCAAAGTGTTAAGTGGTGATAATGGTTCAAGATAGCTTATTTGACGTGCGAGATAATATTTTGAGGCATCAGAAAACATTTTTCAAAGAATCTGGGCCATTATTGGAAATATGCTTACAAGATTTCAGAAGGTGACAGCTGTCAAATTTTTTGCATTTTAAAATGGGAGGAGATTGCACATTTTGAACGTATTTCTTGATAGAAGAAAACTAATTAAGTATTTAAGGTGAACTAACGATAAAACTTAAGATATCTGTAGGGGGAATTTCCATAAAATAGTGTTAAAAAAAGATGAGCGACGTATTTTATAATCGACAAGTACGACAAAATTATATTAAAACGAGTCGCGAAGCGACGAGTTTTAACAACGTAGGGGAGAAGACCGGCGTAGCCGGGCTGAGGCCCCTAGTTTCCATTATATTGGACGCCAGTAGCTGTAAACGTTAAATTGTTTGTACCTGTTTTTTTACCGCTGAGCAAGGGCACGTACGTGAGTTCAATTTCTGCTTATGTCAAATAATTTGTGTAAAATATATTTATACAAATTACTTAGCTGTTCGCAACCGGCTATAAACTGTAGGTGCCTTTCTGTGTACGCTAAAAAATGGACGTAATACTGACAATGTTATTCCTGAATGTATATAGATTGAAAACATGCTCATGAACCTGGAAAGAGGTGGCCTAGGCTCACCTCGGGCTGCCACGCCAATGAAAAAAACTTAAAAACATAAATAAATACAAACCAAAGATAAATGAAAACAATTATGCTGACCGCTCGTGAAAATTAAACAACTACGCTATTTTGTTTCTCGAACAATTATTTACTTGCAAGATTCAGGTGCTTTATATTTGTAGCGTTATTGATGATGTACGTCGGAAAAAATGACTCTTAAGATGTGGACTGTAAGCTAACTGCGTTCGTTCGGGTAACCTGGTGTAAAATAGGGATAACAAAATGGGAGAATGGGACTTAGAAGATATTTGTATCTAGATACAATAACTAGATAATTTTTCAAGTATCTAGATACAAATTAGATACTTTTTGAAATATGTATCTGTATCTGTATCTAGATATTTAAATTTAAGTATCTTGTATCTGTCTTTTAGATACTTTGCTCATTAGTTTATTTTTATACCGCGATAGCTGATATAATAGTTTAATTATAAATTGTCATTTTGAATATTTTATTTTTGCTATAAATAAAATGCAGAAAAGAATTGAAATTCTGACGTTTACATGGTATTTATATGGAATGTCAAAAAAAAGTTATTCCCAGTCGTTTTTCGTAGCTTTTGAATGGCCATAAAAATAGTAGGTTTTATATGCAATACTTAAGACAAATATGTCATTATTCATGAAATAATATAATAGTTGATATAATAGTTTAATTATAAATTGTCATTTTGAATATTTTATTTTTGCTATAAATAAAATGCAGAAAAGAATTGAAATTCTGACGTTTACATGGTATTTATATGGAATGTCAAAAAAAAGTTATTCCCAGTCGTTTTTCGTAGCTTTTGAATGGCCATAAAAATAGTAGGTTTTATATGCAATACTTAAGACAAATATGTCATTATTCATGAAAATTAAGTTTTTGAATAAATTTTGTTGCTATTTTGATGACCAATTTACTAAAAACATATGAAAAATACACACAAGTGGTTTGGGAGTGGACCGTGGTTTTGTGAAGCATTGGGCAAGCCAAACTAAGGCCCTTCAAAAGTATCCAGTGATTTAAAGTACACTTTGATAATTTTTTGAGGCATTTCATCACTTGAGGGCCGGTCACGCTAATGTGGATATTAAGTTCATTTCCTAATGAAAATTAGTAAGATAAGTAGATGTGTTTCCTAAAGGACGTAGAAAACATTATTTTTTTGATATTCACCGTTATTTTTGAACAACCTGTATAATACTGATTAACATGCACTGTTTAATCATAATGCATTGTCAATTGTTAGCTTACTATGTATTTCAGTATCAAAATGAATTTCTTAAACATGTTTTACATGGTATTTTCAATTTTCAGTGTTTTTTCCAAAAGTATCTAACTGTATCTAGATACAAACATTTTGGCATATATCATTATCTAGATATTTTTTATAATTCTGTATCTGTATTTGTATCTAGATATTTTTTATAATTCTGTATCTGTATTTGTATCTAGATATTTTTTTAAATGTATTTATTACAACACTGGACTTACCTCTCAGTGTTTCCTCGATGCGTCGGAAGGGGCCCCTTGTGTCGACTGCTGCTGCACCAACTGTGGGAGAGTTAAGCACAAGAACAACTCACACAACACAGCTGAGCCTTAAGGGCACTCCCGCTCGCGTAGCAAAATTATGAATAGGACGAGACGACAAACTGACCGAAGTCAGCGGACGTGGTTGCAAAAATGGAGGAAGTACAAAAAACTAGACTGGTAGCGACGACTATCTAAAGCGAGAGACTCTTGACCACTCTTATAAATAAAACATGTGGTTTCTCCTACCAAAAATCCACTCCTAAATAAAATAAAATAAAGATAACGGTTTAAACGCGGTATCGCGAACTATATTACTAGATTATATTTCGTATACTATATATTTTAATTATAATATCGTTTTATTTTAGGTAAAAAAAAAACTTTAGGTAAAAATATTAATTAAAAAAGGTCTTACCGTAACTTGTATATTGTTTTGGAGCTTCGGAAGTCCTAATTATTAAATACAAATAAATAACCAAATAAAATATACCCACTATAATTATAATTATACGACGTGGTAAATAAAAACACATTTACAATTTAACCTATTTATTCTTTGGTCAAATCATTGGCATAATTTACATTAGGGTTCAAAATAATAATAATAAAAAAACCTAATATTTTTTGTACTGGCATATAAATAGAATAAGAATATTTTTTTTTTAGTTTTTTTTTTTACAATTGGCACCTACGATATAAATCGTATAACGTGTAATACAGTTTGAGCTATGTACTAGAAAGAACAGAAAAATTTACAAACTTTTGACATGGGAATAAAATTCTGTACAATTAACAAATAAGAAACATTTTGAGGAGTTTTGATCTACATGTACGTAAAAAGAAAATATTTATATATAACATACAACTTTTAGTTAGTCTAACAATAATTGGCACAGATATAATTTCATTCATTATTTTTAAAGATAACTATTTTAAAATATAATTAAAAAGTAAAATTCTTAGATTCAATGCGATTTTGAGTTTTAACTATTAGTAAGAACATGAATTTTAATAATTATTATAATCGGTTTCCAACGCCTAGGTGGCCCACAAAGCAGAGAAGATAAGTTCTCTTTCTATACACTCATGGTCAGCATTATTTGTCCGACATATTAAAATTAGGGGGGTACGATATTTGCATCGCATACTTGTGCTCCATAAACAACCGTTTTGCTATCGGGCGGAAGTTTTTTATAAGTACGTTAGTTTTGTTTTAGCTCACCATGTACGGAAAGCAAGGAGTTACAGAAATATCACTTCTAAATTCTATCTGAACTTTAAAGTCTGTAATTTTGTGTAGCTTTCATCGTTGTTGGTGGCCATAAAGATGAATGCTTGATGAATAGCTGAATAAAATTATTTTGTTTACCTCCTTAAAAATAAATATTAATATAGGCAATTATTTCTCACTTCAACATAAGGTGGCTCACAGTTAAAATGGTACAGTTAATTGAAATTGAATTATTATAGAAATAAGGTTAAATGGAAATTATATTTCAGTACCATATCAATTTTACAAATAAGGCTTTCTTCGAACATATTTTATTATTAACAATTGTTTTTAATATTTTGTTATTAAAAATATTTAACTACATTAAAATTGATAGTATAATAAACCTCACCATGAAAATGATGCACCATTTTTTAACAACTATAGTGCGTTCAAAGGTGAGTTTGCAGTACAGGGCATATGTAGTAGTTCTTTTTCATACTCTCTAATGGGTTTACACAATGACACTATCCTTTTCTTGCTTGTCGACGTTGCCACCTCTAAAACGCGCTGATCTGTGAAGACGCAGTATTCTACAAATGGCCATTTGTTTTTGTTGACTGTTATTTTGAGTTTTATAAAAGTTGATTTTTGTAAATCATACGAGTTTTTCATATTATTATAATTGACACATTTGACACTTTTACAACATTTGGCCACACCGCTCCCATTTCCCATAAGAGCTATACTGCAAACTCACCTTCGAACGCACTATATAAAAACAATTAATATTCTGTGGGATTTCCTTTATTGTTTATTATTAATTTTAACCTATTTGGCATAGATTCCACAATTTTGTTTTGTTTATTCAGGTGTCATTTTTGACCATTACTCTAGCAATACCTGTTTTAGATCTTTTCTTGATATATTGTGTTTTCGAATTTGTTTCTAATTTCGACCATAAATTTTCAATAACATTAATGTCTGGTGACTGCAGAGAAGTTTTTATTAGTGTAGGGCAGTTATAAAGCATCCCTCTTTTATCAAGTATGAGGAATGCTTTGGGTCGTTGTTCTCGTAAAATTAGAAATCTTCCTGAAATCCAAATTTTTCGGCACTATTTTTTAAATTATATTTCAAAACAACTAAATCATATATTTATCCATGTTCCTTATATATAGCATTAATTATCAACCCCCATACCTAGACTTTCACCCCCAAACCATTGCTACATCCATGTTTTACCAAGGCATGCAGATTCCTCAACTCTTCATTGGGTTTTCTCCAGACATTTAATCTTCCAGCTGATTGAAATTTGCTTTCTTCACAGAAAATAACGGTTTTCTAGAAGTCCAAATTTTATTTCTATGTTTCAACGCAAATTCGACGTGTTGTTTTTTATTTTTCTGACTCACATATGGCTTATTTCTGACTATTCTACCATAAAAATGATTCTTTCTTAGTACTCTACAGACTCTTTCTGCATTCCTTTTTTTCCTTAATGCTTTACAACCAGTGCCGTCAATTTTGGAGCACTTAATTTTAGATTTTCTTTAATCTTTCGCACTATCCAACGTTCGTCATGAGCAGTAAATATTTTCTTACAGCTAACTCGATCCTTACTTAGAATTCTGTTTTCTTTCTCAAACCTTTCAATAATATGTTGAGCAGTATCAGCAGGCTTTTACATATTTCGACTATATCTCGAACATTTTAATTGTTTTTATAATTATTTTAATTCTATTGATTTGATATTAATTTTCCTCTTCTATTGTAGTATAAAGACCTCATATTAAATAAAAGCGAAAACAATACTAAATCGAAATTAAAAAAGCATGCAAGAATTATGTTAAAACTTGATAGAGTACGTACGGATGATCATTAAGACTTTGCTCCAACTAGACAAGTTTATACTAATACATATGTATCATTTTCCTTGTGAGGTTTATTTGATATTAATTATTATGTTGTAAAATATTTTTAATAATATGAAATAAAAACAATTATTAATGATAAAATATGTTAAAAGACTGTCTAAAATATGTTTATATTGTATTGAAATATAATTTCTAATTAACCTTTTTCCTTTAATATTTCAATTTTAGTTAATTGCATCATTTTGACTGTGAGTCACTGAATATTGTATTAAGTTTTGCACAGTAAAATTTTCGAATTGAATCCAAAATGATGATATCGTATATAAAACAATTCATAATTGTATTAAAATTCAAATTACTGTTAGATTTAAAACGAAATTAATCTAAAAAATAATGAATGAAATGATTTCTGGCTTCTATCTAATCATATTTAATTATTTACAAAAATCCATCCACCATTCTTCCAGAGAATTTTTATAATATTGCACACTTCATACATTATATCGTACACATCGCGCAAATAGAAATATCAACAAATAAACAGATAGTACTCAGTCGCAACAGTGACGTTTCAAATATGAGATCAAATAATTAGATCATATAAATACACATTTAATACATCTTGAGTCAATCCATATGTGCATTTCATTCAACTTTAGCAGTTACTATACGGAAAATTATAATTAAGCAATCAAGTTTCTTTCAAAATTCATTTTAGTGGGAAAGTTCTGACACGCGCCAATATTGATTTACGGACGTAATGAGTTGTAGAACGAATAGATCACTTATGTAAGTCGGAGTCATCTGTATACCCAAATAGTTATTTCTCGCCTATGTTGAATTGAATACCAGTTTCTCTCGATCTCTTCCAGGTGAACAAATGGTGAAGGAAAACTATTGTTGGACTATTGACTCTCTATGCTACGTTCAATGTGAGCACACAACGGATGCTCTGCAAATAAAGAATTTCCAATATACACTTCCCAGATTTAAGAATTCTTCTAATGCTTAATTGAAAACGAAAAAATATTTGGGAGAATCAGACCTCAAACTTAAACAAAATTTTGAGTTTATCTATTCGCTAACAATTGATAATCAAATTGGGTATAAATAAAGTTTACTTACAAGAGTTTCTTCACTTCATTTTTTTCAAACAAACTTTTTGGAATTTAAGCATTTGGAGATGCGAATCATAAAGAAAACATTTACACCGTATAGTAACTGATAACATTTTTAATACCAATAAATAAAAGACCTACAAACTTTTAGTCACTGAATAGAAAACTTACAGATCACATACAGATGATTATATCATCATCTCTTGTAGTAGTGTATACGTGTCTAAAAAAATCGGTAAAATTCAAGCCATTTTTCATAAAAAAGTAAAAATATATTCAAGCCAGGCTTAACAAACCCTGCATATTTTGGCGTCCATGTCGTCCAATCTCGTTACACCATTGCATAATCCACTTATCCAACATTTGTATCAACACCACTGTTAATTATATTGATCAATTCATACTCTTTATTTTGATATATATGCATTTCTAAACTTGTCAAGATTCAGAACTTGACAATTTCTGGAATAAGAACACAATAAAAGGACACAGGAAAAAAGACGTTATGAAATATATAGTACAAATGGCAAGTTAAGCCATAATTTTCTTTAAAATAAAATTAGTTTTTTACTCAATCAGTTATAACATAATAGTTGCATTCGTGGAAAAACCCTGACTGGTTAGAGTTCAACGCGTTTTACTGCTTCTGAACCATAAACAACCAGTTAGAATTGCAATTGTAATCCCACAAGCAATAACGCTTATATGCGTCAGTCTCGAACATGTTACAGATGTGATCTGATTCTCCAAGAATGAATAATAATAATAATTTACGAAATAAACAATGGTTTTCAAGAAAACTGACTAGAAATGACATGCTGTCTTTTTTCCTGTATCCTCCATTTAGTTAATAAGTTCCTTAAGAAGTCTTTCACATAATTTAAGAAAACATCTTCCAATAGATGGTGTCAAACATGTATGTGAAACATTGACGCAATTCAAGGACGATGAGCGCATATGAAGTATCTTTGAGAGAAATATATCGAGAAGGATTTTCGGACCTGCCGAAGGAGAATCCCGTAGGTGACGAACCAGAATGAAATATGATCTGTACAATTAATTTTAAGAACCGTACAAGTAACGATCATGGTTCATCCTTGAAGGTGGATAGGATATGTTTAAAGGATGCCAGGCTTTAGATTTCCAAAAAAATGATCAAAGTAAGCCTAGAAGTAAATATCCTTGGTAAGATCTAGGAATAGATGAATTTATAGACGATCTGAGAGCACTAAAACTGGTCAATTGAATGGAGAAAGCAAGGGATAGGGAAGGGTGGAGACTGACCAAGGAGGATGCTAAACTCCATTTAAGAGTGTAACACAGTGATGATGATGCGATGTTGATGAATTTACAAGAGTATTGGATTTAATTTGATGAGAAATGCAATCTTTAGATCAGTAGTTCTAAAATTATGGTTTATCATATAAATAAAATAAAATTAAATTAAAAAATAATAAATTTTAGTTTTAAATAGTACGACTTTTATAGAAGGGTCCTCCAGCTATTAATATTTTAGAACCATTGCATATATTTTCTGCATTCGCTTTTAAACTGCGTTGAAAATGGGCAAAAAATTCAGTACTTTTACAAAAATGGCTTAAAATTTTGGAATTACAATGATTAAACGCGTAATTTTAAATCATTTTTCCAGTACCTAAACTTACACTTTGGTCTCTCAGTAGTGTCTTCTACCACTTCTAATGAAAAACAGGGTTGTCTGTTGTCTTTTAGATTCTTCAAGAAATTATTTAAGGTCCACATTTGGTTACTCAAGCAAAACTTCACTGATCATTCATTCAAAAGTTTGAATCAATAGTCAAAAATAATAGTCACTTCGTCATTACCTAAGCACTTTCGAGTCACATTTGACTTTACCAGTTCTTTCACTATAAACACTTCTATCGAAATCTTTTAGCACACTCTACATCTTTCCTTTCATTCTATCGTTTTCAGCTGGTTGCTCCGAGTGACATTGGGTTGTTTTTCAAGTGGCCAGCAGCTGGGAATGATTGAGCGCCCATATTGGAATGAGGTGGAGGTGGTTGAGAACCTGACATGTTGTTGTTGAGGTCACCATTAGAGGGCTGCAGAGGTGTTCTGTGTCCATTCATTAAGTGGCTCGGAATAGGGGGCTAGAAGAAAAAAGAAAAAAATTGCAAAAACATTTTTGGTTATATTAAAATAGTTTAGTGCCGAAACATGTGAAATATACACAGATTGCTATATATTTTTGTGACTTTGGAAAAATTAACTGAGCATTTAACTTTGAATATTTTGAAACAATAGCAGTGCATTAATTTAAAACAAGTCCACATCAACAGTTAGAGAAACGCAAAACCAAAGACTGTTCTTTAATACTTTTCATATTAACCCTTTCATCTCTGAATATAAGTATAGTGGTACTTTGAGTTGCAAACCGCTCGACATTTTTCATATTCTATTCTTACCTCTAGATATGAACCTAGATTTTTGATACGAACCTAGACTCGAGATACGAATCGTCATGATTTTCTTTTCAAATGAACTAAAGCCTGTTTTACATTATACATTTTTAAAATTTTTTCTGAAGTAGTAGAAATAGGCTTAATGCAGAGCACTGCACCAGCATCTACGTAAGCACATTTAACTAAGCGCGAAAGAAAAATAATTATATTTTACAATTTAATAAGAGATGATTTTCATGCTAATCATGTAAAATCAATTATTTCATAAATAAAAATGAATACGAAATGGTATACAAAATGCATATTTATAATGTAAAAATTCTATTTCTCACTATTTGATGATAGCTGTCAAGAACGAATTCAATGCAAGTTCGTAAGTCGAGGTACTACTGTAATGATATTTAAACCAAAAATTAAATATATAGTCGGATTGCTGATAAGTGACTGTTCGTTGCGATCGATATATATAGTATCGATATTCAATACTATATGCTTTCTCTGTCTATATCATTATAATTATTTGCATACCCATAGTAACGTATAGTGACGCAAGTTGACAACTAACCTTCAAAATTATTTGAATAAAAAACAAAGCATTAGAAAGAGACAGCATGATTCGTAGATATCTTTACTAATTAGAGCGCGAAAATAAATTTACAGAAGTACTCAAACAAACAAAATTATTAATTTTAAAGTTATAATTATAAATAAGGAAAAATTTATACTCATACGTAAAATTTGGATTATAATTTGTTGTTTATTCCAGCAGATTTAAAATTAAAGTTTGTGAATTTAATAATTGGCCGCAAGCCATATTTTAATTAATATTTATTACCAGACACTGACAGTTAAGACAAATAACAAAAAACATTTTTAAAATCGCTGAAAAATGGTAACTAGATTATTATATGAACGCACTACTTGATACATACATGTAACAATCACCTATCAGCAATCCGACTATAGTTCTATTAATTTAGTGTTGATTCATGGGTTACCAACTTACAATTATTTTTAGGGGATTGACGAGGGAGTATGGTGTATTATCACGAACTGAGTGGTAGGAAAAGACGTACTCGACAAAGCAGGTCACTTACTGTGACCAGTGATCAGAGCTATGTAGTCAGTAATTACGGTGGTTTGATAAGAGAATTTTGTGTGAAGGGCATGTTTTGTATGTTAAATTGATGTTACACAACACATAATGGCCCGCGGACCCGGTCCGGCCCGATACTAATTTTTAAACTTAAAACGACACGCATTGAGCGGCTTTTTAGGATTTCCTAGGTATAATCAGAAACAGCTATACCATTGATGTCCAGCATATGGCCCGCGGGCCGTATCCGGTCCGATACTAATTTTTAAACGACACGCATTAAGCACCTTTTAAGTATAATCAAGAAACGTTTTTGTTTTGTTAATATACGCAGAATCATGCAAATTTTAATAATAAATTCCTACTTATATTGATTTTTATTCGATATCAGTTTGCCAACGTTGTTGGCAAGGGGTCTACTAGTTTAAAATAAAATTAACACACTATTTTGTGCGGTATAACATAAAACGGTCTTACACAGATCTGCACAGATTTAATTATTATTTAACTGTTTAAATTCTTAGGTTAAAGGTTAAACTTTGTTTTTTTTTTTTTTTTTTTTATTCAAAAGAATCCAGATTTTCTGTGTTAGTTGTATTAAAATACACATATACCTTTAAATATTAGATGTGAACTGTTTTTCGATTAAGTTTATTAACTTTTTCTATTTGGGTCACCACATGGTATTTACTATGTTGTGATTCCAAGTTTTTGTTCTATATTATTATAAATCGGAAAATTAACGAAGAACTTATTATTATTGGAAGTAGTAACAAGTTTTATTACCTCTCTTTTTAAACTCATGTTTAAGTCACTTTTAGGAGTGACTTTTGTTTTATCTTTTTTTTATTTAATACTAGCTGTTTCCTTACTTTGTAACTTTTTTATAAATATATATGCATATTTGATGAATAGGATATATATATACTTCTTTAGTTGGGGTTCCCTGTAGCCCCCCAAAATTGGTTCACCCACTACCAAATGAAAATTTTGAAATGTTGGACTGTATCCATGCTTGAATTCCGGTTTTACTTTGACACCATACTGTAAAATTTCTCGAAAATATGTCCAGCTGTTTAAAATTGTGAGCGCTTGAGAAAAAGTACATAATCTTAGAAAATGCTAGGTTTAAATTGATAATCTAGGTTCCTGATAATATTTGAGAAGGTAACATTCAAAACGTGGTTTGTCACAGAAAATTCATAATTGGGATATTGGATCAGTGTCTTCCTCTTTGTTAAATGTAGAAAATAAAATCATAAAATTAATCTAAAACGTGTTTTGTACCATCCAAAACACTGAAACAAAAAAATAATAATAATAAAATTAAAATAAATAAATAAAAATTAAACAAGAGCGTTTTATTATTTTTATGATGTACTTTTAACATGATACTTATAAAGAACTGATCTACGATCTTCTATCTGTAGAAGCTTCTCAATAAGAGGTTTTATGTGATTATTTGGAAAATTAAAGTTGTGATTTGCATATTTAAAAAAATGATAAACAAATAATAACATTTAAAAAAATCAACTGTGGCCACCACAGGACCGACCGCCATCACAAAGTACTTGTGCAAAATACATTCTAGCAGCAGAGTTGTTATTATTGTAAAAGACAATAACGTATTACATTACGTTGATAATTTCATAATGTGTATTTATAATTTACGATAACCATGGAAACGTACCTGCATGCATACAACAAAAAGAATAAAAAAAAGTCTTAAATAAAAGTCGTTAGTTAACAACTTTTGCTAAATAATTTTTTTCGAAATATTTCTCTGTTGTGAAATATTCGCCAAAATCTTAAAATCGACCCGAGTAAAGTCCCATTTCTAGTCAACCGATTTTTACCAAAAGTTAATCAACTCGTGCCATTGATTTCAAAATCTTAAATATCAAGTTTCATAAAAATCCTTTTAGCCGAATTTGCTCTGCCAGTGTACACAGACAGATAGACAGACAGACAGACATCATGCTAAAAATAGTCAAAACGCTATGTAGGGACGCTATTCGTGGAGATCCATCGAAATCTCGAAATGTTAAAATCGGTATGATCACAATACCTCCCTTATATGTTGTTGGCGGTTAGTAAAAATAATAAATAAAATAATGTAAACCTATTTTTGTTAATAAGCATTAATTAAAAAAAAAATTGTGTCCTTGTTTTGTTCATTTAAATCAGGGGTGTCCAACGTTTTAGCTTCCCTGGACCACATTAATAGAAAACAAGTTGTTTTGGGCCGCACATAAAATAATACTATAACTAATTAATATATTATATAGTTTGTGAATGATTTTATGATTTTCTCATTTTTATGATTCTCTCTAAAGATCGCATTAAATTAAAAAATACATCGCTTATAAATTAATAGCAAGTTGAAATTGTATTTGTAGTGTTATTAATGGTACTTGTAATCGCAGTCTTATAAAGTTTGTAAGTTTACGGTTTTTCGTTGGGCCGCGGATTGGACAAGCCTGATTTAAATCATCATTTGTTGTGATTTGTCCTAATTTAAATAATTGATTTTTCGTAATTTTGCCCATTAAAATTTTAATGATATGTTTGAATTCAATGTTTGGGAACCTAAAAATAAGTCGAAAAATTATGTTCCCAACTTGTTGCAAACAAGCTTATAATGTTTTTAACAATTATCTATAGACTGCATTACTGTATCCAATCACGTTTTGAACCTACTCATTTGAGTTTTATAATAAAATCTTAATGTCTTTTTTTTTTGGACTATTTTGCCTAGTGTATTTAAGTTCTTTAACGAGTTCATTTACGAAGGAAAGAAAAAAAAAAAAAAGTTTTATACATGTAGTTTTATACATCCCTAGTAGTTTCACCGAGTCATACTGCTGATCACTGCCATCATTGTTACTAAATTGGACATCGGCCTCTTTAATTCGAGAAATTGAAGGTGGACGAATAAAACTTCCACAGTGACCTAATTCAGCTTAGAAGCATTAATAACTATGTGACGTTTCGCTTTGTTATGGTCATAACGGCAAATTCATGTCCTAACCAGGATTTGAAATAGAGACTTTTGATATGCGAGACAGGGATCTTTAGGATGCAATATTTTACAATGTCTTTGATACATTCGCTGGTACTTGATCTAAACTTCTTGGTCAATTTAACTTCTTGGCTGTAAAATACCCACTAAGCTACTTCCAATGCAATAAGTTCGACGAGTTTTCAAAGGTGCATAATATTTTTATCACGAATTGAAACGAAAATATATTCTTATTATCAATCTATGTATATTCACATTTAGTGCTTTTATTATTAACATTTTTTTGTGGTTGAAAAATATTCGTAATTTTTTTCCTTGATGTCGTACCATTTCGATTACCATGATGGCTTCAGATGGACCAGTTATAAAGTGACTGCCTTGACCAGTACTCCGACCCGAGACCTCTCGGCATGAAGCCAACTGGCTACCACTAGACCAAAGAGGTCGGCAAAATAAATTAAAATTATAATAGCAAGAAACAAATCATAAATCTAATATGAAATTTGATGGAAAATTCTTTGTTTCGAAATATGAATTAGTAGATATACTGAAAGATTTTCATAATGGTAGAGGATGCATAATGAAATCATAACATTTTCTTAGCACTGTTTATGATACCAATTTGTAATAAGCATAAATTAAACGTAGAAAATTATAATTAATAATTTTAGACAAGAACGTTAGGTGCTTTTTGGAAGTGGACAATATAGACAATCTTTAACGGTACGAACACGTAGAAATATTATTGCCGGCTATTATAGGCGCTGGATAGCCAGCGCCTACCTATGAGAATACATATCTCTTTACTTTCAAATGTACCTACACTTATGGCACATGAACCATGAGCCTATAAGTAAACAGGAATCTTTGAAATATTATTTACTAGCTTATAAGAAACTGAGCTACTTCTTTTGATTAAATTGTAGCGAACCACTTATGCTACCTAAATAATAAAATATCTTCGATGTAGCGAATTACAGACGTTTAAAATTATTTATTGGCAAAATAAATTTTATTATTTTGTTATGATTTTTCTTTTAAATCTAGTCTGCAGAAATGGCATGTTTTAGAGGTATATACTAACCCCAAGTAAGTACAGGAACAGCGGGCCATTTTTTAATACAGAAATTTCAATAAACCGGCGTCGGTAACAATCTTTCTATGTGTGCACTAACCAGTATCAATAAGCCCTTATAGGCACCGATTAATTAGCGCTGAAAACAATTTTTCTACGTGGTCGTACCCTTAGTGTAGAATTCTCAAAATAGCAAAGCAAGGGAAATGAAGCATGTATAGCTAAGCATATAAGGATAGAGCACCAGCAGATTGAAAAAAAAGGATGCAAAAATTTTGTGGAAACGAAATGAAATCTGGGAGGAATAATGTAAACTCTGAATTTTAAATATACGTCAACAAATTTGTTTTGCAAAATTGTTAGATTTTTGAGTATTACATTATTTTTGTCACACTGACGTAATTGCATGATATATAATACGAGACATGCTATAATGATGAGAAGGCAATTATATAAACAAGAAGAAAAAATATACGATGAAGAATCGTTTACGATTAGCTTTTACAGACAATAGGAAAATAACAAAAAAAAGGGCCATTTACCAAATTTTTCAATTTTGTCGTAGATGATGACGAAAAAATCGAAAAATAATTTAAGGCAAAAAATGAAATAGCTGAGGAAGATGGCAGCAAAGAAAAAATTAAACAGAATTAGGAATACAGTCTTTGGACGAAGAATACAATAATGTCTTGGAACGGTTGCTGTAGTGCAATTTGAACGATGTCATACGAAGTGATATGATTATGTTCGCAAATTGGACAATACAAGAGAGGCAAAAGGAGTTTTTTAGGACAGCACATTAAAAATGAGATTAGAGAAAGACTTCGAAGAACTTGGACAAAAAAAGTTTAAAGTAAGTAGTAAGAAGGGTGGAGTGGAAAGAAACGAGAACTATCACACATGATAGAAAAAATGGCAAGAATGGAAAAGGACACCGCAAGAATAACACTCAAACTGCAACAGCTTGACACCAAAAATGCATGTTATGTTAATGAAAAGGTGTAAAAGTAAATTTTAGAAATTTCGAGCGCGAAAACAGGTATAGGTATATATTGGGTTGTTACATAAGTCCGTTCATTTTTTTTTCATCTTTTATTCAATAAAAAATACATTAAAAAAAAATGGTGAAATGGTAGTCGGAGCATATGGTCCAGACATCACACCATCCGACTACCATTTGTTCTGCTTTCTACTAAATTACTTTGCCGGAAAAAAATTCGCATCTGTGGACGATATCAAAATTCATGGAGAGATGGCATTATGAAATTGCCTGAGCGGTTGTCCAAAGTGATAGAAAATAATAGACAGTACATTTGATAATAAAAGTTTTTTTTAGAATGTATATTTTATTGAATAAAAGGTGAAAAAAAAAACGAACTGACTTATGTAACAACCCAACACAATCTGTAATTTCAAATAATATTTATAAAACATACTTATTACGTTATGTCCTGGCGGTAGCGAATAATGGTCATGGTTTTTCGACAACAGTGCTTAAAATATGCCAAAACTAAAGTTGCATCCCACTTTTGTTATTAATCCAATATATGTAAGTAATATTTCTTTTTGCTGAACATTAACTGAGTTATCATGAAAATTACATTCATGGTATGATCATTGTATTCATGATTTTTGTGGACAGGACACGTAGTGATGATAAAGGAATGCATAATGGTAAAGAAGATGTGGGAAGGAAAATTGAGCACCCGTTAATCAGTGGGAAGATCTCACGAGACCTAACAAGTATTTGTATTCAGGACACATGAAAAGATCTGACAATTAACAGATCAACATGAAGCATTTATGTTAGTGGTCCAAAAGTCAACCCGACTAATAGTGCGGGAAGAAGAAGATTCATGATTTAGAATTTTAAATGTAAAAATTATCAATTTTTCTATGAACTGTTACGATTTATTATAATAAAACGGTTTATTTTACAAGAAATAAGCTATGTTAAGAAATACGTATGCTGACTTACCGGTAGTTGGCTGGTCTGCCTTTTTAGATGCGCCAATGATGGTGGGTTGTAAGCCATATTCGCAAACACTAGTCGTTCTTCATAATCATATTCACACAATATTTTATTCTCGCACAGATAAAATCTGTCTCCAACGCAAAATCTGTAACAAAATTATGAATATTAATACAACTTCAGTATAATTTATAATAGATAATTCTATTAATAAAATATTCAATGAAGAATGAATTTTAAAGTTATTAACGAAGTTACAATAGAGACTTTACACTATAATTATAGAATGAATATAGACAATGATATAACTTCGCAATACTCGATCAATACTTCAAGTACCATGTGTCAGGAAATCAATGATATACAACGAAGTATTACACACTTAACAATTATTATACGAGGTCTGTTCGAAAAGTATCGCGAATTTTGAATTTCCGCGTGTTACGTATATTCGATTTTCGATTTTTTTGTGGCATTATGTTGGTACTAATGTCTCTCACTTATGCCGACAAGTTCGGCCATTTTGAATGTTCAGTTAATTTTTGACAGTTGCTTTGCTTGCACGTGTTTTCGCTCGTCTTCGATTTTTGCCTATACCAAAAAATGGATCAAAGAATCTGTATTAAATTTTGTGTGAAAAACAAAATTAAGTAAGCGGACGCATTCCGAATGTTGACTCTGGCATATGGTGAATCTACCTTGGACCGAAGCAACGTTTATCGGTGGTACAAAATGTTCTCAGAGGGCCGAGAAGATGTGAACGACGAAGAGCATGCAGGACGCCCGAGCACGTCAACAACAGACGAAAACATTGATGAAGTGAAGAAAATAGTATTGGCCAATCGTCGAATCACCGTTAGAGAAGTTGCTGAGGACCTAAACATATCGATTGGCTCGTGCCATTCGATTTTTACCAATGATTTGGGCATGAGACGGGTCGCCCCTGCCCACACATCGTTGCTTGTGCGCGAAGTTTTGGCCAAAAACAACACACTAATAATGCCGCAGCCACCGTATTCCCCAGATCTGACCCCCTGTGACTTTTTCTTGTTCCCGAAATTGTAGAGGCCCATGAAAGGACGACGCTACGCTACGAGTGAGGAGATAAAGACGGCATCGAAGGAGGAGCTGAACAAGATCACAAAAAATGATTTTTTCAAGTGCTTCGAGGATTGAAAAAAACATTGGCACAAGTGTATAATATCTGGTGGGGATTACTTTGAAGGGGACAAAATAGATATTCATGAATAAATAAATAATTTTTGAAAAAACACAAAATTCGCGATACTTTTTGAACAGACCTCGTACATCATGCTAATATATTATACTAAACCAACGGTTAAGTAAAATTATGTACCAAATAAATTTGCTAGACACAACGTACATATGAAGTGTACAGTTAATAATAATTATTTATTTATTTATTTAACAAGTTCTCGCCATACAACAGGCCAGATGTTCCAATAAAAGGATGGCGACAGATAGAGTAATTAAGTTTACCAACACAATTATGTACAAGTAAATACAGAAGTAAACAAAAATGTATATACATATATACGATTAAATACAGTATTTAAAAAATCAGCTGTGGCCACCACAGGACCGACCGCCATCACAAAGTACTTGTTTAATTTATACTGCTTTATCAAAAAATGTCTCTAATAAAAGTTGTTAGTTATTGTTTTTTAGCAACTTTTGTTAAATATATTTTTTCGACATATTTCTGTTGTGAAATATTCGCAAAAATCTTAAAATCGACACGAGTAACCACAGGACCGACCGCTATCGTAAAGTACTTATATAAAATACATTCTAGCAGCAGAGTAGAAATAACTTGGCTTAATATTTTCCAACAGAGATATTATTTATCATGACTATGGAAAAGTTACATAAAAGTATGAAAAAATTTTTCTGTTGTGAAATATTCACAAAAATCTTAAAATAGACACGAGTCTCCCATTTTTAGTCAACCGATTTTTACCAAAAATTGATCAACTCGTGCCATTGATGTCAAAAGCTTAAATATGAAGTTTCTTAAAAATCCTTTTAGCCGAATATGCTCTGCACGTGTACACAGAACGACAGACAGACAGACCGACAGACATCATGCTAAAAATAGTCAAAACGTTATGTAGGGACCTCAATTTGTAGACATCCATCGAAATCTCGAAATGTCAAAATCGGTATGATCACAATACCTCCCTTATGTATATATTGGCGGTCGGTAAAAAGAACATACAAAAGTAGATATGAAATGATACATTAAAGTTATTTGTTATGTAATTGAATTAAAAGTGTTTACTTAAAACGCCTGAAACTATAGCCGAATATGTCAGGTTCTTCTTCATTAGAAATATTATTCATTAAAATAAATAAAATAATTGGTGTAAAATTAATATAATTGATATAATTTGGAAACGAATTTATTAAATTAACAACATATTTGTCGCTTATAGCTTGTCAATTTCGATCGAAAAAAACAACTTTTTTGACAGAATAATTTTTCATTTTTCATGTCTTTTTCCTTTCTCATGTCATCCTGATTTTAAAACTTTTTCCCCATTTTATTTTATTTTTTTTTTTCTGGAGTTTGGAACAAGTGGTAACTTGATGGGACAACATCTATAGAGTACAATGGATGAAAAAGAATTTCGTAACCCAGCTGATTCCCCCAGCTAACTTCTCTTAAATTTGCTAGTCGAGCGTTGGAACGTCGAATGACGCCTTTTCTATTGTTTTAAACTGGTATTTTCTTTTATTGATCTTTACATCTAATCGTGACAACTGCTTTCAGTAGACATCAGCAGTAACTTTCTGACCAACCAGCGGAAGCTTATAAGGTATAGATCCTCTTCTATACCACCAAAACAGAGCATTCTCTTTTGTTGATGGATACTAAGTCTGGGAACATGTGAGATTTTATGGGACAAACACAAGACTTTTTCCTGCGGGGATTAAAGAACAGTTCATTTTTCGTCGACAGGAATTAACCTGTTCAAAAAGGGCTGAAAATTATACCGAGTCAACATTGAAAAGAATTTGGTGTGAGAATATGGGTGGTTTCGATATTCAAATTGGTTTCGATAAGATCATGCGGATCCCACCGTCCAAATATTTTGAACATACACCAGTTTGTTTATATGCCGAGATACTAATGTATGATCAAAGCCCATTATTTTCTCTATTTCTTGTTAGTACAATGCAAAGTAAAGAAATGGGAGAATATCAGATAAATCTAAGAAAAAACTAAAAGAGACCGAATATAAAAGAAATATTTTGGGGAAAACCAAAAATAAAACTAGTGGTAACATATATACCAGAAGGACAGCTATGATGGTTTTGATTTGTGCTGAGAATAGGAAAGATAGAATAGCTTGCAAGACCTGCGACGCAAGACTGTCTTAAAAAGATCAGTTGGAAGACCAAAAAATGTGTGGCAACGAAAAATTAAACGCTCAAGTGTTAAATGATGGAATGAGGTGAAATTAAGCGCAAAATAAGAAGGCATGACACAATATCTGGAAGATAAATTCAGAACTCGCATATCCCTCACACCGAAAGGTAGTAGGTGTTTAAGGAGCAAGTAAGTAGTACAATGATTGTTGAGACTAACGGTTATATCACTGGCAGGACATAAGGTAACAAGTACGTTTTAAAAATGATATTTGAGATTAAATGCATACATATATAAATAAACCTTTTTCAGAATTTCTAAAATTTAGTCTTATGTCTTTTCAACCACCATTGCACATGACTTATGCCGTTTTTATAAGGCCACACTGTTTTCAAAACTGTTCCAATCTCTATACTGAAAAATATGAACTTGGAGTAGCGATATTATCCCTCTTTTAAATAGTCTAGTAATTACTTCCCAAATTTTTGTACGTGTGACGTTAAAATACTATAATTTTTTATTTTGACAAAACCATCGAAATGTTCATCAATACTATCGGTTTTAAAACATAAATTCAATATAATTCCCACGTTTTCAGTATGACATGTAGCGGTGTCAACAGGATTTTATTCCGGGGGTAAATAAATTATGATCCAGTTCATAAGCATCCTTTAAATCGCGTGAAAAATATCTGGCCAATATATCATATGTTGGGATCGAAGCTGGACCCAGCGGAATGGGGCAACCTGCGATTCAACAGCGTTAAGCACACACAGTTCAATGTGTTTCCATTACAGCTAATATGCAGATAAATAAATCAAAGTGTTAAAATATTCAAAAATGAAAAACTAACCGACACTGGACATAACTCATGTTTGAACCAGCGCGATCCATTAACGCGAGATAAAGTTGCACCAGCGTTTGTGTATTGGCTATTGCACAGAGGTGGAGGGACCACGCATTATATTGGGACCATCAACACAAAATATGTTATAGTCGGTACATCAAGTCAATCGAACTGCAATAAAAATTACCAAAATGACAGACATAAATGATGGTTTGATGGTTCGATGACGTCAATTAACACATTTATGGTCAGGACGGCTATAGACGCTGTTAGCCAATTCAAATGAAATCAGAAGCGCTTCACAACCGAAAACTTATCACGGACTAGCAATATATCCAATTTTATTGCACGGACTGGTGAAAATATCAGCCTAAAAGCGCCTACAGACGGCGTGGCAAGTCACGGCCAACATTTATACTTGTCTAGCTCTGCGGATAGTGTGTATAACAAGTCACAAGTCACAGCCAACGTACGTTGGGCTTGGAGCTGTCCGACGTTCGCTGCCAAGGCGATATTCTTATCACAAGTCAATGGAGTTTGACCAGCATCGGTGCAAGCTTGTATATGCATGTTAGCACCGTACACATGACGCGCACACACTTGGTATCACATTAGTCGAGAGTCTTGTGCTCAAAAGCAAGGCTATAACCATTTTTGCTTAATTATTAACTCTATTTTAAGTAAAAAGTAATTTTCTATGCTTTTAATCTAATTTAAATATCAAAATCAAGGTCGAAGCTGCGACCATAACCTCACTTTTACTGTCAGACGCCATTTTACAAACGTTGGCCCATGTTCGCTATTTTTGTACTTGGTCAGCACTGACGCTGCATCAACACATCGTCTGTAGGGTACGCATGTACAAGTGTCCGCCAGCGATACAAGTTACGGTCAGCGTCAAAACTAGCATTGGCGAACGCTGGCACACCGTCTGTAGGTGCCTTAAAGCCCGGTATGATACTATCAGAGGTTATTTAATAGCTGGTTGACTAGTACACTACTAATTTTAATATACTATTAAATATTGTTATATGTATTACAATAAATAAATAAATTTAATAGACTTTAAATCAAATAGCAAATCAGCACCTATTACATTTTTTCGGTAAGTTAGAAGCTCCGTAACGTGAAATATAACATATAATTAAAAAGAAAAGAAAAAGTACAGCAGCGTAAGCCGTGGAAGAGAGAGGCAGAAATATTGGGCATGTTAAAGATAACCAAGCTTCAAAAATTGTTTATTACTGTTATTTTTGATAATTTAGCAAACCAAGTAATTTACGTTTAATCTTGGATCAATTAACAGGAGATTCCGTATCTGTATTGATGAAGGCAGTGGTCAAATATTCTATGCTGTTCAGATATTATTATTTAATTTATTTGAGATTGTTTGTTTCCATTTTTACTTGCTATTATATAAATATAAAAAATAATAATAATAAGGACAGTATCAAATTGCTTCGCCAAATTTCGTACAGGTAATTTAAAAAAAAAAAAGCTGGCTCATCGATCGCAGCAGAAATATACTGCAACCAACTGGACTAAATGATGCAAAAACTAAAAAAAAAAACACCGTAGATCGGTCAACAGATCGACTCCTATCTTATTGCATGATAATTCTAAACCACACACTGCACAAATGACTGGAAAAACTACAAGAATTGTAGTTGGAACTTCTTCATCATCCTCCATACTCACCAGACCTAGCCCCCACTGACTACCACTTCTTCCGCAATTTGGACAACTTTTTAATAGGAAAACAGTTTAATTCCGACAATTCCAGGAATTCATTGACTCTCGTCCGCCAGGGTTTTATACCACCGGCCTGAACAATATGCCGCTTAAATCGCAATACTGTATAGACAATGATGAATAAAATAATTCCTTATATTTGTAAGTTATCAACCAACTTTACCTTTTTTTCTACAAATTTCATCCTTGACGACCTAATAAATTTGCTCAATAGCTCTGTAGTGTCAAAGAGTATGTAAGTAGTTCTATTTTTTTTTCAATTTGTTTCTTAGCTACTGATGTCCGCTAACCAGAATATCTTATTTTATTTTTTTATTCTGGATATATTAGTAATTTTATAACAAATATAAACATGCATGTCATCACCAGGATTTGAACCCAAGCCCCCATGGTTATCAATCAAATGCGCTAACCACTACACCATAGCGACCGGCTAGTTCTAACCTTAAATTTATTCAAAGCACACGTGATGTTTTTTTATCGGCCGACTCAGATGTTCTTTTTTTAATTACAAGTTATGCATTTTGAATGTGCACCAGAGATATCACTACTGTAGAGAATGCAAAATTCGCTTTGTAAGGTTAGTTTAAATTAGGCCTTGTTTGTTTTAATGAAACGAGAAAAAAATAAAAGGAACGGCAAAACGGGATAGATGTAAAAATTATACAGAACAAGAAAAATATCAATTACTGGAAATTATATCTAAATTAAAAACAATAATCGAGAATATGAAAACTAACGAAATAAAGCCAAATAATGCCCGTAATAATACCAACAAGTGATTGACTAGAATAATTGTTCTACAGGTACTTTTACTTATATTAAATTCATCTCCATGTCGTCCATTTATCAAGTAATCAGATGCATATTTTAATATAATTAATAACTGATTAAGTGCACTTATTGATTTATTGCGATGTGTCACTGGTTCAATATGATCTTTTATTAATTCCAGTATTCTCCATTTCTTTACTTTGTGTGAAATCAGATTTTTAAATCTTTTAATGATTGAAGAGTACATATGACCAATTGTTATTAACATTATAAACCGAACTTTTGTAAAAATTTGTAGGTTAAGATAGCTTTTTGTGTCACTCTTAACAATCAAGTTATTCACCAAGCAGGCAACGCAAAATATTTGGGATTATATCGACAGATTATAATTCAAAATCGTAGGATTATGTCCACGACGAAGGCTGACATAGAAAAAACACATAATAGCCAAAAGAACTCAGCTTGGGCTGAGAATTAAAATATTATGTTGGCTTATTGGGAGAAGATCTCAATTATTACTTAAAAACATGCTGTTGCTGTAAAAAGTAATTCTGAAACCAATCTGGTCTTATGGCATCCAGTTATGGGAAACAGCCAGTAATTCTAATATCGATCCAGAGATTTCCGTCAAAAACACTCAGAACTATTGTGGACGCCTCGTGGTATGTAGCAAATCGTAATATATGCCAAGACCTCCAAGTCAGCACGTGAAGAAATAGAAAAAGAAGCATCAAACATCTGGATAAACTGGAACAACATCCAAATAGCAACGCCATTCAACTTATAGATAACAGTAACGCAGTACAGCGACTACAGAGATATACACCTCTCGATCTCCTGTTTAGATTTAATTAGTTTTATTATCATAATCATCTTTATCATATCATTTCATGTCCATGCTAATACAAGTAATAAGTTGGATACGTCGTGATTTTTTTCTTAGTGTCAAATTACTGTAAACAAATTATATACGTATTGACTCAACGTATATAGAAAAGGCGAAAAAAAAAAAAAATAAATAAAAAATAGAGTAGTCTTTGATAGAGATACAAAGTATTTAATTTGCCTACTAAATCTCGAGTATTTTGTGGGGTGCCTTGCATTCGACCAATGAATATAAAGCACCAGAATTGAACTAAGTCAGATAAACGCTCTGGTTTATCCTTCAATGACAAAACAATGTCGAATTTCCCGATCAGTTATAGTACCTACTCTCACCATACACACAGATTTTTCATCAGTCTTCGTAACAGTAACTCTTTGAGCTCCCAACACGTTACGAATATACATATTAATCAATGTCATAAACTAAAAATGTTTTATTTTAATATGACGGTGTAAGCTGCCAATGTTGTAATAAAATTAAGACACTTGCTTACTCCAAACAGGTAACATTTGTTATGAATGATAAGTCTTTAGTATCACTAATAATTAACTACAATTGGTTACAGAGAAATGCAGCTATTTATGACACAACCAAATATTTAGTCTGAATATTAAGTATTGACGGAGTTTGCACCTTAATGCATCTAGTACCCTAAGAAATTACGTAAATATAAATAAAAAATACAAACAGATAACTTATTTCTTATTCCGCAGTCTCTTTTTTAAACGTAAAGAAACTCTGAACAATGCAAGAACGATAACAGTTCGTTCGTCTGAATTTAAATTACTACTTCTAATCTTTGGTCACATTCAAATTAATGGTTCAAATTAAAGTAAAGAAATGAAGACATCCGAAAACTGTACTCAAAGACAAGTAACACACCGATTACAGTGAATAGGATTACATTTAAGATGAAGAGGACGGGAAGATATAAAGACATAGGAAGGAAGACGTAATAGACATCGGCCTGTGGAACGACATCTAACACTTAACACAGAAAGATGGAAGATTTGTGTGAGTGAGGATGGTCTCACTCACAAGAACATCTGAGTGGCCCAGGTGAGAGAAATAAATTAGAGAAAATTAAGAGTTTATGTGAGCAAATGACAAAAGGAGCACACCTGGATGCTTTCTGTATTTTTTTTAGTAAAAGCAATCTGCCCCTAATTTAAAAACATTCTCTCCGTTTCTGTTATCCTGATGAACTCGATGTAGCGTTGCATTGAGCTGCGACTGTTGTCCCCTCTCGCGGCCGGACACTGAATTAATACGGGAACGGCTAGTGACAAACGACGTTCGCATGCAATTACTCATTTGCTGACCGGTGCAATGGTCATTTAACAATTTACCCAATCAGAACCGTTAACGTTAATGTTAAACGTAACGTAACGTAACACCAGCAAGCACAGTTTTTTACTTTATCGACATCTGCACCAACAGATACAGTTCAATTTTTAAATAACACGTTTCAATTTATACTCAATTTGGAGACCGGTGCTTTTTAATACACATCATCATCATCAGAGTTATCAGGTTAAATATTGTATTTACACCTCCTATATACCATATCTACACTGGGGAGACATATCCCTACGACAATGCCGGCCGATTAACCCTTTAGTAGTTTCAATAATTTAGATGAGACATGTTTTTCTCGGTGCCAGTAAAGGTTGCAATCTAGTAAAGATCAAAGGCATGTCGTTGGACTTGAATCTAGAGGAAACTGTGGACAGACGGTTGGACAATCAACATCATGGCGTCCAATGAAAAGTCAAACAACCTCAACCACAATTTAGGCAAGTTCAAAATTATTGTTTCGGGACAGAGAGTCCTAGGACACGAAATATTATTTAGAAATTATTAGTGGGGTATAAACTGAAAGATTTCGTTACGTCGATTTACAAATATTAATATTATCTATTTTTGTTGTTGTTGTTGTATTATCACTAAAAATGGGTTCCATATGTAACAACATACGTATTAGTGAATATAAGCTCTTGGTAAAACGGAAAAAAAAAGATTTTCCGAAAATTGTTAATTCTGATGCGATTGTGGAAGAAAATATTGTCTCTGAATTGGTACACAACCCATATAAATGTAAGAATTTCTAGATCACTTTTGAGATTTGTGAGATCTTGACAAGCGTGCGCTAGTCGCAAACCTCAGTAACCTTTTGTGTCAAATCATATTAGAGACTAGCGGAGCTAAATATACACGGCTGTATTCCAAACCCTGGCGATATGCAGACGCGGAAATTACTCCAGCTCCAATGCTCCTACAATGCGAAGTGACCCGAGCCACACTGCTTTCTACATCCTGCAGAACAAAGAGGTGGCAGATGATCTGCAAGCGGTAATGGACTCGTTTTCTCTTCGGTAAGAGGCTTTCATACCACCCAAAATCCCAAACATCAGAACCACATGCTTAAATTTACATCCTAGATACAGTTTTCTTAGCTCGAACACAATATCCATATAATTGAACCTCTTTTCCTACTCCTTGAAGGAGACAGTCCTGTCAGCAGGACTTGAGAATTCGATCACAAACATCTGTTTGGTTGCGATATCCAGAAGGGTTATATCCAGCTTAGTGGCTGTCAGTAACCGTGTCAGAACGAGTAATTCCAATAAATGTGGCACTTGGAATTTTCCTCCACCGATTCCATGGCAGAAGGGACGTACGGTATCAGCGATATCGGGTCAATACCATAGGCGTTTCTACGATGGTAGTAGAGCACGTGGAGAGTAGCATTATGTGACCGATTCCATGGCAGAAATGACGTACGGTACCACCGATATCGGGTCTATAGCACAGGCGTTTCTAAAATGGTAGTAGAGCACACTGGAAGCAGCATATGTAGCTCGACGCTGCAAAAGATGGACATGCAGACAGATTTGGTTTCAGGATTTTTCAGGAAGGTGGAGGCACAATCTACAAAGTGTGGACGCCATTTGTAATATGCGGGCCCTGTATGCCAAAGTATTTATAACACCATCCTGACACGCAAACACTAAACCTTCCTTTTCCGATTTCAAACCAGCCGACTTAAGAAACAAAATCACGTTATTATTAACATTTTTACCTTATTACAATTGTTTTCCGTCAAAGTTTTCTGTAACTTGTTAAACATTTTTGTAACAGATTTTTAATTTGAGAACTTAAAGAATTTACTTACATAGCAAAACTATAATTTCGAAACATTGTATGATATGTATCCAATTTCATACGTATGTTATGTATAATAACACGAAATGTATATGTATAATATTATTACTGTTTTATGGCTACTTGTTGCTAGTAATTTGTGTATGGAGCACTTCAACACACGTAATTATACTATTGAAAAAATCACAACGGCTTTAGATGAATAAGTAAGTGAGTTTGAAACTGGTATCAGATGAAAGTAAAGACAGTGCCTCTAGCGCAGGAATATTGGCGCCTGTTATTGCACTAGGAAGATAGCTCGTTGAATTATAATTAATTAATACGATTATAAATTACATGTGCGTGTAATCTAACATGCTGCTTTAAAGAATGTGTCTGCTAATATATTTATCGTTATGTGTAAGCTGTTTCGTGACGATAATTATGATATTTTACGAAAAAATACATATTATTCTTCTTGTACGCCGTCTTAATTAGAAGGTTTACAATTATCAAAGTTATTTTTAATTCAAATATAGAAGCTCGGGTTGACAATTATGTCAAATGGCGTTATGACAATTCCAATCCAGCAGGTTGGTATATGTCTACTGGTATATGTCAGGCATGAACACGGTCAAATCATGATGTTAACATATTGGGATCATTTGAGCGGAAAATATTAAGAAGAATATTTGTACCCATTCACGAAAAACATATATGAAGAAGACATTAAAACTGATCTGTATAAATCCTTTAATGATGTAAACATTTCACAATACCTAAGTATTAACCATCTCTGATAGTTTGGACATATGAAGAGGATATGCAAAATCAGGACTACATAGTGCATACAACAGAGCTTGTATAAATGATTGATGGGCGTTTGAATTTCCCGCTCATTAGATTAATTTTACAGGTTGGTACTTACGAGTGGTGTACATGGGTCAAAATGTGTCAAAACTTACATTAATTAGTCATTGACAAAGCAATTTACTAATAACATACATTTGCTATTGTTTATGTGGTTATTTTATACTTACTAATAATGCATAAAAATGACAATAAAAAGTCTTTTCCGATAATAATTACACTGGATATTGTCAATGTCAGATAGCTGTCAATTTCAAACAATATCCGTAAGTACGTTTATAATTAAATTCGTCATGTACAGCTAGGGTACAAATTTTGTGATACAAATGTTATTAACCCGGCAAAGCGCTAAATTCAAACACGTATCAGTCACTAATGTACAAGTTCAGCCGATTAAAAAGCCTAAGGTGCGAAGACCAAATTTACACGTAAGGCGGTGTAAAATATGTCCTAAAAGGATATATTTTAAAGACATTTAAGGACATATCCTAAAAGAGGCAAAAGCTTACCCCGTGCTATAGAGCCAATGACGATGACTAGTAGATCCAAATACAAAGTTTTATAAAAATACTAGCTGAGTACCCGTGCTTCGCTACGGTATATTGACGGTCTGCCATCATCGTGCAATTATTATAAGTCATGGTTCTCTATAGATCACATTGCTTACTCTCTCCTCATGTGTAGATTCACCCCGTTAAAGGCTCATTAGTGTAAAATTTTCAGTTCGTTACTAAACATGTTACTGAATTTCATATCTCTATGTCAAGGGACGTTCTTTCGAATAAAAAATACCAATTTACCCCTTTAGGGATGAAATTTAAAAAACTATCAAAACGCTTTCTAAATATTTTAAATAGAAAATTATGTAGCAAAATGGAATGTTGTAACTCAGGAAATAAAAAGGTTTCTATAATTCACTCCAAATGTAGATTCACCGCTTTAGGGGTTGAATAGGGCAAAATCCTGAATTACTGTTTCAAAAATTTGTTTGGATAACCTTTGTAATCAAAAACCAAGTCAATATCTCATTGGTCCTAAGGTATATTGAGGAATCCTTCTAATCACATTTCACCCCTTTAGGGCTCCAATTTCGGAAAATCTCTACTTTGTGAGTGCTTACATCACGGAAGGAATATACTTCCCGAATTTCATGTCTCTATATCCACGGGAAGTTCTATCGAATAAAAATACCAATTTACCCCTTTAGAGATGAAATTTAAAAAAACTGTCAAAACTATTTCGATATATTTGAAAAAGACCGGTGTGCCAAAAAGGAATGTTATAACTCAATAAACACAGAAAATACGACGGGTTGTATAATTCACCCCGATTATAGATTTACCCCTTTAGGGGTTGATTAGGAAAGAATCCTGAAATTATTTTTTCGGCATTTGTATAGGTTATCTTTATAAGCAAAAGCCAAGTCGATAGTTTATTGGTCCTAAGAGATATTAAGGAATCCTTGATATCACATTTCACCCCTTTAGGGGTTGAATTTAGAAAAATCCCGTCATAGAGGGAATATAATTTACGAATTTCATGTATCTTGTCCAGATGACGTTCTATCGAGTTGAAAATACCCATTTACCCTTTTAGGGGTGAAATTTTAAAAAACTGTGAAAACCAATTCGACATATTTTAAAAAGACACCGATATGCCAAAAAGGAATGTTATAAGTCAATAAACACAGTAAATACGAAGGGTTGGTTAATTCACCCCATGGGTTTGATTTAGACCAAATCCTGAAATAAGTTTTCGGCATTTATATGGGTAATCTTTTTAAGCAAAATCCGAGACGAAATCTTATTAGTCCTAAGAGGTATTGAGAAATTCTTGCAATCACATTTCACCCCTTTTCACTCTTTAGGGGTTGAATTTCGAAAAATCTCGTCAATGGGTGCTTACCTCATGGAGGGAATATACTTTGCGAATATTATGTATCTATGTCCAAGGGATGTTCTATCAAATTAAAAATACCCATTTACCCCTTTAGGGGTGAAATTTTGAAAAACTGTCAAACCCATTTCGAGATATTTTAAAAAGACATCTATATGCCAAATAGGAATTTTATAACTCAACCAACACAGAAAATACGGCGGGTTCTCTAATTGTCCCTGATTGTACATTCACCCTTTTAGGGGATGATTAGGACAAAATCTTGAAATAGGTTTTTTAACATTTATAAGGATAATCTTTATAAGCAAAAACCAAGGCGATATATTATTGACCTAAAAGAAATTGAGGAATCCGTATAAACACATTTCACCCCTTGTCACCCCTGCGAGGTCGAATTTCGAAAAATAATTTCTTAAGGGGTTCTTAAGTCATAAAAGGGATATACTCCCCGAATTTTATGTTTCTTTATCTAGACGAAATTCTATTGAATAAAAAATACCAATTTAGCCCTTTAGGGGTGACATTTAAAAAAACTGTCAAAACACATTCTAAATATTTTAAAAAGACACTTATATACCAAAAAGGAATGTTATAACACAATAAACACAGAAGATGCGAAGGGTTCTATAATTGTCCCTGATTGTAGATTCACCCTTTTAGGGGATGATTAGGACAAAATCTTGAAATAGTTTTTTTAACATTTTAATGGATAATCTTTATAAGCAAAAACCAAGGCGATATATTATTGACCTAAAAGAAATTGAGAAATCTGTGTAAATACATTTCACCCCTTTTCACCCCTGAGAGGTCGAATTTCGAAAAATGATTTCTTAGGGGGTTCTTAAGTTATAAAAGGGATATACTCCCCGAATTTTATGTTTCTTTATCAAGACGAAATTCTATTGAATAAAAAATACCAATTTAGCCCTTTAGGGGTGAAATTTAAAAAAACTGTCAAAACACTTTCTAAATATTTTAAAAAGATACCTATATGCCAAAAAGGAATGTTATAACACAATAAACACAGAAGATGCGAAGGGTCCTATAATTCACCCTGATTGTAGATTCACCCCTTTAGGGATCGATTAGCACAAAATCCTGAAATAAGTTTTTTAATATTTACATGAGTAATCTTTGTAAGCAAAAACCAAGTCGATATCTTATTGGACGTAAGAGATATTAAGGAAACCGTGAAGCCACATTTTACCCCTTTTAACCCCCTTTTCACCCACTTAGAGGATGAGTTTCGAAAAATCCGTTCTTAGTGGGTGCTTACGTCATGGAGAGAATATACTCGCCGAATTTGATGATTGTAGGTTCAGTGGTTTGGGCTGGGCGTTGATTATGAGTAGGTAGCTTAGTTACGATTTTATATATATAGATTACGTGAATTTCGTATGCTACATAATGTCTAATAAGAATAAAGGGGTAACTGTTGAGTTTGTTTCGCTTTATAGTAGTTAATTTTCGGATTTTATAGTAGTTTTTCTAATTAAACTTTAAGATGGATGATTGAAGAGCACTATGTCTGTATGAAATGTTGTTTCAAATTTGAAAAGACAACTATTTCTAAAAACTGCGATATGCTGTTTCGCGAATTGATCTGTACCAATTAATGATTGACTGCAGAGAAACAGTAGAACATTTTAAATTAGAACAAATTATTTTTTCTTCTTGAAAGAGTTGTTTCTTAATTCGACTCATTTTAATAACTTTATTTTGTAAACCTAAAGGCCCTTTAAAAGAACCAGACCAACAGTACTTATATGTAAACTTTATTTCAATACAATATCAATGAATGGAACTGTTTCTGTGGCAGCCAACAAGAAGCAGTGTTTCAAGTAATCAGTGATATGTATCCTCCATTTTCACTTGAGTTTACTTAAATGTAGGTAAAGAGATGGGTTAACTTTTAGTTAACATCGGTAGTCAGACGTAGGATGAAATAAAAACTATTCGGTGGTATGGGTTACTAGTTTCACTGTTTCATTAGCCAGCATCATCAGGCCTTAAAATTCATTAAAAACGACATTAAAATCACAAATCTAAACCTGTTGATTGTGTGGTTAATAAAATTATACAGTTTAAGAGTTCATCTTGACATATGAGGATAAAGTAACAAATGTTTGTAGTTGGACATCGGCGACAGACCACATGGCAGCATGTGGGTTATGTATACTTGCAGTCCTGTCAGGTACAGAAGGTAGTCTCAAGCACACTTCGTCAAAAATCGAACATGGAAAAAGATTCCTTTTTCATTTTCATTCGATGTTGGCTAATAAAACAGCGATACTAGTAGCCCATACCACCGAATAGTTTTTATTTCATCCTACGTCTGACCACCGATGTTAACTAAAAGTTAACCCATCTCTTTACTTTATCGAGTGGTAAAAATTGATTCTACAACTATACTAAATGTAGGTATGTTTCCGAAAAGAGAATGCATAAAATCCTTTGTGTTTAATTAAGAGATTCGTCTAATCACGGGTGTCATGTGAGATATGTGTTAAAAAATAGCGGGAATAAAAAAAAAAAAAGTCAAAATCAGGTAAGGGCAATTTTGGAGGGTTGTGAAAGGATCTAGCAAAGAGGACCAAATACGTAATGAATATATAAGAAAAGATTTGAACATCTCTCCTGTTATGTAAAATAAATAACACCATAAAATAATACATTAGCCCTCGCATATCTAAAGAATGACCACTTCACTTTAAATTTCTAAGCAGCGCTGGAATCTAAGAGAAACTCAAAAGTGTATTGGAACAAGCAGCACAGTCTAATCCATGAACGATGATGACGATGACATAAAGACGAGTGAACTAACGACTTTGGATGACGGACTTGTTTAGTAGAATAATTTTTCGTTTTTTTTGTTAAATAAAAAATAACTGATGTGGCGCATTTAACCGTCTATGTTTTAATCTCCATTATGCGAGGCACAATATCACAATTCAAAATCATCGGATATTTTAAAAAGCAGATAAAATCAACGTGAATAGCATAAGAGTAAAACATTTAGGCATGATGAGCCCCGCACAATGATCGTCAATTAAGAACAACAGAATGAATAAAAACAACAAACAACCAGTAGTCCTAAAACAAAAACCTACTAATTTTTTTTTACACAGGAACAAATCCATCATGCTGATATTTCAACAGACAAACTCATTTACATACAAAAACAAAACAGTTAAAAACAAAAATAGTATGGAAAAAACAAACATCATATATCGGAAAACAAAAGCTTGATACAAAACCTAGCGTAACCGCGCACAAATTGTGCCTATAATCCACTGAAATATATAAAATAATTGCCAACATTGACAAAACAATAAAAACTGGATCATTTCGCATCGTCGATTACATTCATGTATCAAAGCGCTGAATGCAGGGGATTCCCCGGTAGACAATACAGGGACGGAGGAGGGGAGTGTGTGCGTTTAGTACACAGGGCCGGAGCGATAGCTTTTACCGCCTCTGTCAAATACTACATCTGTACTTGTGCTAATTTCTCCAGACAACCCCGGTAGAACAATAGTTAACAACATAGTTACGTGCAAGAAGAATCGAACCAAATGGATTATCAAAATAACTTATTTATACATAGCCCATTATTCCTGTTTAGAGTAAAGGCCTTCCTTATAAAGAACCAATTTATCCTCTTGGGTTTGTTCACTCCAAATTTTACCGAATTGGATCAGGCAATCTAGCCAAGTTTTTAGGATCTTTGAGACACAAAGTAAATGTACGCCTTACAATTTCTCTTTTGCATTTTGACCTTTTTCTGTACAAATTGCGCATTGCCAATCGTATAATTTTCAAAAAACAATTTTAAATTCAAAATTAGCGGTTTCCAAACTTATTTTGTCGTGAAACCCTTACACAATTTTCCAAAGATTGTGGAATCCTTGCCATATCTATTATTAAAGGGTACCTTATCTCGCGGAACCCAAATCAGGAACGTCTGAGCTAAGTGAAGACCAAGAAAAATAACATTTTTCGCGTAAGAAATATTAATTCAGTCAATAGAATAAAATAATTGTGAATATCATATAACCAAATATAATAAAAAAGTACGATCGTAAACTGTTCAAAATGTTTTGAGAAACAGAGGATTTAACAGCTGGGTTCCACGAGGAACCATCTATATTTCTAATCAAATAAATAAAAAGTGTACGCAGATTTGCAGTGGCTTGATACGACAATTGCCTACGGAACACAGTAACACAGGCAACTCTCTTCAGAATTATATCTTTCTATCTATGAAGTCAACAGAAGTTTCATAACTCAGCCTAAAGTATTCAATACTTAAAATGAGTACCTGCTTACACAAGGATAATAGTACTTGTCGAAACGTCACTATGTCCACGTGGCTTTCATGAGTGCACACCGCCGAAAGAGAGCAAATTACACCACTTACGCCATGGGAACCTATTAAGAACACTTTTTTTAACTTAGATATTCAAATTTCATAGCATTTTATGCGAATTTAAATTCAAGACAACCAGACTGCTTTTTATTGACATAATTTCTACATAACGAAAGTAGCAATTTGATAAACTACGATTGCTTGAGTCCAGTTAAAGCTACTTCGTTCAACACTTAGCAACCTTACGCCGCCCGGCGTAGCGTAGTGGCAACACATGTGCTCTGCGTTGCGAAGGTCTCGAGTTGGAATCCCGTTCAGGCATGGAAATTTTCTCAAATAAAAATTGTCCTGGCTAATTGCCACAGCAGAAAAATTCATTAAATTAAAAAAAAAAAAAAAACTTACACGCGTTACAATGCACTTCTGTTAACAACCAACTCAGAATAATTATAATAATACGAAATGAAGGACCAATGAGTAGAAAGAAGCAAATGAAGAACGGATTACGAAAGGCTTTTTCTTTTTCTCTTTCGCCCCTGCTCGCTGCCATCCAAAATATTTCGTTGGATCTTACGCCGGGCTTACATTGGTAGAGTAAAAGAGCTAGTAGACACTATCCCTGTGTAAACATTTTACCATGTGACCAGCAGAGTACATGCTTCTAGTAGTGAACTAGGAGAGTAGCAAGCTTGTCGTCACATCTAATAACTTACTAGCTTTCCCACACTATGCAAAACTGATCCATTTTAAATATGCGGCAAGGGTAATTTGTGATTGGCCTATGATTTATGTTATTTTAATAAGAAAAATTACAAAAATCAGGGACTAGTGAATAAAGAGTTAATTCCAATTTTATCCTTGCTGGAATCGCATCCCTCATTAGTGAATCAGTTAACTGTATTAATGCACTTAATAAATTTAATAGTCTTTTAAAATCATCACGTGTCATTCTTAAACATAGTCTGTTACTATTTTTACAATGTCAAAAAAAAGTCTGCTATAAAGTCTGTACTATTTTTGATATTTCACAGCTAATTCATGAAACAGAAGGGCTAATGGGAAATGTTTACTTCTTCTATAGATCCATTTTCTAACCCATTTTCGTTTAAGCTTGTATTCTCTACCGATTTCTTCGGTAGAACAATCAGTTACTTCATTTTCAAAAATGTTTGTAATACAAAACATCGTTTTTTTTGGCATAACATTGACGACGAATTATATTTATATTCATTTAAACTATTTTTTGCAAAAAGATAAATTACACAACATAATCACAGTGAAGATGTCAAATGTGTGCGAACACTTACTAATCCGAAAATAAGATAGCATAGTAAAGCACATAGTATTTGCGCTAGTTACTAACTCTTTTACTCTATCAATGTAAACCCGAACCATAACACCGAACCATTCACTCGGTTAGTGAGCCAGGAGATCCTTGACCTTGTGGAGCATATTTACCCCTCCATCCTTTATCTGTAAAATATTTTGTAGGATATGATATTTGTGCTCATTCCTCATTACATGTTCAATATGTAATAGATTCTATTTTCTTATGGCCTGCACGATTTCAAATTGGCATCTCCCTCTAAGGAAGACCAGCGTTTATCGAGAACTATCCTTAATTAATATAGATAAAATTGTTCCATTTAACTCAACTTCGTTTAGTGCTAAGCGCTAGGTCTAGGCCTTTCTTTATCCATGAAAATATTACACCTGCTCTAATATTTCCAAACAAAGTGGGTCTAAAGCCCCTTTATGTAAATGTTTCATTAAAACCGATTGCTTTGTCCAGTAAAATACCTATTTAATTTTGATTTTCTGTCAATAAATTTGAAAGGCAGTCCTTTTAAAATTTGTATCTCAAACCAACCCTGAAATATACGGGATGGAGTGGTATAATAGTTGAAGAGGTCGCCGGTTCGAGTCCCGGTCGACACAATGCGCGAAACAACAGCCAAATTCATTTGTCCGGCTATCGTAGCGCCACACAATGGCAGCGGCCGAATGGCGTAATGACTATGATTTAGAGCACCAATTAAAATGTTTATAAAAGAGCTCTCTGCCCGGTTAACAAATATATCTGGCCGTACCCGTTATACGAACGTAGGGCATAGAACAGAGAGCGCCCCGGTCGCCTGACGCCCGCCACCAACGGCTTGTATTGTTTTAGGGGTTCGTAGAGTTCTCCGTCACTCGAGAGCGGACAAACAAGACTTGCTACTCCATGACCAACTTGTAAACGGGGAAGAATTGTTTAGGTCAGCAATATAATACAAGTGTGAAAATTTTCATTTACATACCACAAACTGATCAAGGTAGAATGATTTACCTTAATTACCTAAATTATATCTAGAGAGACTTGCTTAGCATCAGGTGGAAAATTTATGTTAGTAATGCCACAAATAAATGTCACACGAAGCGAAAGCAGGTGAGTATAGTGGAGTTTATTTCTTAAGTAATCACTTTAGAACACCAAGAAAAAAAAAGTTTATTTATTTTGTTTTACGATTTAAGAAATTGAAGGTCTGGTATCTCTTTGACTAAATTTTTATTATCTTTAAAAACCGCAAACTACTTAAAAGAGGCTCTTTCGACTCTTTTGTTTTCGAATATTTTCTTAAAAAGTTGTTTAGAATAGTTTAAGTGTATCTGTCAACGTCTTTCCAACTTTGAAACAAAATTTCTCTGTTCTTCCATCCATCCATCTTAATAATCGCCAGGGTACAGAAAATCAAAGAACTAACTGAGATAATATTAACTGAAATAGTAGATTCTGATTTAGTCTCTTAAATTGATTAAACAAAATCAGAAACTAAAGCAAAAACATCCAAATTTGTTTAACCGAAAAGGAATAATTTTCATCACAATGCACGACCTCACTCAGCAAAAATAACCAGCGAAAAAATTCAGGAAAATTATTCCAAATTCTCTGTATTCACCCGATCTCGTTCCTTCCGATTTTCACCTATTTATGTCCGATTTTCACCTGTGTTTGTTCCATAGATATTATTAGGTCTATGGAACAAACACTCAAAGATAAAAAATTTCGAGATATCACCGATGTAGAAAATCACCTGATCAGTAATTTTAAGTAAATCCCAGAAAACTATCGAAAAATTAGTACAACGTTGGGAAGCCGCAATTTATTACATAAATAAAAAAAATTCTCGAAAAAATTATTTTGTACTCTAAAATAATGTATTTCTTTCCGGTACACTTAATATATACCAACTATACTCTATTTTAAATTAGAAAAGAGTAGATAGCGCTGCGAACCGAGTATGATTTACACAGGACAAATACAGTATAGCGGGAAATTTAAAATAAGTTACAACTAGGGCATGAGCGTAGCAACAGGGTTAGCAAGTGATTTTTTTAATATAAAAAAGCAATTGGTTAATAAGATATTTAAATAAACAAGGCAGATAATACACTTACATTATTTATACGATATAAATTCAGTATAATGGGAAATTTGAAAAATTTAAAAAAATATTAATTTTTAAAAATTATGTATTACATAAAAAAATAGCGATTTGGCTAACAGAGTTTAAATAAAGCAATAAAACAAACAATATATCTTCAGAGCTAAAGATTGTTATTTAAATATTTATTGTAAATAAAAATTAAAAATATATGTATATGTGAAGGTCTAAAAATTATATCGATAACTTCTTCTTTGGGCACTATCAGCTGGGCTGTCTTTTGGCCTTACATTAGTACTCTATATTGATCTGTTAATTGTAAAGTGTCAAAAAATATGTATATGTCAGATAACGAAAAAAATATACAACTGGATAAAAACAAATTACATGAAGAATTTTCTCCATAAAATCTACGCCAAGAATATAAATAAAAGTGTAAATATTTAATTAATAACAAAATATACGAAAAGAAATAAAACAATATAAATAATATATATTTCCAATGTACGACACTGAACATCTGTCAACTTGGACTAAAAACAATATTTTAACATTGTAATAGGGATGGTGTTCTAAACCAATCAGAAACAAAAACAAACAGCGCCTATCTTCTTACACACATTTTTCTAAGCTGGCACAGAGCATAGTAGGTACAGCAAAAAATATTTAAATGCAAAGAAAAACTTAAAGGGTTACTAAGGTGTTAGAAGCGGATTATAAATAACTTAGAGAAAAACAAACTTAAGACCAGTGCACTCATAACTGACAGATGCAACATGCGAAGACCCCCGCATATTTTTATGAAACCTAGGACTTGCAAGCTAGGAAACTGCCAATATTATATACATGGTTGCACAAGTTAATCGGCAGATAATAAAACATAACAGCCAGTTTTATGATTAATCAGTATTGACTTTTTGGCCGATTAATCAATTGTACGACTATGTCAGATACATTGTCCCTAATAGATCAACGACATATATCGAAAAGCTTTTGAATATACTTTTGGTTGAGCCAGTAGATGTATGATAAAGCAGTTACCGTCCCTCCTAGAGAGTTCCTCCCCATATGTTCAAAAAGACCCTTCTATATGTCCTTTAATATTGAAATATTGTTTCGAATTGCTCTTCTTCATGCTACTTATTACTCTGAATCATATCAGTGAGTGTTCTCAAACACCATTTCCCTTAAATACAAATTGCAACATCTTACTAAGCATTCTAAATAATAAAATAACCCTTGAAAATAGCCACACTCCGGATATTAGTCAAAGAACAGCCCTAACCCTCCTACTAACTCGATATCGAAGCCAAGTTATATTAGTTAGGGGAGTTACGTTCTTTAACGACATTTGTGTAATATAACTGTATAATTTTAAGAAATGATTAAAACTAGAACAATACCTAGAACCATTATAGACAGATTTATGAATGGATAAAGACATTTCTGGGGTTTTCCAGAAAGATTATTAAATTCTAAATTAAATTTGAAACAAATGGTTATTTTATCTGAAGATTAAAATGTTTCCTGTATTATTTGAAACGAGATTTCAGTTTATGTTTATTAATTAAAATTACCATAATTTGAGCGCGGTGTTGGAAGAGGGCGTAAATGCTACATTTACAATTTTGAGGAAACTGATTCTTTTTATTATTTACGTCCTTTTATGCCACTTTCTCTTTGTTAGTTTAAATTTAGAACAACATCGCAATACGTGACTTGGTCGAGACTAAAGTACATAATGTTCACAAGGAAGAACTTGCACTTGCCTGTGCTTGCCAGCTGGGCATTGTAACCAATAAGATCGGATGGTTAGTATTAATGCTGGGAACCGAAACCAGATACTCGGGTACCCGGTTCTGGTTTTCGAGTAAAATCGGGTTTCTAGTTTTCAAATGACTAGTGGTTACTCGAAGTGGTTTACCAGTGGTGAATTACGACTAATAGGATTCTGTTCTATAGTTGACAAAAAATCTATAGTTAATTGACAACCACCAATAAAATCGCGATATTGGCCATGAAAGAATAGAATTCTATTGATCATAATACCCACACGGGTTTCAAATTCACGGTTCAGGATACCCGGTATCCGATACGCGGTTCCGAATATCCGGTACCGAATACCCGGTTTCAGTTACCCGGTTCTGGATACCCAATTCCAGATACCCGGCTTCAGATACCCGGTTCTGGATACCTAATTCCAGATACCCGGCTTCGGATACCCGGTTCTGGATCAGTGGGTCTGAAAACCATTTACTTTTTGCTTTACAAGTTTTTTGCAGATACCCAATTACGAATTACTAACGCTCGCCTTTGAGAAAGAACCTACCAAAGCCCCAATAGACATTCTGATAAAACAGCGGAAGTGGAGATGGATAGGCCATACCTTAAGGAACAACCCTTTGTCCATCAGTAAAACGGCTCTTGATTGGAACTCACAAGGGAGCCGTAGATGTGGCAGACCAACGGACACATGGAGGGAGTTAAAACATCTAGCGCAAGGCAGATCCAAATGACGGAAGTTTATTGAAGCCCTATGCTTCACATAGGAGCGACAGGAACCCTATATATATATTGTTCGAAATACAAGGTTTTGAATACTGGTCTCCAAATACCTGGTTATAGGATCTGATATTTCAAACCGGGTAAACACGGAACCAGTTCCGACATGATCGATTTCTGACAGCACTAGTTAGTATGTAATGGCAGTTGTAGTTCAAGAGATCAGATCGCTGCAGTGCCGGTTTAACCTAATGGCAAATGTAGGACTTGCTACGGGTCCTGCCAATATTATATACATGGTTGCACAAGTTAATCGGCAGATAATAAACCATAACAGCCAGTTTTATGATTAATCAGTATTGACTTTTTGGCCGATTAATCTATTGTAATTAATTTATTGTTATAGATGGGCAAACTTTTCTCCCTGAGGGTCACATAGACGTCTGTTCTCTAGCGAGTCGAAAGTGACAAAAATCCAAAACTATTAAATAAGTCCATTTTTACCGTACGTACATGCTTATGCTTGTAGATATGTAAAATTATAAACGAGTTTACTCATTTTTCACATGTCCAAAATATAAATAAATATATGAATATTACAGTCCTACCCCCCACCCCCCTATAAGCTTTATATGACACTGTATAGCCGGACCACTGAAACAGTGCATTAAAGTAATTTCAAATGTCACAACTCTAACAAAAAATATATAAACTTCAAAATTATTATCGAACATGAAGTAAATATAGTTTCAATAGGTATGTATTATTAAAATGAAAGAGAAAAAAGCAAAAATTGTCTATTAGTCAAGAAAAAGAGATAAAACAATTGTCAAGGTATTTTTTCGGCACCAAGTTTATTATTGAAATTATGGCGTAACGGTGTAATAACACGAACTGTATTATTTATTTACAAAATTTTCTGCAGATAAAGAAATTTTGAATTGTTCAAAAATATTTCAAACGTTTTAAATTTAATGTGAAATATCAACTAACAAACAAAAATTAATTTTTAAAAATCTTTTTATTTTAATGTAATTTTTGCCAATAAGCTTTTGTCTTCCACCCAGTTTTTCAGAGCGTATGATTTAAAAATCTGCCATATCTACAAGTAATGTACGTAAATGTGAATCGGAATAGTATGCTTGAAATTTCTGATTAAGGGTATTACATGAACTTTATTAACGGACCAAAAATGATTATGATAAAAAAAATGACACTGATGCCATTAAATTTCGACAATGGCAAAAAATATTGTACCAGATTTCCAGAATTCAGGCAGTCTGTTGTCAATCTTTACTTACAAAATATCTACGAAAACCAGGAATGTGCTTAATTAATTTTTGAACTGACTGCACAGCATTGGAAAGCGAATAATTCAAAAGGGAAAAGTTTTGACAGAGAAAGTAATTTTGCTCTGTAGTATAAATGATTAACTGAACACACCTACACGCCTATAGGATCAAATTGATACCAATGGTGCAATTCTGTGCTCCGTAAGCATTATATAGGTGTTACATCAACAAATTGCTAACTCAATTTGTTAACTCCCCTGCGCCCACCGTTAATATTTACATATAACGTTAACACTACGCGCAGAATCAACCAATTGCCTATAAGTACCCGAAACGCCTATATATTTCTTACATAACGCGTTACGATTTACACAGAATTGACCCATAATGTTAAAACTTGAGGAATTACCTCATTTCTAACTATATTCTTAATTTTAAATTCGAAAATAAAATAAAAATACATACGCTACATTGACGCGAAGCGAATTTACAGCGAATATTGAACAAATAGCTCATATTAATTAGTTAAAACAAAATATTTAATTAAAAAATTACAAACCACCTCTCTCATCCACACAAATATAAAATCCCAACCTTGCCACCAAAATCCGAGATGCCGCTTCCATGAAACAGCGTTTCGCACTTCACCTGATTGTCAACTTTTGTTACCGCCAGATAGTAGCAGTGTGCAGATTTAATTTGTACAAACATAAATTTCACAATCAAGTAAACAATGGGCTTTATCGTGATGTTCAGATTCTGACTTTAATACTTGGTTATATGAAATACTTTTGATGTTCTATTGTCATTTTACGTCAGAATTGTGTTTTTTTGTTACGATAAATGCAAGTTGTATATTTTGATTACTTTAATTTATTGTTCTTTACTGAAATGTTAAAATTTGATTGTTTTGGTTAGGGTTATATTCAAATTTGAATTTTGTTCTGACTTTTATTTGAATTTTATTGTTATATATTGGGCCGACCGTTTTATTTTCGTAAATGTGGATAATTTTAAACTGGATTATAAAAATAAATGGTTTGAATATTTTTAGCGTTGATAATGCAAAGCTTATTTTAAAAATATACAATTGTACTCTTAACTGCTATATAACGTATTAAATAACAATACTGTGTTAATTTACAGTGGGAGCTCATATTATTAACGCAACCTAACACAAATATATATTTTTTAAATTACACCTACTAATTTTACAACGAACTTGTATTACCACTTTCATGTTCTTCATGAAATATTGCGGTATAATACGAGGGACATTCAATAATTAAAGTGAAAAATTGATGTAGAAAAAAAGAAAAACTGTATTTTTACAAAATAAGACTTTTACTACTTTTCAACATAATCCCCACGAATATTAATACACTTGTCCCAACGATGAACAAATTTTTTTATACCTGACGCAAAGAAATTTTTGTCTTGTTTTTTTTTTTGTCATGACTTTTCCCGCTGATGCTTGCGTTGAGCCAGTTTCCAACAAATTCTTTGACTTCCTCGTTGTCGCTGAACTTTTTTCCACGTATTGCCTCCTTGAGTGGACCAAACAAATGAAAATCAGAGGGAGCCAAAACTAGACTGTAGGGAGGATGAGGTAGTATCCCCAACACATTTTTTCAATGGTTTCTTGGGTCAGCTTGGCGGTATGAGGGCGAGCATTGTCGTGGAGCAATATCACGCCTTTTTTTTTTGAGATCCTCGACGTTTTTCTCTCATTGCTGGCTTTACTTTGTTCATCAGCATGTCTGAGTAGTAGGTACTGTTTATTGTACGCTGATCTTCCAAATAATCACAAAAGACGACATCTCAGGCATCCCAAAAGACGATCAACATGACTTTTCCCGCTGATGCTTGCGTTCTGACAGGTGACCTGGTGTGCTTTCCTTCCATGCTTTGTCTTTTGGATCATCACAAGTTAAAATCTTGTTTAGAAAAGGGTCACTTTCCCTTTCATAGCGTTCTTTCAAGTCTGCACACACTTTGAGTCTTGTTTCCTTGTGTTGTTGCGTTAACTGTTTCGGGACCCATTTTTTGATGTACTTGAGCTTGTCAATGATAACGTGATGAACTGTGCGAACACTTACTGCAACTTTTTTTGCTATATCTTCAACAGTAATACGTCGGTCTCCACGAATAATGTCGTAAATGCGGATTTCAAGCGAAGGAGTTGACACTTCAACTGGCTGGCCAGGACGTTGCTCGTCAGCTACTGAGGTTCGACCATTTTTGAACTGTTCTACCCCCTTATAAAAATTTCCGCGATTCATACAACTTTCACCATACTGTAAAATCATTCTAGAGAAGATTTTAGCCGATTTATCACCTTCAAAAAGCAAAAACCGGATCGCTGAATGTTGTTCAACTAATGTGGTAATTTCAAGCGGACACGCTATCGTTAAAATGCAAATTTTGAGGTTATAAACAAAACAATTTTTATCCGTCAGTTGTTCTCAGCTCATCCCAGTGATGCCAACCTAAAGTCATGAAAATACCAAACTCCTCCTACAAACCGTTTTTTTTTTTTTCTACATCAATTTGTCTCTTTAATTATTGAATGTCCCTCGTATATATCCTGTTTCTTTCCTTTTGCGAAACTAGATTTTTAATTTTGGTACTTTTACCTTTTAAGAGAGGCTTTTGATAATTTTGTTTAGTAAAAGCCGTCTTCAAACCTTAAGAGAAGAGCTCATGACAACTTACAAAAATGAAAATTCCAGTTAGTTCCGCTTAAACGTTTGAAATAGCCTATTAGGCCGTAAATCTTATATTTAAATATGTTGTTTCGTCAAGAACTGTGCGAGGTCGACCGGCGTAGCGTAGTAGTAACACATCTGCTCTGCGTTGTTAAGGTCACGAGTTCGAATCCCGTTCAAGCATGGAATTTTAGAAAAAATAATAATCGTCCTGGCTAACCGAAGCAGCAAAGGCCATTAAAATAAAAAAAATAAAATAAAAAGAGAACTGTGCTGTATATAATTTTTGGTGAATATGTCAAAATTGACAGTTTGATCTTATAAACTAATTGTAAAGTCTGTTCCTTTGGTTTAGGCGGAACTAGATTTTCAATTAGTTACTTTTACCAATTGATTAAAGCTTTGGATTATTTTGTTCAGGAAAAGCCAACTTCAATAAATAAAAAGATAGCTAATGACAACTTAAAAAATGAAAATTGCGGTTAGTTCTGCCTAATCATTTGGACTGTAGTCCAGAAAATTAATGACAATCTGTCAAAATTTGCAGGGAATTTTTGTATATCTAATAAGATATTTCAAATTGTAGAAAAAAAATGTGGCCACCACAGGACCGACCGCCATCATAAAGTACTTGTATAAAATACATCCTAGCAGCAGAGTAGAAATAACTTGGCCTAATATTTTCTAACAAAGATATTATTTATCATGACCAGGGAAACGTTACATATAAGTATGAAAAAATTGAGACTTTTTTTTAATTGAAAATTTTTCAAATTTTTTTCCTTTTATCAAAAAATGTCTCAAATAAAAGTTGTTAGTTATTGCTTTTATAGCAACTTTTGTTCAATAATTTTTTTCTAAATATTTTTCTGTTGTGAAGTATTCACAATAATCTTTTAAATCGACACGCGTAAACTCCCATTATTAGTCAACCGACTTTTACCAAAAGTTGATCAACTCGTGCAATTGATGGCAGAAGCTTAAATATGAAGTTTCATAAAAATCCTTTCAGTCGAATTTGCTCTGCACGTGTACACAGACAGACAGACGGACGCACGGAGAGACGGACGGACAGACAGACCAACAGATATCATGATAAAAATAGTCAAAACATTATGTATGGACCTCAATTCGTGGAGATCCATTGAAATCTCGAAATGTCAAAATCGGTATGATCACAATACCTCCCTTATATATGTTGGCGGTCGGTAAAAAATATCGTTCAGTAACTCAATAATAGGTATTAGACAACAATGTTAAATATATTTGTGGGTTTCGATGGAGAAAATGTTCAAATAACACGTCAACATATTTTTCGGCATGATTGTTAACAGTTCAGAACCCTCGTCGAAAAATATTATATTTGATTATAACGGAATGCCACTTGGTGCACGTGTTCTTTAAGAAGATCCTACAATGTCCAAGCAAGGAAATCACTGTATTTGTAAATAATTCATAAACGGTTACGAATTTGGAAAATATAATACAACAGAAGCAACAAATAATATATGATCTTTACATAAATTTTTATTAGATTCTGATCGATATAATAGCATAAGTAAAATCAGTCTAATTATTAAATATGTTATAAAATCTCGCTTTTGCAATTTTTGCCCATGCTATACTTTTATATTTTTGTATTTCGTAGGTATAGTTTCAGTAGGTATAGTATTTCCAACACGAAATGACCACTCTTGTTAAGAAGCTTAACAATGCAGTAATGGGTTTATGACAGTTATCCTAAAACTCGTTGAAAAAAACATTTGCAGTTGACGAATTGTCAAAAAAAGAACGTTGCCGCATTTTAAAGCTACCGCCATATTATTGTATTTTAAACCCTATAGAACTAATATGGATCCAATTAAAAGGTAACCGGAAATGCACCGGAAAAATACAGCACCGACAGAAAATGACACTGTAGTACAATTAATTAAAGACGTAACAAGTGCAATAAGTAGTGATTTGTGGAAAAGATGTGTAGAACATGTAAAGACAATTAAAACAATTTTTTTTATAAATACACCAAATAAATCTTCAATATTTTTTTTAAATGACAGTGGTAGTGACACAAACTCTGATAGTGATATAAACAAAGATAATATTAATAATGATTAATATTTTAATAATTTTAAATTACCATAAATTGACAAGTTCAAAAAAAGAATGACTTTTTGTTTGTGCAAATTTGAAGTATCTAATATAGACTATAAAGACTTTAAAACAAAACGATTTTTAAACATGCCTACATTTATAATTCAAATATAGTCCTAAGCCTAATAAAAATGTGAAGGAATGTTATGTGAGTATATTCAGTTCATTCTAGATAGCATATAAGAAAACACGTTTATTTAAAATATATATTACGGTCCTGGCAACTATTATTAACAGAACCCTAAACTCAACAAGTATAATGGTTATACTGTCAGTCATTATTGGAATGAGAATGGCCATTTCATTTTGGAAATACTATATCCGTCTCACCACGGAGCTACTGCGGCTTACATAGGTACATAGGTACTAAATATGAAGTCTGTGAAACGATTTTCTACGACTGGTAAAACTTTATCAAATAAAACGAAACAGAAGAAAAGAATAAAATTTTAAAGCGCCATTTGAAATGTCCTCTGCTACTGTGTTCCAATTTAACGTGTCTCCATATTTTCTCCCGATAACTAAAGCAACAGACAAGCAATAAATAACAATAAATATTTCACAAAAACTAAGAATATAAGTTAAATTTTCAGGAACCAATTCACATGGTACAGTGAGGCAGGGCAATCACATGAAACGGTCACCGGTCCAAACATATCTGTCAAGCGTACGACATACGTTAAGGCCCGTACTGGAGATTGCAGAATGATTTCCCCACTGGCTTGTAAACTGTTTTAAAAGACACTCACTTGAATACTGTCCTCGGATTCTGTAACTACCGCTGTTCTGTACTTTGCACACACTTAAAATGGAAGGAATTTTTAAGGTTTTCGGGTTATGTGTCATTGTGGATTTAACAGGTTATCCTCAAAGGATTAAGGACTTTTTTTCAAGAATATTTGAGGAGTTTATTTTAGGTTGTAAACTGTCACCATGAATTATCCAAAGAGTGTTGCAAAGATAAATTTTATCAGGTAAAAAAGAAATGTTGAAAAACTGTATTTAATGATATATATTAATAATTTTAATTTTTGAGGCCTCCTATTTGGCCTCATTTTCTATTGATTATAAGACGATATCCGCAAAAAAATCCATTCGTGTCTGTCTGTCTGCCTGTCTATCTGTGCAAAAACGGCTGGACATATTTTCACGAAATTTGGTATGATGATAAAGTAAAACCAGGATTCAAACATTGGCTATTAGAAATGCCTTGTGCATCTCAAAATTTTTACTATAGAGGGGTGTTTTAGGGTTAAAATTGTTTATTAAAAAACTTAAAATATCTCCCTTATTATTGACTTAACAGAAAAATCGGAAAACAAATATTTTTTGTTCAAGGCAAAACTTTTGAAATACTTCTTTATTATTGACTTAACAGCAGAAACATATAAAAGAAAACAGTTTATAAGAAAACAAATCTTTTTGGTTGTAAATGCTTTTTTAATTGAATGAATATTTGGGTATCCCCCCGTACTCACAAAATAATGCTGCCCACCCTAAAACTAAAATCTTGAAATATCTCACTTATTATTCACTTAAATAAAAAAGGATTTTTTTTTTAAATGTTCCTCAAGTCTTTTCGTTTTAAATATTTATTTTTTATGGCATAATAGTATTTAGTATTTATTTATTCAGTGCTGTTATACACAAAATGTACATAGCATCGTCAGTAGAGACTGAAGAAAACTTTCTTCAGTTACATACTATATTACATAGTTACATTTATAATATAAAATAACCTATTTAATATGTATAAGCAGATAAAAAAAAACAAAACTAGTTATATAACACAAACGAAACTAATGAGCAAGAGCCCGATTGTGCTCAGGGAAAACAATATTGTCCATCAAATACTCATCTACAGTGTAGTAGGCCTTGTTAATCAAAAAAGATTTCAGTTTAATTTTTAGTTGTTCAGATTTTAGGTTTTGATATTCGATGGGTAATTTGTTGAACAATATAGCACCCATGTATTGCGGTGTTTTTCTGGAAATGTTATATTTCAAGTTTGGAAGGCGTATATTACCCTTTTTTCTGGTGTCATGTGAATGTATAGTAGAGTTGAGCTTGAATAACGGCATGTTGTCTCTCACGTAAGATATCTGCTGATAAATATATAACGATGGCAACGTTAATATTTTCAGGCTTACGAAGAGGTCTCTACATGTTCTACGTGAATCAACTCTTACCATTGTTCTAATTGCTCTCTTTTGTAGGGTAAATATACGCTTCCAGTCTGTGGAGTTACCCCATAGGATTAAACCATAGGCTATACTGCTCTGAAGATGCGCATGGTATACTGTTTTCAGCGTGTTGATATTAACTGTTTTCCTAAGAATAAGTAACATGTATATAATTCTGTGCATCTTATTTGCAACATAATTTACATGATTTTTCCAATTCAGTTGACTATCTATGTTTAATCCTAGGAATTTGACACTTTTGGTATCGTATAGCACGTTATTATGTACTAGTCTATTGTGACTGAAAACGATATTTTGCGTCTTATTCTTATTTAGAGCAAGTTTATTGGCTCCAAACCAGTCACCCGCCCTGTTTATCATGCTATCTGCGATTACTGATACATTATCCGGGAGACATTTTTGCAAGATACTAGTATCGTCTGCAAACATGATGGTTATATAATCTAACAGATTTATTGGCAAGTCATTAATATAAATAATAAACAAGACAGGGCCAATTATGGATCCTTGAGGTATACCTACGTTAGGTATACCTACCTAATAGCTAGTTGTCCGAGATTTTCAGGTCGCGACTAGCACTCGCTGGCATTACTTTTTACAGTAGCCGAGGACACCGACTTTACGTACCCTCTGAAGCATGCCACATATTCCCTAATAAGAATTCAGAAGAATAGGTACTCTTTTAAGGGAAAGCTGAGTGGGCCTACCTTCGGTTACAACGATCAAGAATTTGTTAGAATTTTTTTGCGCATACTGAGGATGCGACTGCAACCGCAGTTTTGTAGTAATTTAAAAAGATGGGTGATTTAAACAAGCAAGTCAAGCTCCAAACATTATTCCTGTAAAACTCTTGCTGTATGACGTCTTGCCTTATCATTGAGAAGAACAATATTTTCTAATTAACAAGTTCAAGGCTCTTTTTTTGATTCGACCAATGATATAAAAACATTACCATCAAAATCAGATGGGCAGCCTGGTCTAGATTTCCTTCAAGATTTATCTTCAGAACAAAATGTCATAAGTCAATTGGCAATTTTATTTGGAGGTGTTTATTTTCCCAGATATATATCTGTGGTCTAATAAAGGGTGATCCAAATTGAACTCCGGGATTTGAATTGCGCGCCATTTTCGTTCAGTGAATGTTGGAAGTTTGTATTTTTACAGTTGGTATATAAACACATTGCAAATTCATCATGGCGCCGTATACTGTGCAGCAACGCATAAATATCGCGTAAGTTTATTATGAAAACTGGCGATCAGTTACGATTACGCGAAGAAAACTTCGACCACTTTTTGGACGGAATAATGTTCCAGTGAGCGTGCAATTCGTGAACTACTTCAAAAATTTGAAACAAGTGGTATGCTTATTGATACACCAAGAGTTCGCTATCAACGCCGAGGTCGTTCAGGTGAAAATATTGCTCGTATACGTGATAGTGTGCAAGAAGAACCAAGCACGTCAATCCGTCACCGTTCACAGCAATTGAATCTTTCATATGGCACTACTCAAAGAATTTAAAAAAAAGACCTGCATTTAAAGGAGTATAAAATTCAACTGACGCAAGAACTGAAAGCAGCGGACCACCAGAAACACCGTACATTTGTGAACTGGGTTTTAGAATACACAGAAGTCGATGCTGATTACGGAAAACTTCGCTAAAAGAATGGTATCATATCAGCGGAATCGTGGAGGGCATTTGGCCGACATCATATTTCTTAAATAACTGCTAAGTCTGTACTTTACGCTAATAAAAATAAAATTCGGATTTTTCCAATATGTTGTGTTTTATTCACAAAACAAATCCTAGAGTCCAAATTGGATCACCCTTTAATTTGGTATAAATATAATTAGTGGGAAATCAATTCTATAAATTATTAATGACCATAAACAAATATACAAGATTTCAAAATTATCAAAACTAATCATAAAGATGGTCTACAATTGCTTAGAATTCTAAAAATATTTGTTAAAATTAAACAGACTTCAGATATGGAAAATGAGCTAGGACCTAAATATAATACCAAAATATGAATACATAAGTGACAGTAAGAAATGACTTACCTGTGATTACACTGTTGACACGCGAAGCATTCTAAATGATAGACATTACTCCTCGCCCGCATCACCATTTCGAAAGCTGGGATAACTTTACTACATGCAGCGCAATACCCCGTGTTTCCAAATAGTCTGTAATAAAAGAGGAGACTTACTAGTAATGTTATTAATTGAAATTAGTTTATTAACCAATATATTAAATCATTCAACTATACCACCTATACAAATAAACTAAACTATCTTAGTAATGGATAAATTAGATTTGGGCTATATAACCATCAAAAAAACAGTTCTCAACATTTATCTTCAACGCAATGCGATGCTAGGCAATTGTGTTTTACATCGAGTTTTAAGACTATTATGCAACCCGGCATAAGGTGTTCAGATTGCATTTTACCTCGATACTTCTTTGGATCTACACATGTCGGCTTGATAGTTGTTGAAATTTTATCTAAATTTGTATCTCACTATTTTCCAAATATGTAAGAACTGACCCTGGTAGTTGATGTATTGTTCCCATTTACAATTTAGTCGTAAAAATCATTGTAAATTAATCTGTCAATAGAGAACAATAAAATATCAATCAGAACAATACAACGACATTGCACCGCTTTGTCATTCAAAGTGATATGTGGTTCACATTATTAAAGATTTCTAATCATAGTGGAAATAATGAGTTTATAAGGAGTGTCATTGTTCTAATCTGCTAGACATTGTTGGAGTAAGAACTACATGATCGAAGTATGCCCACGTAACTAAATGGTCAATTCTTATAGAATGCGTATTATAGTAACTCTTCAAAAATTATTGATGTTCCTTGCTAAATAAATGTATCATTTAGTATCAGTTTAATCCAGTGTTTCTTAATCGGTGCTCTGCGGAGTATTGGTGCCCCGTTAAATGTTAGGGGTACTCCAGGAAGACAAGACGTGATTATATCGTTACGATCCTTTACCTTGGAACTAATTAGAAAATACTAGTGGCATCGGGATGAGACGAGAACGAATTGACACACGTATATAAACGTGCCGCTAGGCGTGAGGAAGAGATGACTCATTCAGTGATAGGCTCTACTACTGAGTACCTAGTCAGAGACTAAACAGTGATAGACCAAGAGTTCAAGTGAAGTTACGCTGTTAAACTTACTAAAATAGTCGTAGTTACATTTTTAAAAGTAAAAATTCTTACCTAAGATAATCCCTCTTGCACAATATAAGATTAGCTTTCGTATAGAGTGTGGAACCAACTTCTCCGAGACGACAATCACAGCAGCCACATTTCAAGCAGTCTTCATGCCAGAACAAGTCCAGGGCTTTGAGTAGAAAACGCTCAGTGATATTTTTGCCGCAACCAGCACATTCTTGAGCGCCTCCATTGCCGCTAGCACCGGCCTTCGCCGTCTCCCCCTTCGACACGTCCATGGTCATCATCGAAATACCAACTTTATAATGGAAATTGCCTATAACAAAAAGAAATTGTGTTGTTTAAAGAGAAGACAAGATTTTTTAGGATAATTGATAGTCGTTACTAAGTTAAATATATTGGCGAAAAAATATTGAATAGAAATGTATATGAAGCTTATTCTTAAGAATACGCCTGATTTGTCACAACTTCAAGCACAGTATGATTTCAGAAATGACTTAATACTATATTTGTATTATTATAAAAACCGTCATTAACAAAGCCAGTGGTGTAACTAGAGGATCACAAATGAAAGCAATGCATCTGGGCTCTGGAACGCACGGAGTCATTCATAGAGAGCCTTATGAATATTTTGTTTTCCAAGCCCAAAAATTCTAGTTACGTCACTGAACGAAGTGTAGCTCATTAATATGTTTTTTTCATGTTTTACGCAAAATAATTAACGGTTTTTAAGAGGACATTGCCGAGAATAAACCCGTGAAATGTAACGCCACATCGGTCTAGGGTGGGCGGCTTTTGGCAAGTTGAGAGATGTTTTCACTAACAACTTACCAAATTGCTTGAAGAAAAAAGTTTTCAAGCAATGCTTACTACCTGTTCTAACATACGGATCAAAAACTCTGTCAGCTGAAAAATTAAGAGTTGCCCAAAGATCGATGGTGAGATCAATACTAGGACTTAGTCTAGCTGATCGAAAAATAAATCAGTGGATTCGAGAACAAGCAAAAGAATGTGGCCTCATCGAAAGAAATGTTCGTCTAAAATGGAACTGGGCTGGACATGTGGCAAGACTTTAAGATGACAGATGGACAAAGAAGATCCTAGATTGGAGACCCAGAGATACCAATTAGGTATTCGCAAGATTTTCTTACATTCTAATTGGTTGAGACAGTGTTGTTTTTATGCGTTTTTTGTTTTATTAAAGGCTATTATACAACTGCGCTTTCCACAATATGACCTTAGCCGGCTACACCTCTACTTACACCGGTTTTCCTATACAAATATACTAGATTTGCTAGTGCTCCCACGCAGTAAAGTTTTACTTCACAGTTCTCTTGACTAGCCATGACGTCAATAGCCGATGCTTTTCGGTAGTTGACTTGTTAATTATTATAAAAAGTGTCATAAACCTACAATAAAACGCGACTGGTTGAACATTGGTTTGTAATATACCAGAGACGATGCTCTTTCTAAATTTCGAAGAATTCTTCAACACACCTCCGATTGTTGCTACGCAATTCGGCGTGTCTTTGTATACAAGACGTATAATTTGGCACATGAAAACTGAACCGAGCAAGTGTCAGACAACCACTACATACGTTCCGGTACGCCTGCAAAAGCCTATTTGACGCAGGAATTTCGTCTTTACAAATATTTTCATATGATTTTGATTAATTTAATAGCATGGGTAAAAACTGCTCACACGGGATTCTATAACTGATAAAGTTCAGTTTTTTAAAGAAATTGGTTCAATGACAAATGAAAGAATCAACAATCAACTTATTTATATATTTCTTTCTCCTCATGCTTGAAAAGCATGCATTATTATTGAATTGTGAACATTTAAATATCTCAAAACAAGTAAACATGGAATTGTTTTGCCACACCACTTAAATAATGAACTGTCTATATATTAAATATTATAAAAGCACGAGTTGGCAGATTGATCAAAATCAAACAAAAATATACCGATGAGTTTAAATGCCACATATTATTAAATAAAATACAAATGATTATCTGTTGTATAAGTTGATTTTTTTAAATTTCGTCAGTCTGTGAATTAATTACAAATGCCAACGATTCTCTCAGGTAAACAGTGCAGGATCTTAATAGCGAGTGAGTGATAACATGTGAATAAGTTAGTGTAGAAACATAGTGATAATTTAACATTCACCCAAATTTGACATCTGTTTTTTTCCTGATTTCTTTAAATGGTTGTATATAATGAAATATATGTGTTAATTTTTAGCTCTTATAACTTTACTATTTTAGTTGGTAATGTCTTAGAGAGAGAAAAATAATAAATTTGATATATTTTACAAAACATCTTCTTTTTATGCTTTATATTGCAACATTCGAACAATATTTTCATCCCTTCACGTTTCTAACTTTTAACCATCAAAACTAGAGCGCATGTGTGACATTTTCTTATCAAAATCCAAGTCCCGGTAAATAATGTAAGGCAATAATAAAATATAGCCGGTCCATAGCGTCCGGAACCAGCACCTCGCGAGTTTAATAAAAACGTCACCGTGACGGTGCGAGTGTCGTGATGCGGGACGAGAGGCCGAGGGGGATAGACGGCGGACGGCACGCGCCCGAGGTGACGCTCGATACCGACGAGCGAGAGCGACGCCGACGCCACCACAGACACGCGACACCTTCATTAATACTGCCCGCAACATATCCTGATACGGGACCATTCGGGATTTCATTAGAAATTTGCGGTTCTTGTCAGATGATTGTGTCAGGTTGACTTTTAAATTAAGGACTGAATTAACAGTTGATTTATTGTTGGATGAGTTTGTTACATGGTTAAAAAGTTTTATTTAATGATGAAAGATGCTTAGATTTTACTGCTTTCATTCGCTATAATATGGACAAATAAAAGTCTACATTTATTAATTGTTAGTAAAAATATTTGGCGCACGACGATCTACTATCGAAAGACTTAACGAAATTTTAATAGCAATAAGCAGGACTTACACTCAGAACAGACAAGAATAAATAAACTATATTGTAATGGCAACATTTAGAAGTAAAGGAAACCTGCTACCTGACGAAGAAACGACATAACATCAGGATTATTATTATTATTATTTATATTAATACTTTACAAGTAGAAAAAAACAGCTTAAAGTTATGATGTATGGGTTGTAAAGCTGCCCAAGAAGAAATTAAACTCTATACGGCAGAAAGGAAAATGCTCACATGGGTCCAACCCATCCAATGTGGTGTAGTTGGATCAAATTAGCAATGAGTATATCCAGGGAACATTTAAAGTAACACCAATTTCAGAACAATTTTAGGAAATCAGGCAACGTATTATTAGAAGCGATGGACAACGCTGTCTACCTAAAAGACCGTAAGGCAAGACTTGGGCGTCGAAATGCAACATGGATGACATTATAAAAAATGTTCGGAATATTCTAGATTTAGATGACGTAGCAATACTAAAGAATATAGAAACTTTAAACTAGAAAATCAGCCCCCAAATATAGGAACATTGACAGGAAGAAAGAAAAGAAGATTATTACCCTACATATCATTTTATAAATATTTATGATCATTTGCAAAATTATCCTGTTTTTGTTGAGAAAGTTGTGCATGATTTTAAACGCTATCTGTACGCTATTATGTACAAATCACTAAAGAATATAAAAAATTGAAGAAATTATTTAATATATTTCTTATTCATTTAATGTATACTTAAATACGAAGCTAATTGCAGAAAAAATCGTTGTGATTATCACATAAGAAAATATTTCGAAATATTTGCCGAGAAAAAACCCTGGTCTTTTCAATTCTTGTTTTGATACCAAATACATATGTGAATCGGCCTGTTTGTCTTTGAAAGAGACGAAAAATCATTTTCTACTCTTATGAACTTTGTCGAGAAAAGTGTAAAAAACGCAGTAAACTTTTAAATACCTGTTTTGGTTCCAAATATCAATGTGAATCGTTTTTTTATTTTTTATTTGAATTGAAGACGAAGAATCGGTACAGTAAAGATCCGTTATCACGTGGGGTTATGTCATGACTTCTATCGTCATAACATTTTCCTATGTGAAAACATAAATGTCATGTTGTCATAACATTGCATTCATTGTTGCGACATTAGTGTGACAGAATTAAATCGGGATATTTAGGAATATATTCCGTCTATCAAAAATTGTCATGACTCAACTGTCATGACTTTTGAAACGGACCTTAACGGACTTGCATAAAGATTCTTCACGGTTGACCTAATCACAGTTTGGCAGATGTCATGAAGACACAAATTTTACATTATTTATAGATTTTTTAAATTTTTATTTCATGTTTATGGCCTTTGCTATTAAGGCAATTCGCCAGGACAATTCTGATTTTACGTAATGAAAATTCCATGCCTGAACAGGATTTGAACACGAGACATTAGCAACGCAGGCCGGTCGGCATAATTATAGATGGAAGTAAGTCAAATGTAAAAAAATAATAATAATCTGAGTTGTATTTAATTATAATATCTATAAACAACATTTTTTAATATGTGCTGATTAACTTTTTATCCGTGCACAATTTAATTCAAGAGATGATAGATCGCGGATTATTACGAAGCAAAAAAGTAGATCGCCAAGCAATTAAGTTGTATACCAATGTCCCTTCTGTTCTGTACCAATATTCACTAAATTTCACTAAATCTTTTGCGGTCTTCGCAAAAGCCAATGTTCTTTAGTCCTTCCTAGATCCTTTTACTTTTTGTCCTCTTTCATCTTTTACATTTGTATTAGCCACTGAAATTCCCTGATTCATATTAGTTATTGGCGTATTATCAAATTATAATCGTATATTAATATTTCATTGTAAAATTAATCCCAAAATAAATATCTTGGATATACTCAATTGACTTCAATAATTGAATTCGAAAATTCTAATAAATATTTTTGGGTACATTTTTGCGTTTCACATTAGAAATTAATAGACTTTTCTGGGAATACAATGTGCTTTTAATTGAGTTTCTCTTTTATTATAATTATATTTAGCTTACAGTACATACTTATTTAATACTTCATTTAAAGTTTATTACTCATTTGTTCATTATGATTAGGTATTTTAATAGGTGTGGAATATGAAAAATAAAATTCTATAGATTATACGCATTCGTTTTCCAGTTGTTACCCGATTGTCCGTTAGAGACGCCAATATCTAACGCAATGCTTTCCAAATTTTTTGACAACGTGACACTTAGTATTCCTTAAGAAAACAATGACACCCCGGGAGAAATATAAAAAAGATTCTACTAAAATTCTACTTTCTACTATTATCTTAGTGATTCATTTACAACAGGGATTCCCAAGCTTTTTCTTGCATTGACCCCTTTCCAAAAGAAAACCTTTCTACACTGATCCCCTTATATTTTATTTTATAGCATACAGCATACAACATGATCATAATACAAATAATTGTACATAAATAATTTAAAGATGATAATTAGACTGAACAAAAGTTACGAAAAATATTGTTAATTTGATTTATGTTTTATTATTTTTTGTAATATTATCATTTTTAATTTTAGAAATATAAATAATTCTTTTTATAAACTAAATCACAGATTTTAACCGCACAAAATTTGGTTTTAATTAATGTGCTGGCTGCGCTTGATGTATTGATGCAATTTGTTTAATATTTGGCGCAAAATTACTTAACTTTATTCTTAAATCACCTCGTTCAAAAATATTCAACCTGTTTCTTGATTTCCGTAGTAAGTTATTGACATGACTAAAGCCTGCTCCCACTAGATAAGAAGAAGGAAAAGTCAGTAATATAGGTTGGGTAACCAATTTATCGCCGGTGTATATTGACCCCCATTCGTCTTTTAAATTTAGTTGAACCCCAGGGACAACACGGACCCCATTGGGAACCTCTGATTTAAAATCATATTTATAAATCAATGAGAGTTTATATTTTCAGATAAAGTAGAAAACCTTGAGCACTAAATAAAAGAAAAAAAAATATATCTGGAAGTAGAATTCTGGCAGAGGAAATGATATTTTTGAGGTGCGTAAATGGATGTAGTAGACTTGGCCATATTCGTAATAAAGATATGAGGTAGAAAAATGAACATCTCTACCATGCTGAATAAAATCCCGAGAGAATTTCCACATGCAGAATTTCCAGCAGATGCTGCTGCAGAAGTTAAGAAGTGTGACAGACCGAAAAAGACCACGGAAGAGGACGCCAAAAGAAACTATGTATTATAATGGGCGATGCATAATCTTTTAAATTGAAATTTTAATTTTTAATAATACAAATTGAATCCACGGCACTTGTTGAAATGAGGTAAATTAGAAATAATAAAAACACTCGGATATTGTTTCAAAAATCTTTTACTAAAATGTATTGATACGTAATTCGGCTTTCCACGCCATTATCAGAATAAAAATATTTACATACCTTACTGAAATATATAGTAACCAGGTAGTATGTACAATAAACAGAATTAGGAAAAACCTGAAAGATTAAAAAGGTGTTAGAAGCGGAGAACTTGTTAATCTCAAGTTGTTTAATCATGAAATTTTTAGTTTCATTCAGATTTATTTAAACCATAAATTTCACGACATTCTTACTACTGAGTCGTGACCAAATAAAGTGAATAGCACTGATTGACGTAATAGGATACATTTAATGAACGAATTTCTATGAAAAATTCAACTAACGGCAATAATGTCGTATACAAACAAGCAAGAATGAACAAAAACGAAACAAAACTGGCAATTCGTTGATATTCCACCTGTCCAGGGCAGCATTTCCATCGGAGTTCCATTTGGAGCCTAAACGAACAGTTTCCTTTGAAATATGTAGAAGTGAAGCACATCATCAATAAAGCAATATACATCATCAATAAAACTCACGATATTATTTTAGTGGATCTCCAATTAAATATGTCTAAAATGTTTGGGTTATTTGTTTCTAGCTCTGAAGACCTCAGAACTAGCAAAACTTGAGAATCGCAATGAGAAATATATCTTCATATTAATCATATACCAACACCGTTATGATATTCTATAGATCTAACAATAACCTGCCTAACATTATATTATACCAGACACTGTCAAATTGTTAACAAGCTCATCTATCTAGGTTCGCTCATTGAAATCTTCGAATCCTGTACACCACTGTTTCGTAAACTTTTTTGCGTCATAACCCAGATAAGAGTAATAGTTTTGGTTACTTGACACACTCGAAACGTTTACGACTCAAGCAAAAATTAATAGAAAAACGTATACGGATAAGAATAAAATAAATTTTACAAATTTTAACTTCAGTAGCTTTGAAGCCATGTTATTCTAGACACTAAGTACAGCCGACTAAATTCTGACGATCCCCAGTCGTGGAGTCTACAAGCAAATGAAGCATCCACCAAATGCGCGACGATCTTAACCAAATGCATAATTGCATTCAGTATGCTACAGATCAAAGAGATGAAATTCAATGGAATATTATTATTATTGTTTTAATTATAAACGTATCCCTTCGCAATACTGTTCGTGTTTGTATTGTGTCGTATTTAACATTAAGTCGTCACTTAATGCAAATCTGAATAATGAAACTAAAATTGTAATTGGAAAGTCATCTTGTGCTTCATTTATAGTTTACAATCATAGAATTTATATTTGAAACCATGCAATAAATCGAATCTTTTGATTCTGTCATTTTAAATTTAACGATAAACTGAAAAACGACATCTTAACTCATATAATCTTATTTTTGTCGAAAGAACATACCGAAAGTTGGAAAGAAAACTACAGAAATAATAAATGGCATCAATTTTTACGAGTCAATATCCCATTTACGCCCGGCGTGTCAAAAAAAAAGCAGTCTCCTCGACAGTATATGAACCTCGTGAGGCACTGTATAAATTTCATTCACATTTTTATTATTTCACACACGGTTGAACGCTGCTCGCAACGGTTTGTAAGCGGCGTTTGCTCAAACACTGTAGATTTTATGTGTAAAAGAATTTATTTTAATATAATTTCATACTTTATTTTTTATTATAGTAGAACAAAAAGAATATTATGTACATACGGTCCAGACACCCTATTTTTAACATTATGAAAATTATATTTAATGTAATGTGGAAAATACGTTAGTTTGATAAACATAAATAGATCAATAAACGGTAGATGCATACTTATAATAAAAAATACATATAATGCCTTTTATTCCTTCAAGGAGAATAACGCATCCGCAAAACTTCTCTAATGGACGCGGTTCCTAGCTAGCGTTTTAACTTCATTCCAGGATTTTCTCAACCTCTTTCAGAATGGTTCACTTCCAGGCTCTACTGTTGCGGCTATCAGGAATGCGTTTTGATCGGATGACTTGCATATGTCACACTAGGCATTTAATCAGTCCATAAGTTCATCCAGATTGATCTGGTGACGTCACAATATTAGGTCGGTTAGCTCAGATTTTGTTCAAATTTTCGTAAGCAATATTAAATCTGAGGTTAAATCCACTATTTAACCTCAGATCCTATCCTATTTTCGAAACGTCGTCCGTATATGTGTCTGTATACATATACGATAACTCAAGAACGGTTCAACTTAGAGAATTCATTCTGGCAATAAAAAAAAAAAAAAAATCCCCTACGAAGATCCGAAACCAGAAACGGAAGTTATTAAACTTTAAATTAAAAACAAATCGTAACTAGTAACTAGTAACTAGTAGTAGTAATTTGTATAAAACATAATTTGATGTATTTTTAAACTAGTATTGTTTTCTACTTGCCTGAACCTTGTTTTCGGTTTTTATCGCCAGGCAAGTCTAGCGAAGGTCTCCCTTCGCCACTAGTTTTGTTGAAGAAATTGAAATTATGTTATGTATGGATAATGGACAAATGCATGAAAATCAAGAAAATGTACATGTCTCAAAATAAAATTGTATTCCCCAACAACACCGCTGTTGTCACATACAGCACTTATTTAATCAATTTTGTTTGGCTACATTTACATCAGTTTCAACATACCAATCAGTAATAGTTGATTTGCCTGGTGCAGAGTCTCTATAACGCTTATCAAGCTACTGTTTGACTTCAACAGTATTTTTTCCCATCAAAAAACAATGTTTAATCAACACACGAAATTCTTTTTTATACATTATTTTGAAAATTATAAGACAGGAGTCACTAAAACCACTGCAACCTGTATAACAACCTAAACTAATTGTCAGAATGTCATGAAATTTTCACACGTATCGTTTGAAGGTTGGTACTATCCAGAAATCATATGGGTCTGTCAACAGTGTTGCCATATATATGACAGATCGGAGACTTATTGAGTGAAGTGTTATATCGCTCGGATTAGCTGTTATCGTCAAAACGAATAGGGGAACAAGACAGTTTTTCTCAAGCAATGAACGTGATAAATTGACAACTCGGTGTTATCATGTTGTCTAAATGAACAATTGAACAAAATATTTTTAAAAGACTGACCCGTTTTCAAAATTTGTTTGTAACATATTTCAACCTTTAAAATTATATCCTTTTATATTATTTTACTTTAAACGTTGAAGAACACTATAGGCGTACAAAACTTGTATACATACAGTATCAATTTATTATTTTTATTAATTTTTTTATGGGATTTTCGCCAAAATTACGCCATAAATTTAGCCCCTTACCCTATTTCCCTTAGTAGTTGGTCTAAAAATCTAAAAAAATTACTGTAATCCAAAATAGTTCAACAGCAATTTTTGACCAGCTTAGTTTTTCGAAAAATATCGAATTTTTTGTGTTGTTACAAAACAATAATAATTTTAAAAAAATGTATTATTTGGTATCAAATGAAAGCTTTAACACGTAGATTAAGGAATAAAAGTAATTTTTTTTTAAAATTTCTTTATTATAACACGAATTTTGCCATAAATGTGCTACAAAAACTCTTGTCCCACAACCTAACGCAAGGGGCTTATTAAAAAAATCTGAAAAATAGTGATGCACATTAATGTGAACTGAAATAATACAACAGGAATTTTTGATCCGAAGTTTAATTTGAATATTATCGATTTTTTTAACATAAAAATATTTAAGTAATTGACTTGAGAACTGGGTAACTAGACTGGGTATTGATGACAGCGCATCTCAACTACGATTGGAAATTTCTAGATAGAAGCACGTTGATTATTCTTTCAAAAGTTAGCAAAATGTATGACTTTTAATACGATGTATTCACAGTTTGTCATCACTTACCAAATACCAACAAAACCCTGAAATATATGAAAATTCACACTTCATATTAATTTTTTTATTATTAGTATGTAATTAATTAATAGCAATTAAATCTGCGGTATTAATAAAACGCCGAAAAGCAAAGGTCTATTGTATCTACAAATTACTATAAATTTTATATTGAAAAACACATAAAACATATTTTACTATGTCGTAAAACAATATAAGAGGTCTACATAGATACTATTAATAACATGTCTATCCATATTAAAAATGCACAATGAATGCGGATATAGCAATAACAAAGCTATAAACTAATAATAATTCAACTGTTAAACAATAAAGTTTGGATATAAGAGCACAGAGTGTGTATGGTCTGATTTCAAAGTTCTTAAGGGCAGTTCGAAGAGATTTTACAACCGGAAAAGTCCGTAACGAAGTCATAAAACCAAATGATATTTACACTAAAATAAAGCATGGATTTACTGTTCAACTAATGGCTAAAGTTAGTTAACAAAGTTAAAGATTATTGTATTTTTACTTTGTCAGCTCTTTGAAAATCGTGCAAAAGTTTTTCGATTCTACGTGTTTGGAGAGTATATTCTAAAGCGATTCTAATCTATAAGGGTCAAAAGCTTGTTTCATATCCTTACAGCCACATTTTTGATGATAACTATTATAAGCTACCCGCGCTTCTGTACAGAAAGTTCCAGCAATATAGAAATTTTGAGATCTTTAAAATTTTGGCAAAATGTGATTGGACTGGTATATTGGTGATTAGTTATTGAAAGGATGCGTCGATGATTTAAGCAATCACTGGCAAGATAAAGTTGTTACAAATAAAATTGTCTTAGTTTAAGCATTACATTATTGGTTTTATAGGATATTTCGATGCTGCCTAGAAATAGAGGTGGTACATTTTATACCTTGATCGTCACTTAAATTCGTTAAATTCTTAAATTAATTTTTCATCTTCTCTTGTTTTATCCGTTCCGAACGTTGGCTATCAGAAAGGCAATCCGTAATTTGCTTGCAACCATCTGAAATTATTCTATGGGTGTCATATCTAACCGTTTTTTCAAGTTATCGAACCAGGAGATCCGTCTTTTGTGTGCTTTTTCTCTCGTTATCTTTTCCCTGAATACAATTTTTTAGGATACGATTTATTACATGTCCATGTACTAGCTTCCTTTTTCATGATCTGCATGATCACAGGTTGACATTTCATTCTTTGGATGACTTCATCGGTTGACTCGTTCAACCCAGCACATTTCGAGTACACAGCTTTGGTTAATGGTACGTTCGAGGTATCTAATTTTGGCACCTCTCTCAAGGAGTTGATCGTTGGCTAAGTTACTTCTTGTAGTAGTTGATTCATGCATTTACTTGGTCTCTTGAATGTTTAGTAATTCTATTCCTATTTTTCTAGTGCTGCAAACGATCTCACAATCTGATGAAGTCTAGAGGATTTTAGTTCTGTGATAGCTGAATGATGTCTATCAAGAATGAATACCCACAAGAAATGGTTAAAAATCTATTCAATGTTATTTATTAAGGAAATATAAGAAATATTTATTTCGATTTTATGAAGGTATATTTTTGGTGAGGCGACTACGAAAAGTAGCGAACTGGTATCTATTGTTATTCATTGAAATGGCGGCATAAATAGAAACACTTCTCTATAAATGAAATCCCTTAGGGCACGGTGAATCTACCGTACCGGTTGTGCGCAATTCCATCTGCAGGGTAAGCTGTGCTTATATCCGACACTAGGCCGTTCGGCCACCCGGACCTTTCGCCACCCAAGTGCCAACTACTACCGGCTCATCGCCGCACCACGTATCCGGTACGCGGGTACCAACCAACCACTACGCGGCTACTAAGGACGTCGTACTGCACGGTCCCGCCGGCGCACCAGGTAACCTGCACTCGGATACCAACCACTACGGGGCTACCGAGGACGTCGCCAACTGAACGGTTCCGCCACCACCCAGGTCTTCGAGCCCAGGCTCAACCGCCTCTCAGGTACCTTCTTCTACAGGCCAGACGCAGCCTAGGTGCTGCTGACGTACGCCCAGCCGTCACGTCTAATCCAGGTAGCACCACTTCAAGGCCCAGTCGCCTTCAGTGTATCACCGTGATCCAAGGTGATACCAACGCCATCCTCCGCTGCTCTCATAAACTAACATACCTAACTAAACAGCGGCATCTCCACAGAATCAGACAGAATTCTGTCCACATACGTTTCCCCTCTTGCTGCATATGTTACGTACCTTGTTTTGACTTTTCTTTAATATTTGTCCTTTCGTATTTGTTAAAACCAATTTATTAGTATGGTTAAAATGTATGATTATTGTTTTATGTATTTTCTTGGAATGTTTTATGTAAGTAAAAGTACAGAGTTTCTTGAGTTAATCAAAATAATTTAATACTTGGAAGTTTATTTAACCGTTGTTACAGAACAAATATTAAAGTTATAACAAAACAAAGTAGACAAAACATATTTCTTCTTGTTTACATACTCGTAACAATAGCGTGAAATTAATCTTGTAATAAGTAACTTTATTCTTCACCACGAGATGCCAAACAAGACCGATTCCCTCCTGACTTAAGACCCACAACCAGAACAACGTCCATTGTTTCTATAATGACATGAAAATTAAACTCTGTTCTTGCTGGATCACAATTAAATAATTTTGTGTATTCAGGTTTTGTTTCAAAATTAACATGTTTGTAAATGAATTAGCATCTTTAACTAAAAAAGTTTTGAAGCATGTACGTGCTGTGTTCAAAAAGTAATTTTGTTTTGCGGTAACCGACAAGACTACGAAAACTAGACTGCATCGAACTGGGCACAGTATCATCACTACTTTCGGTACAAAATTCAAATCGCTAATTCGTTTCACCTGGATAGTAAAACAAGCGGTTCTCCCAGCATTTCTGCTCAGGTGTTGTCTTTTGGAAGTTGCAGGCCAATATGAAAATTTATTAAAAAATCTTTCAGGCTCGTATTCAGAATCATTTGCTCAGTAAAACATTTTTTTTTTATTTAGCATTCTAGGTACATCGACTGCAAGGCCATTAGTATCTTATACATTGTGTATATATACATGTAATACAGTATTGGAGTAATACATTAATAGATGAATTAAATTAGAGCTTCAGACAGAATTTCGGTAAGATTGTGGAAGGCTCTGGGTAGTTTGTTCTAGAATATGGCAAGTGTATCTTTCCTGTATAGTTTGTATCCTTTTAGGTTGGCTGAGTTTCTTTTAATTGAGTTGTAGGTTGTACCTTGTAGGTATATGAAGTCGGGTTGATATTTTGAGATTAATATTTGTAGTTCTGCCAGAGAGCTATAGTATCCGTTAAAATTCAAGCATATAGTGGTAATTTTGAAATTTGGAAAAAAAAGGAAAATATGTTAATTTTTAATTGAAAGAGTTAATAGGATATTATAATTAGTCAGTATCTTGATGTAGTTGCAGTTTATTTATGATTTTAGTGAATTTTGCTTTTATTTTACTTTTATTAATGAGGAGGTATACAGATTGTAGCATTTTTACGATACTTTTAGTGTTAGGTATGTACCCTCGTGATAGTGATATGATATCGTTATGACCTTGTTTTCCATGAAGCTGTGAAGTTGGTCGTATGATAAAACACATTTTTGGGGGTTATCATTTATCTCCTTTTTTATGTTAGGTAGTATTGGAAATATATATTTTTGTCTGTTCTGTATTTGTGTTGGCTGTGTTGTATATTTTCATTGTTTGAATTTTCATCTGAACTTATAGAAATCGTAGCTAGTCGCTTGGTTGTTGATGGGGAATTTAATAATTTAACGTCTTGTTTTTGTTCTTGGTGCGGTTGTTTCTGATTTTGAATTTCATTTTGGGCTGTCATGTTCTTGTTCTAGTAAAATATTTAAAACTAGTTTCAATGTTGTTTCACACACTTTACTACAACGTGCATTAATTATTATAGCAAATAATTTTTTCGACTTGAAAGAGTTTCTTAATTCGACTCCCTGTAATAGCTTTGCTTTGCAAACTTCGCGGTCTTTTAAAAGAACGAAACCAACTGCATTTATAAGCAAATTTTATTATGAATAATTATCAATGAAAATAATGATTCAGTTGAAGAGAGAACTCAGTTTATTCAAAGACATACGTGATTTTTTTCTAGGCCTGCTCTGAAGATTTTTTTTAATAACTCGTTACATTACACATTGCTCAGTTTGTGCAACTTAATGAAACTTTTCTTCTTCAAGTAATATTTTTGTTTTATTGTATTTCTTTCTCGGTAAAGAGTTAAATAATTTATTGGCAATCACAAAAAATCTCAAAATTAAACTAGCTTTGTTTTGTTAATTACTTTTAAACTCCTTATAGCAGGTCATTCTAAAGCAGAGTAATTTTAACTTTTGGCCAATTTATTCGACTTTTTATTGCAGTTAGTTTTTTTTTTTTATATATAAATTGCAACGGATTCGACGTGCTTCATAAAACCCTTGAGATAAACTGTAAAAAGTTTGTTCGCTTGACGATCGTTTTACTCATTAATTAATTAAAATTTAGTAGTATTAATGTTTGAAGGTAATTTAAGACTGCTAGTTTTGTACGGTAATAATACTCTATATTGCTTTCTGTAGTTAAATATCCTTTAAGTTTTTGTTTTATTTCAAATTTAAATTAAACAAAAGGTGATTATCAAAAAGTCAAATATAATGACTATCTTATAAATGTTACTAACCCCCCCCTCCCCAATCTCCTTCAGATTTTTATCTTTCGATATTTTGCAGTCAGCTCTGGTATCAGTCGACTCAGCTTCAGTATATAATACTTAAGATGAGTACCTGTTTGTACAGGGATTATAGGACAAATCGAAATGTCACACTGACCACGTGGCTTTCATATCTATGGCCGGTGGTCTAGAAACGGGGAACTTACCTTCTCTTCCCCAATACGCATATCTATATGTTGGGAATCTATTATATAATTATTCATTATTTTACTGTTAAAGAAATTTTACATTATAGTCCATACCAGCGTTTCTCAATTTTTGGATTGCGTTAAATATTTAATGGGTCAAAGAAAAAAAAAAAATAAAAAAAATAGCTACGTAGTAAAATATTAATAATTAGCTTAATAAATAAACTTATATTAATATAAATATAATAATTCATTATAGCAAATTCAGAGAATAATGAAATCGAACTATCAATTGATATGTCAAAATAGGCTATTTTTTTAAATTTTGCAGATATACCTTAAATAAAATTCTGAATAATCTATTTTTATAATTTGTGGTTGCATTTAGTACATAAATAATATCTTACTTGAAAAGAAAATACTTTTTCGGCAATTAACAGAAGGGTTTAAATTTTTTAATTAATAATATTTAGATTAATTTAACTTTTAATTTATAAATTATTTGTCTATTATAAGTACTATAAAGTTGATCCAGGTATAACAATATCGTGCTGATATAATACCTGTTTTATTTTATATTAAGAATTATAAAATAAACAATTGGGTCGCATATTGTATGACTTCAAAGAAAAATGTTGGGACGCGTGGCAAAAAGATTGAGAAACGACGGTCACACTAGAATGATTGAGAATAAGAAAATCAGTTACGCCGTGGAATACAAAAGTAGCATTGTCAATTTATAGTAATTTACCGTTAATTTAAGTTGGGTTAGTTAGAACTATAGACGCCATCTTGTAAACTATTCGACACATATTTGCGTATGACACGGCAAATTGTAGCTAAAGCTTCATTCTACAAATATGTTTATAGCTATTTTGTTCTATTGTGAAAATTAGTTATAGTTATTATACTTGCTAGTCTATTTTGCCACCAATTTGCCGATGTGAGTAAAAATAATTTAATTTACGTAACACGTGTATCAAGAGTCATTCCATTATCTTCAGGTATAATATTTTTCGACGAAAGATCTAAACTATAAACAATTATGTCGAAAAAAATATTGACGTATTATTTGAACATTTCTACACAAAACTATATAAATATGAAAGTTATTTGAAACCACAAACATATTTAAAAAATTACAGAACATGGTTAACTGATATCTATTATTATATTATTGAGCGATTTTTTCTACATCGAAAAATATCATATTAGATGGATAAAAATTCGGTGCAAAATTTAATGCATTTGCATGGACAATGCAGGAACAATTGTTCAATAACAATTGTTCCTAATTTTATTTCAGATTGTTAGTTTTGTATAAGAAACTTTTAATCTCTGTAATACGTACCGTTAAGGGAATGGCAATCCACTTATATTTAGGCATTTTAATTTCCTGTCTTAATTTATTTTCTATACGAGTTGCCAATTATATTGTTTATAGAGTTGATTTCTACCGTATTCTATGAATTAATCACAAATTTTTTATGGTAGCACTAAATTAACCCTGATTTTTTTAATTATTTCCAAAATTTCTTATTTCGTTGGGCAATGTTGTGAGACAGGAAGTATTAGTAGAAACGTATTTGGGTTTTTAATCATGAACTTTTAATTAGTTTTAGGCGTAAGTAATTTATCAACTTCTCTCTTATTTCACACACCATTTAATGTGATTATTAAAATCGTAATGAAAGAAAAATGACATCAGTTTGATTTATTAGTAGTAATAACATTAGATATGTATTTCATTAAAAAATCATTTTCTTTAATAATGGAATATAGAACTAATTTTACAAATGTAATCAAATATTTCAGGCGATAACTTTTTAATCTCTACACCAGTGGTACTCAACCTGGTCCCTACCGCCCTATGAATTTTTTGGTGGGCGGTAGGGGTTTTGTCCAATGCTGGCTACATTCCGTCTTTTTTTTTTTTTTAATTTAATTGACGTTTTAAAAACATTAAAATTATTTAAAGTATTATTTAAAAAAATTTCGTAGCATTATTGAAAAACAAAGAATGACCAAAGAAAGAAACCGTCTGAATATTTCCGTAAGAGGAGACCTTCGTTTGTTCCTTACAAAAATTGAACCAGATATCCAATATTTAGTTTCGCAGCAAATAAAAAGATAAATTTAACTACATGTTTTCATTCAACCTCTACTCAAAAATTACGGGTAAGGGAAGTGGGTACTGTGTTACACAGGGTACTTTGTGACATGCAACGTTGCCACGTTTCGGTGTATGTATATTTGTTGTGTTTAATAATAAGAGATGATGCAGTAAGTTGTTTTATAAAGATTTTTGCAGCTAAATTTTGCGAAAGTATTTGGTAAGTTATTATTACTATACAACAGGTGGGCGGTATGAAATTTTTTCTACCAATAGAGATGCTAAAGTGGGCGGTGGGTATGAAAAGGTTGAGTACCCCTGCTCTACACAGAATGAAAAATTTGTACTACTCATTATTGGCCTCCAGAACGGAAAGGTTAAGAACTTGTTTAGCATGCCAAAGGTCCCAGCTTCGACTCCCGGAATGGATGTGTGTATTTATGACCATTCCTAAGCCGGATTGGGATACCAATTTTTTTTTGCAGAACATAGGTGACTCGTGGCGCTGTTTACAAACCAATGAAAATATGGAAAGACCACTGAATTATAATCCTGGTTTTATAGACAGAAAAGACAAAAATAGATTTTTTTTACGGATATTGTCTTATAATCGTTTGAAATGTGAAGAAACAAAATATGAGGCCGTTAAAATAGAACAAACAGATATAACCTTCAATTTTATTAATATAGGTAATGGATAAGAAGTACATATTAGTTTATATAGTTTAAAAAAGGGGGCATGCTTCCATTTCATTGGCCCTGAGCCTTTTTTTGGATCGTCTTTTTTTTTACTTTTTTAAATGTAAATGTCAAAATTGTAGACTGTAAATCAAAAGTGACCATATATTTGTAAGGATAAAAATAAGGCTAAAAATTTATAAGTATACCAATTTTCCAATAAAATTCAATTATTTTTTTGTCCGAAATTTTGAAATTTTGGCCAACAATTTTTTTTACTACGATTTTAGCCAAAATATAGTTTTAAGCTAATTTAAGGTGAAATTTATAAAAAAAAAATATTTTAAAAAATTAATGCTTTCCTAGTTTTTGACCTTTCCTATAATTACAAAACTTTAGTCTAAACTTCAAAATGGACCAAATTTTGTTGACCTATGACCAAAATTACTTATTTGCACCAATTGTCAGTAAAATCGGAGACAAAAAATTATTGCTTAAAAATCACAATTTTTCTCAGGTCTACCCCTTACGATTTTTTCGATTTTTTGCCATTTTCAAGGATTTTGGATTACTGTCCATACAAAACTTAATAATTGGTTTATTAAAGCCCATTTTTTTTTTAAGACTAAAGAATAAATACAGGAGTATTTTAAAAATTCAAACCGCAGATTTCTATCCTTACATATCAAATTTTCAAAAAAAAAAAGAATAATAAAAATTTCTAAATTTTGTAATTTTGTAATTTGTAAAATACGGTAACAAGCCAATTAGGAACCCAAGATTTCAAAAATTTCAACCACATTTCTTTATCTCATTTCGCTTTCGATAAACGTCCATGCGAAGATGAAAATTTTTCTGAATGACGCCATATTAAAATATTCTCAGTTTTTTTCTAGACTAAATAAACTACAAGGAACCCAAAAATTTTATACCTCAGGTCGTTTTCTTTAACCTTTTTTTTTTAGTTATGATTTTTGAAATGCGTTAAACGATTAAAGCTCCAAACTGTTTTTAGACTGACTAGACTACGGAGAATTCAACAATTCTAACCGGATGTCGCTGTCTCTAACCGTTTTTAAATTGTGATTTTTTTTTCTTCTTTAATTCACAATTTTAAGAAATAATGTAAATTATGCCAAAAACAAATAAAATTCGTAATCTCAAAATGCGTTAAACGATTAAAACTCCAATTATTTTTAGACTAAAAAACTACAAATAATCAAAAATTTCAACCGCAGATAACCGCAAAAACGGTAGAGGTAGCGACCTCAAACCGTTTACAAATAATATAAATTATGTCATTAAAAAAATTATCGTTATCTCAAAATGCGTTAAACGATTAAAGCTAAAACCGTTAAAGATACCTTATAGCTTATGTTCGAATCCTGGTTTCACCCTATCATCATACCAAATTACATGAAAATGTGTCTAACCGTTTTTGTGTGAATCTCGGACAAACAGACACACAGGCAGACAGACAAAAATTGTTTTTTTTGTGATTCTGAGTTATTATATTGTCTTATAATCAGCTGAAACATGTAGAAATATGAGACCGAAAAAAAATATATATAGCCTCCAATTTTATTAATATTGATTAATAAATTTCGTATCAATATTTAATTCACTATCGTTGGTGACTGAATGTCATTGTCCGAACTGACTGAATGTCCGAAGATTTTTTGTAGAATCAATGGTAGAAATAATTTTAAAATATATCAATAAACTACGCCCATGAATGTATATTAAATGTAATTCAAAGCATAAATCCTAGGACTCCAGTCATCACTATTTTGCAAAGAAGATACGAATGAGAAAGAGAATCAAATGATTTAATTTTTGACTGATCACTCGTTTCATCAAAGTGGTAAAATCGATTGTTTCCTTGTTCTGGATTAAAACCTTTCTAACTCTTTGTAAAATAAGAAAGACAACATAATTTAAAATTGTGTCGCATTTGAAGTATCCAAAGAATTGGTCTGTTAATTAAGTTTGTCACTTAACAGTACACAGGCACAAGCAAATTTAGGTTTTTAATTATTTTTGTTCAGCATTTCCTCAGTTTAGTTCATTATATAAAATTTAATTAAGTTTCGCTGGCCTTAATTTAACGCTACTAATCAAGTATAAAGTTTTTTTTTTTCTCGTTGTAAAGTGTTAGGTCATTTTCACGATGAATAGACGTGCGTATTTTTAAAAAAGAATGAAAACTGCGTGTTTTGTTTTTTCTACTAAACTCTTGATTAATTAAATTTTTTATGGATTTTCTTATGATTTTTTTAATTGCTTGATATTTGTTCTATTGATTGAAATTTGTTATTTTTTTATATCATTTTAAAAACAATTGCTATTATAAGATCATTTCTCTTCATTTTAATTACCTGACTTAAATGCTTGGGAAAATAATTAGAGGAAAATATTTGTAGCTAAATTTTATACATACAAAATGAAAAATATTTTATTTCTAAATAATTTGTTGCGCCAATAAGCCAAAGTTTGCTCAAAAGATACATAGCCTGTGCGTGCTCCGCAATGCCTACTATAAGTGGTAAAGGCGAATAGCGACTTGATATGATGCAGGTATAATTTGTGAGTTGATCTCCGTCGAATTTTTTACTCTGGCTTTAAACGACCACTTAATCTCTTAACGACATTACTGACAGCAACAACTAAGGAATTTTAAACACATAATAACATTTTTGAAAGGCAGCAACCTCAAAATATAGAAGGAAATATATACCAATATATATTTTTTCAAACTTGCCGCGCAAACAGAGTGTATAGTTCAAGGTTTCAACACATATGGCGTTTTGTTAAGTTATCATTAAGTGTCAAATGCGTATAGGTTATAATTTGAAATGTGATCATATAGTTTTGTTTTACTGTGTTAAAAATGTGATTTTTTGTGCCAAAGAAAGAGCATTCGCGGACAGTACTACTGTTTTGTTTTCATTTGAAAAAAACTGCTGCTGAATCATACCGACTGCTTCGAGAAGTTTATGGTGAATATGCTTCATCGCAAGATACGTGTGAACGATGGTTTCAGCGTTTCAAAAGTGGTGACTTTGATCTTACAGACAAAGAACATGGAAAACCTCCAAAAAAATATGAAGATACAAAATTGGAAACATTGTTACAGGAAGACGATAGTCAATCACAAAAACAACTAGCAGAGCAGTTAGGCGTTAGTCAACAAGCTGTTTCCAATCGCCTACGAGAGATGGGTAAGATCCAGAAAGTCGGCCGATGGGTTCCACATGCATTGAATGAGAGGCAGATGGAAAAACGCAAAAACACTTGAGAAATTTTGCTTGCACGATACAAAAGAATGTCTTTTTTGCATCGTATCATTACTGGCGATGAAAAATGGATTTATTTTGAAAATTCCAAACGCAAAAAATCATGGGTGAACCCAGGCTCACCATCCACATCAACTGCAAGACCGAATCGCTTTGGCATAAAGACAATGCTCTGTACTTGGTGGGACCAAAAGGGTGTGGTCTATTATGAATTGTTAAAACCTGGTGAAACAGTTAATACCCAACGCTACCAACAACAACTGATCAAATTGAACCATTCGCTGCTCATAAAACGACCAGAATACGAAAGAAGACAGCACAAGGTAATCTTTCTTCACGATAACGCTCCATTACATAAGCCAAAAGCAATTTGCAACACATTGGAGGCACTCAAGTGGGACGTGCTACCCCATGCCGCTTACTCACCAGACTTGGCCCCTTCAGATTACTACTTGTTCGCATCGATGGGTCACGCACTTGCCGAGCAGCACATTTGTTCATATGAAAATGTGAAAGAATGGCTAGATGAATGGTTTGCGAGGAAAGGGGAAGAGTTCTACTGGCGAGGTATTCACAAATTGCCTGAAAGATGAGAAAAATGTATAACTTCTAATGGAGCATACTTTGAATAAATAAACTTTTACTGTTCTATTGAGTTTAATGTGTTTTATTTAAAAAAAAAATCCTCATTTCATACTTGTAGACCTGGTAAATATTAAAATTTTCGTCGTCATTTCATGCTACTTCCCATCTCTGATGTAACCTTTCCATGGGCCTCCTCCTATAACCTAAAACTGTAGTGACGGCCTTCACTGGCAAATAATCTACCTGTCTGTATCCTTCATCTAACAGAGTAGCTGACCATCCATACATTTTAGGACCAAATAACCAAACACTTTATATATATACTTAAATAAATAAAAAAAAAAAAAAATCTGAAACGAACAATTTATGAAAAACGTGCTATTAGTAAGGTACTTGTCTCAAAAATTTTCGAGTTCTGGTCGGAATTTGTCGTAAAAATTATAATGATTTCATTGGTATCGACGGGGGATCCACAGATTTCTTATTTTCTGTATCAGATATTTTATAACAACTTTACGAACAAGTCGTATACGGCGTTATAGGGTTAACGTAACTCTTATGAACTGCAGCAAAATACGCCTAAATTCATTATAAAGTTCATTCAAAATAACTATGAAATTACGTCATAATTGTTTAATTTGATTGCCAATATTATAATGTAATGTAACTAACAAGCATAATTCAGTCGTTACATTAGGCTACCAAAGACTGGTAGTTCTTCCCTACGTTGCAACACCTTAAACGGCGATTAAAAGTTATAGTTTTATATATCTATATATTGTAATTAAAGAATTGCATTTAGTACTGGCAATAATGTTAATCACACTACGTACTTGCACATCCGTCGAAACCAGTCATCAAAATTTTTATCCCACTTTTACATCGGCACTGAATCACATGATTGATCTCATGCGGCTATTAGTTGGTGTTGAAAGATGTTATGTTGTTACGGATGATATAGTCTATCTCAGAAAGAGCGATAGTAATAAAATTTATTATTTGTAAAAAGTTATTGTTTTTTCACACAGAAGCGGCACACAAAATATGAATAGTTCGAAACGAAATATTGTTAAAAAACAACCGAGTGTGCCGCACATCTTATATGGGAATACGAACTAGGGTTAAACACAATAGAACATAAAAATTTTACCCTAAAATTTTGAAGAAAAATATGGTCACAGGCATGCGTTTAATGCGTTTAATAAAATGATAAATAGTAATATAGAAATACACAAAACCAATTTAAACGTGTTTAAAATGTGCACGCCACTGGTAACTGCCTGACAAAAAGATTTATTATTATCGCTCTTTCTGAGATAGACTATAGTAATTGTAATCCTGAATATTCCAAAAAAAATTGTGTAATGTGAGCTTGTTATTGTTTTTGATTATAGGGTATCCAAAGGGTTAAAATCTTTCTAAAATGTAATTTACGATGCAGAATTGTATGTTGAGCTGGTGCAATAATCTTGAGGATTTTCTCTATCTGCCAGTATGTTATATGGCGATATTTTAATAATTATTTTAATAGTAGCTAAATTTTTCAAAATTACCACTTCCTCAGGTCACCGAGAATGTGGATCCCGTTCTAATTCAAAATCATCATGTTGAATTTTTTTTTTACCTCACTCAATAGTCGTTAAGAATGGACTACCAACATGGAATATACTAAACATTTCTTCATAGCATTATTCAGTTCCTTAACTACTTTTAAAATTATGTAAAATTATTGTCCGATAATCTCGTCTCGACATGGACAGCGTTTCTTAAACATTATTAAGCAAAATCTCAACACAGACTAAAATAAGAAAAAAAAATCGGGGCTGAGTTTATATGAAAGACACGTCTTTAAATTTGTACAAACCCAATATCGTTGTTTATTTATATTAGCACAGGACAAAAATTTGCGCTCAACGTATGTACAAGATGTCTCAAAAGAAGTTTTATATTTATTTAGCTTACTGCGTGAACGCAACGTATCCGAGGGGCGCGGGGGTTATGTCAATCGGTAGCCTGGCTCTTGGGAATTCAATCGCTATGGAGCGTTTCTCGGGAGCAGACCGCGCGTTATGCGTGCGAGAGTTTTACAAAAACGGTGATTCGGCGACTGTAGCGCGTAGAAAATTCTGCAGTATTCGAGGTTTTCGCCACTTAAATGATGCGCCAAGCATTCCTCTCATTCGACATTGGGTTAAAAAGTTTGAAGAGACTGGTACAACGCTGGATAAATCAAAATCCGGGCGACCTAGGTCATCAAGAACGGTAGAAAACGTGGAGAATGTTAATCAGTCTGTTCGTGACGACCCGAACCTTTCAATTCGGAAGCGCGCAAGTGCTTTAAATGTGCATAGATCATCATTACATCGCATTATGCACAAAGACCTAAAGCTGCACCCCTACAAAATTCAATTGGTGCAAGAATTAAAGCCCCAAGATGCCAGTCAGAGGCTTAATTTCGTAAATCCGGTGATTGAGCGATTTTCAACGTTTACCAACATTTTGTTTTCGGATGAAGCTCATTTTCATCTTAATGGCCACGTAAATAAGCAGAACTGCCGCTACTGGAGTGCAACGAATCCGAAACGCAAACATCAGAAACCCCTACATTCGCCTAAAGTGACCGTATGGGCTGCGATGTCGGCGCGAGGAATTATCGGCCCTTACTTTTTTGAAGACGAAAGGGGGCGTGCAGTTACAGTGAATTCAGAGCGTTATGTGGAGATGTTAGACAACTTCTTGGTACCTGAACTGCAAAACTTTCCTGGCTATAACCAAAGAACATGGTTCCAACAGGACGGAGCAACTTCACACACGTCCAATATGTCTCTGCCACGTGTTCGTGAAATTTTCTCAGGCAAATTGATCGCCCGGAGAGGTGACATAAATTGGCCTCCACGCAGTCCAGATTTAACCCCTATGGACTTTTTCCTATGGGGTTATCTTAAATCTAAAGTTTACGCCAATAAACCGACTTCACTGGCGCATTTGAAAGAAAATATCCTTCACGAAATGGCAGCCATCCCTGAGTCCACCTGCCGAGATGTCATAAGTAATTTTACTGTTCGATTAAATGAGTGCCGAGAACGCAAGGGACGATATTTAGACGATATTATTTTTAAGAAATAAATCCCCAAAAAGTGTATTTTAATAATTAATAAACATTTTTTCTATATACGGCTTACTTTTTTTTTAATCGATCCACTAAATATAAAATTTCTTTTGAGACACCTTGTAGATACTTGTAAAATGTAAAATTTTCATTAACGGTTTCGTAGAATTAAAGATTTTTTATTTTAACTTAGGAGTCCCAAAATGATTATTAGCTTCAGGCTCCTGAAAATTTAGATCCGCCTCTGACTACGTCATTTATAGTTATCGTGATAGAACTCAACTATATTTCATAAACATCTGAAGTTAGAAATGAAACCAGAACAGCAATACAATTACACCATACGATATAATAACAAAGTGTTATCAATTATCAAATAAAAATTCTCGATTAGATATATTTACCACGGTTATTAGTATACATCAAATGAAAATATCGTTCACATTAGTATTAAACTGTTCGTAATTGAGTATTGTGTGGTACGGGCAAAAACAATGTCACTTATAAAACCTATTAACTGAACCTCGCTGCTTTTATTATCAACATTTATTTATTATAAATTCAGCGTGGTGATATAACTATTTTAATTATAAAACCTCCTTGTTATTATTGAAGGCAAAATTAATTAAAGGTGTTTGTATTAAAAATTGACTTTATACAGGGTTGAACTCAGCCTCATCATTCACAAATTAATTTTTAAAATCGATATTGCTGCAAAAAATACCATGGACTCGTATATTAATTACGCAATTTTATTACGGAATAAGATGAAAGATTACTATACCAGCTTTGAAAAATTCTCGATTTGTTAAAAACTTTACACACGACTTGGTACGATGACAAAACAAAAAGGGAATTCGACAATAGACAATTTAAGTAGGGTTGTCAACTATGATTTTTTGAAAAGGACGATGATTATAAAATGGAGGCGAGACGTCTGAGATTTTACTGTGCATGTGTATTTAAAAGCTGTGAAACTTACTAATGCAAAATTTGTAGAGCCATCTGTTGATGAAAAACTGAATTACTTGTGCATAGGTAAAAAAGTGGCACCAAAAGGCGCAGGCAGCGGATACGCTTCCTTCAGTGCTTAGGCTAATTTTTATTTTCTTCCGACATGAGGAAAGTTGATTTTTCACGATTTTCTTTATTGATAATTTTGCCCTGGTCACATTAGGGGATGAAACAAAGCATTTTTACCCTCAGGGGAGAACCAACCGTAGAAGGCTGACCACTTTTTTTTCGGATTTTTCCTACCGCTGAGAGTTTTCCTAGATAGACTATAAGATAGTGATACTGTAAGATAGTGACTATATTGCCTACAAAACCACTATCTTATCCCAGGTACTAGCGCCACTACTAGCGTTAGTTAAATCTCAAACATTTACATCACTAGCAGGCTAACCACTAGCTCATTTACTAGCCTAATGTAAATGTGCCATAAGAGCGCATGTCAAAAATGCCATCAAAAATTGAGGAGGTACAAAACAAAACTAGGTTTATCACAGTCATCAAAACTTTGGGAATTAAAAAAAAACGTTTTTCTACTCACCTATCAGATAGCTATCGTTCTGTTGCCATAGCAAAGTGGAAAATTGGTGTTTGCTGAGGAGTGTTTTGTATCCAAGGCAACCCAACCGAAAAATACTCTCCGCTCTAGCGTAGAAAATATTTTCCGATTGGTCAATATAAATTAAATAATACTACACATTTAAGTTTATTTTTTGTAATTAATTGTTATTTGACAATTATTTAAAGTATTAAAATTAATTCCTACTTCAAACAAAGAGTTGGCTGTTACATAATATACTATTATGTATATTATTACCTTTCTCTTGACTTTTGCGGCAAGAGTTGTAACACTATTTTCTTTGCCGCTTCCTCTATCTCCTCATCAGCCTAGCTGCTTACTTCATCTTCATACATTATTATTTAACAAACATACAAATACCAATGTAATTTAAAATCATTATTTTGACATTCGTTCAGAGGCGTATTAAGCGGTGGGCGGACTGGGCGGCCGCCCGGGACCCACGAAGTCGGGGGGGCCTACCGAAGCCTATATACAAATATTTCCATTCTATTTAAAATAATTGAGGGCCCATTTTAATTTAAAAAAAAAAAACATTTTAATTTACCGCCCAGGGCCCTCAAGCAACTTAATCCGCGCTATATTATTACCTTTCTCTTGACTTTTGCGGCAAGAGTTCTAACACTATTTTCTTTGCCGCTTCCTCTATCTCCTCGTCAGTTTTACTGCTTACTTCATCTTCATACATTATTATTTAACAAACGTACAAATACCAATGTATTTTAAAATAATTATTTTGGCATTCGTTTAATTGTTTATGAACATCGTAGCAACGACAAGTCACCTATTATGTATATAAATCTAACATACATAATGATTTCTATTTTTTATTTTTTGAATTTTTTAAAATAGGTGTTCGTAGGAAAAATAGTATGTATGACACGCGCAGAAAGTACATTTACTGATTTCGAAAGATTCTAAAGAAAATTCTAGAAATTCGTCTTGTCTGGTTTTGCACCAAATTGCTTCCAAAATTTTCCAATCATTTCTTAAGAACAATACAATAGAAGCGATATAAAATATTTGATGCAAAGGTCATGGAATAAAATTTTATTAAAGATTGAAAAAAAATATTTCAAAAAATTTTCAATTAATTGTTATGGCAGTTTGTACGTGTTACAACTTGTTATTGTTAATTTGTATTTATCTACATATGTTTGTAACTTGCGCAAATAGAAAATATAATGGAGTAATGTGACTGACAGAAATGGAAAGAGTTGATTTTGAAACAGACTCGCTTGTGGATAAAGTTGGCTCTGTTTTGTCTTGCACAATTTGATGCGACATTATAAAGGGATATATTTGATTTTGTTCATATTTTTTCTGTTTTCTGAATAGCTTTCAAGGTAAGAAATCATAATCATGTGATATCTCTATTTTGAAAAAAATTTGATAAATTCGGTTTTGCATTGTGCCTCCTAATTGCATCCAGAAATTGTTCGTAGCAGTATAAATGAAATGTCAGGTTTAATTTAGAATTAGCTGTATGCTGAATATTTTTTGATCACACCGCTTGTACAAAGAACCCGATATTTAAGGTTATTATTTAATTCTTAATAACTTTTGGAAATACTGTGACAAATTTTGTATAATTGTGTTATTTTATTACTATAATTTAATGTATAGTTTATGACATTGTAGAACAGACTTAAATAATTGAAATAAAAGAATTAATCAGCTTTGTTAACTCAATAAACAATTTACTTTATACAATAATAATACCCTGCTACAATAGAATTTTATAATATAATTTATTTCAAGTAATATATTTGCAATTTTAATTTAACAAACAATAGAAAACAATAAATAATAAAAATTTATTCAATAAATAGAAGTATTTATTTTATATTCGTTACACGTGTGATTTACTTTTAAAACAATAGTTTATATAATGCATGTTATTATACCTATATGAATTTATTGAAAATATCAACTATAGAAAAACCATTTACGAGGTTTCATAATAAAATATTCGAACCATCATAATTTTATTACATAATATTATAATTGAAATATCAACTTTAATAATAAAATGTATACAAAGTTAATCAATCAATTCATCATTTATACTTTAATTTATCGACGGAACAGGCCAACTCGCCGACGGTTAACTCAGCGACGAAAACAAAATGGGAGATAAAAAGAAGTAAAATGTACGAATACGGAGGCAATTCAACAGAAGAAGTAAGGAGGAAAAAGAGAGAGTGGACATGGAATGCAGGAGATAATAGAAAGAATGAAGGACATACAACAACAAGAATTAAGCGAGAGAATAAGCGGATCAAGGTACAATTATAAGTACTAGAAAAATTGGAGCACGCAAAGACCGCTGTATCTAAAAGAAAAGGAAAACAGGAAAAAAAAGAATAATTGCAAGGTTTGGATGTGGGAATGAAGAAAAAACAAACAAATTTTGGTTAAAAAAGGATGATAAACGATGTAGAATGTGCATAGAAGAAAGGGAGACGGTTGAACATATGCTGGAAGGATGTGAAGAAATGAGAAGCAAAGGAGGAACAAGAGAAGATATTTTAAACGGAAATGGCTGCGGATACACATGGATGAAAGAGGTAATAGAGGGAGAAAGGAAATCAAAGAAAAGAAAATAATAAGAAATAATACAAAATAGATTTCAAGCCAACAGGCAGAAATTAAATTTATATTTTAGTTAGAGTCACAGCCTATTGTTAATGAAATTGTGTGTGTGGATGTTGATAATGAGGATATAGAAGGAAATTGGTTGAGGAGCATGGAAGGAACTCCACCACAGAAGAACTGTTAGAGCTACATAAAGATCAAGAAACGGAAAGGATGTAGATGAATTCGTCTCGAAAGGAAGAATCGCGTAAAGCATATGGACGCTTTACGCGTTAGGTATGGACCTAACGCTGACATCAATGAAATACTATCTAATTGGGACAAAGTGCAGAATATGGTAGAAAAAAGGCACCCAAATTTTGCTACAGTCAACCAAAACATATTTTTTTAACGAAAATGTGATTGACTACTTCAGAAAGGTTTTATAGAGCAGACAAAAACAGACAACATTGGACAAATTCCTTGTTAAAACGAGTGCTGGTAAATCATCGACAAAACAGACCCTTTGATCAGAATTGGAATTACTATTAGCTGTTTTGTTTTAATTGATAGCAACTCTTATTTTTAACATTAACCTTCCACCTTTTCGACTTCTACCACTATGTTTATCTGTTTAGTACAATAAACTTCAAGTTTAAACAACATTTTTTTAAATTTTTGTACCACTTTTAGTAGTTGGAAACAGATTAATTGAATTTCAATTATTTCTTTCAGAACAAATGGTAGTCGGATGGTGCAATGTCTGGACCATATGCTCCGACTATAATTTGTTCCGCTCTCTACAAAATTCCCTTAACGGAAAAAATTTCGCATCTTTGGACGATATCAAAATTCACCTCTACAGATTTTTCGAGAGCAAAGACGGAACCTTCTGGAGAGATGGCATTATGAAATTCAAGAATTCCATGCCTTAACGGGATTCGAACCCGAGACCTTAACAACTCAGAGCACATGTGTTACCACTACGCTACGCCGGTCGGCCATTATGAAATTGCCTGAGCGTTTGTCCAAAGTGATAGAAAATAATGGACAGTACATTTGATAATAAAACCTTTTTTTAGAATGTTTATTTTATTGAAAAAAAGGTGAAAACACGGACTTACGTAACAACCCAATAATACATTTTTTTTACACCTTAAATTTTTTAATATATTTTTACAATTATAAATTAGCAATAGATGATACTATAGTCCGTTCAAAAGTTAGAATGCAGTACAGAACAAATGGAGTAGTTATTTTTCATACTCTCTAATTGGCTTTTCCAATAACACTATCCTCTTTTTTCTTCGCGAGGTTGCCAGCTGTAAAACGGGCTGATCATTGAAAATGCGGTACAAATATTTATAAAACTTTCCATGATACATTTTCCATTTAATTTCAATATACTTCTAAAAAAAGAATACAAAATTACGCATAATCATTTGGGTTCATTGACATATTTAATACTTTTACTACATTTGGTAACACCACTCCCATTTCCCATAAGAGCAATACTGCATTCTAACCTTTGAATGGACTATATAGTATAGTAATATTAGGTTCCCTCGTTTGTCGAACGAGCGAGCCTAATCGGAATTATCTAGTCTACTGTAATTCTTACCGAATTCATTGTAGGATAAAATTGAACATGATTCAGTTTCCATTCTTTAACATCTCACTCTTTCTCATTGACGGAGTAGGAGAGTAATAAAGAGAGGAGATATTCGAAACGGACATAACTGTTAATGAATGCAAACAGTATTAATTAAAAGGATGCTGATAAAATCAGGAGAACCGCCCTTTTTCAAGAAGCTGCGTTACAGAACAATGCTGTCTTTTCGCAGTCGCTTATTTTGATTAGATTTTTTTAATTTCCTTTCATACATTTTAAATAAATATACGCACAAGAACCTTAATTGCGTACGCCTCAAGTCAAAGTAGATATTTTTTTAATTTCGTTTTTGTTTGCCTCGTAAAATAAGTTTATAATGATATATAAGTACTGACAACCTTAAAATTCCTCAGGGAATTTTTTAGATAATTTTATAAAGGAAATAAGAAATATGAAAAGTATTTAAAAATTAGAAATCAACAAACATTTCACTTAATAAAATTTTAATTTAAAAAAATGCAAAAATAGAAAGAATTAAAAAATTAATGTGAAATGTGAGCTAGAGTTGCATCGATAAACAAATTGGCCGATTACCGATTAATCGGGCGATACCAATAAAAACAAATTTTGATTGCTAAACAATTAAATTTGCACCGTTCAGTAGTAAATAAAACTATTCATAATTTTAATGAATAGAAATAGTGTAATAGCACTACTAAAACCAGGTATACCTAAAAAAACTGACTCAATTATTGATAAAAAAATTAAAATGTTATCGATAAAGAACCCTTTTCCGTCATTATTGGATATAAAAATTATTAGACGAAGGAAATGGACCAAATATATCTTGAATTATCAAGTCGTCAAGGATTAAATTTGTAATTAATAATATTGCCAACTTTAAGACCTTATTACTTGACATTGGCTTAATATTTTACCGTAGTTTACTCTAAAAAATATCAAAAACTTTTTTTTTTAAATTAATTTTGTTGAAAATGGATCGGTCGGAAATTTGCGCTATTATGAAGTATGAGTTCTTACGTGGAACTACAGCATAGCAGACCGCGCGAAACATTAATAGTGTATTTAGCTCTAGTGTTACTATGCAGCAGACAATATCAAATAGGTTCGAAAACTTTCGTACAGGTAACTTCAAAACCAAACAAAACAAAAAAACTGGCTCATCGATCACAGCAGACATATACTGCAACCAACTGGACGCAATGATGCAAAAACTTAAAGAAAAACAGCCTAGATTGGTCAACAGATCTACTCCTATCTTATTGCATGATAACGCTAGACCACACACTGCACAAATGACTGTGTCAAAACTACAGGAATTGGAGTTGGAACTTCTTCATCATCTTCTATACTCAGACCTAGCCCCCACAGACTACCACTTCTTCCGTAATTTGGACAAATTTTTAATAGGAAAACAGTTTCATTCCGACAATGCTGTAAAACTGGCCTTTCAGGAATTCATTGACTCTCGTTCGCCAGGGTTTAATACCACCGGCCTAAACAACCTGCCGCTTAAATGGCAGAAGTGTATAGACAATATGGGTGCATACTTTGATGAATAAAATGATTCCTTATATTTGTAAGTTATCAACCAACTTTGCCTTTTTTTCTACAAATTTCATCCCTGACGACCTAATAAATAATAGAAATTACAATGGATGTATGACCCGCCAAATAATGCGGCCCACGACATACAATCAAATGTCGTCTTAGAGAAGCCGGCTTACGAGAAGATCTGCAAAGAAGCCATTAATATCTGCTAAGAATCGAGAAGATAGATTAGAATTTGCAAAACAGCACATAAACTGGTCAGTTAAAAAATGGAAAGCAATCCATTTTTCAGATGAAATCCAATTTAATTTGTTCGGTTCCGATGGTATTAAGTGAGTCGACGTCCTATCAACAAAAGAATGGATCCAAAATATAGTAAACCAACTATAAAACACGGTGGAGATAGTGTGATTGTGTGGCGATGTTTCTCGGGTTTCGGTATGACACTATTACCAAAAACAGAAAAATTTTGACTTTTGAACCTCCCTAAGAAAAAATGTTGTCTTCTGAGCCCCCATCCAAGAAAAAATTCTGGTAGCGTACCTGCATTATTCACTTCCATTCTTATTATTTAAATGAACGACACCGGGTTTACTTGTGTATCAAAATGATACAAATACATGCAATAAATATTAGCAGATAATCTTTTAGGCCGCTCTTTGAAAAATACTTGTTAAGAAACTCCGCTTAAAGTAACACCACAATCCGAACTTGCAACAGATACGAAATCGATTCGAGAAAATTATTAATGAAACAGACAGAGTTGCCCTCAAAGAACGCTTCAAACAAAGACACAAAATATGCTATTACACGATGTAGAAAGAGAGAAGTTCAAGCGAAAAGGATTCCAGCGATCACGAGCCCCTTTCAATTAGTTTTTTGATTGATTTCGCAGCTTAATTGCTAAGCGTTGATTACGAGAAGAACTGGGTATCTGACCTTGTAGAGGGGTAAAGGGTCGGGTCTGGTTTCCCGTTTGATGTTATGTCTGTAGATAATTGGTGTGTTTTGAATTAATTATGACTTTTGTTAATTCACTATGATTATTTGCTGGTTCATCGCACGCTAGCAGTACTCTTCCAACCACGATTTTAAAACGAGCGTACCAAGCAAATTTTTAATTACGGTTATATTTACTTTCAGTAATGAATATCTTTAAATAAACTGTGTGTTGTTTAAATAAACTTAACCGTTAATTACCAACAAACGAATGGAAATACGACGGGCTAAAAATGAAAAATTCAACACAAACTTTTGGGATTCATTTACATGCAAAGTTCTACACATAGACATTCCTAGATTTTATTCTAACACATTAAATCGAATGTTTAAGAATTATATAGAAGTAGCAGTAAAAAGAGAATTGATCTTCTTGAATTTCTTTCAATTTTGATTGCTTCAAGCGACACACTTGTGCGGCGCGAGTTCCTGTGTAACACGTAGCATGGGATTTACAGCTTTAACTTGGTTTCCCAAGTACTTATTATCAATATTATTTTGTAATTTTACCGGAACATTACACCTCGGTGTTTGCCCCAGTGCCTTCTGATGGATAAACGGTAGGGACAATATTAAGGTTTTTTGCCAGTGTAAAAAAATTATTTAACATCTACCACAACGCTGAGAAGTAGTAATGTTACTTATTTTGAATAGCAATAATATTGCACTAATGCACGAATGGAAAATGGCTAAAAATGAATATTCCGAATAATCCGAATGGAAGATGGTCGACTGCTTAAACATATCTTGTACTCCGAACTAGAACAGGGTAATAGAAACCAGGGTGCACCTTGCAGAAGGTATAAGGATCGTATGGCAATCTGTGCAATAGTGTTTTTCGCGATAAAAATTTTATTATTTCTACTAAACAATATGAGTGAAAACAATCAAGATATAACTATTTTTTGCATGCAGCATTTGCAAAATAAATAGTACAGACATGGACCTCATGATGAACATGCAAATATACTCAAAAAGAGATCGTTCGGCAAATATCGTGCAGTGCAGTTTGTGTTGCACAGTAGTCATAAGTTCAGATCTTGCGGCAATCTGTGCAATAGTGTTTTTTGCGATAAAAATATATGTTATTAATTCTACAAAACAATATGAGTGAAAACAATCAAGATATCATTGTTTATGCCTGCAGCATTTGTAAAATAAATAGTATAGACATGACCCTCATTATGGAACATGTAAATACACTCAAAAAGACTTAAAGTTTCCGGATACAAGTGAAAATGTACTTTAAATTGATTTGTAGTCAGGTTTGGAACAGTACACTCTGCATATTCAAACACTTCTTCCAAAATATTTTCTGGTTTAGAAAATTCTTCTGAATTGTCTTCCTCATCAAATAAAATTCCTTTTATATTCCTATTGTTTTAAAAACTTGCACGACACTGAGTTTACACTGCACAGTTATGCAGAACGCACGGGCAATAGAAACACTACATACATCACACAGAGGCCCCTAGATGATAGAGAAGATCAGGAACTAAAAAGTTCTTACAAGATACATTATGCTCAAAGTACAACAATTTTCCATACCAACTTTTAAAATTAATTTAATAAGTGGGAAATTCAAACATCTTTTAATAATTTTTGAACGCTCAGTTGTTAAGTGCTAATTTTGAATAGTTTTCTACGAAAACGTGTTCAGTTAAGAGATTCATTAGTATCAATTTAGCAAATACAGAGTTTCTTAAAAGCAATTTATCTGTTAAATGCCGTTACAATGTACAATTATACTGGTCGTACATAAAATGTCCATTTTTATTTAAAGTACTGATAAGGATGTAGCGTTAGCGGTCCGGGACTATTCCAATTTACACTGTTTCAGGAACCATTAGCGCTAACTACCTACTTGTAGATCGTTTATACTGTTATGGGCACAACTAGCTGTAACTCTTACACCTAGTTACATACTCAGCCAGATTATTGCTTTCAAGAATTCACTTCCACAGATTTGGTGAATGTATTTACATAAAACTTGGCAAAAATACCAGTCATAATAGTCATTTACTGAATAGATTCATTTCGCAATGGTGATAAGGGAAGATTTAATAAATACAACCAAAACAAATTTATTTTAAAATCATCTATTATTAACCCCTAGCGACCCATTTTTTTTTCTTGGGCAAAAAATTACGCTAGTCTAATTCAGGGTCACTACTGACTTCAGTTACTGTGGACCTATAGATTTAAATAGCCTGGGAAATTTTGTAATGAAATAAATAAACAAAAATAAGTGAGCGATTTTGAAATCAAATTTAGCAATAAATAACTCATCCAATAAAACAATAAATTTCCTATGTCCATCTAAAATAAATAGGATCCATCCCTGTTTCGCAAAGTAATGAGATGATAAATTGAATGAATCTAATCTGAAATAAATAAGCGGAAAGAAAGAACGACAAAAGAGAAGTGAAGTAAGTGGCACTAAACGAACTAAGTGACGAATGGGAGTGCGAGAGAAACAACACGATCCCTTTCTCACTGATACTGAGAGAGTTGGAGATACGACCGGAACAATATTAGCGTGAAATTGATCCCGGAGTGCTGCGGGATCGGACACAGCCATTCCAAACTTCGAATGTTAAATAAATCCAAGCCCAATAATAGACTCAGTTAGGGACGTCCGTTTGTTTACTTAAGATTTGAGAGCGTTGCCATGGCGAATTCTACAATAGAAACATGATTATCTACAAGTAGCCATTGCTATTGCCCGCATTACCTAGGCTATTGTTTTCGGAATAGACCTATATATATTCCATTTACATTTAGAACAATAAACCATATTCCTAATTTAAGAAAACCTGTCGAATTTGACGTATTAATTTGTTTAATATTCTGTGGTTTGTAAATGATATATAATAAAAAAAACTACGTGCATTACGCCATACCTACTAAGACGGGGGAGAATATCGACTTGCTATGATACAGTCAACACTTATGGGATGACTGCTTTTGTGTTTGTTTCGTTAAGTTATTTTGTTGGTTTTAATTACTATAAAAAAAATTTATAACGACTAGCTGGAGTACCCGTACTTTGTATGGTTTTTGTGATGTACATTTTTGCTGTAACGTAAAAAAAGTGAGATACTTCAATTTCAAGTAGAACACAAAACAATGGTTTCTTTATTCTAAACCAGCCCTTTGTATATACACACCGGCAAATTTAAAGGAACAGACATAAAAATCTAATTATTTTCCCTGTAGTACACATATTGTTGATATCTTTCAGGTAATCTTCTAGTACGATGTTTTTTGGAAGAATTGAAACTTGATTTACACCATGTTGAAACCTGTTAACGAAGAAATAAATGAAAGATGTCGACTGCAGTCAATCGCCTTCCCATACTTCTTATAAGGTCATCAATCAGTTCTTGGGGCAATTTGTCCTATTCCTGAATCAGTGCGGCTCTTACCTCTTCTCTGTTTTGAACAAATGAATTTTTTGACCGAAGTCTTCTGCTTAGCATGTCCAACACATGTTCAATCGGGTTGAGGTCAGGGGAGCACGCTGGTCAACCCATTGTTGTTATAACCACTTGATTTAAAAAGTCTGTTACGCGCTGGGTGCGCATTATCCTGCATTAGGGTGAAATTTTCTCCGATATAAAAGGTACAACATGGTCTTGAAGAATATCTCTGATGTACCTATCTGCAGTTAACACTCCGCCATCAATCACCAATAACTCTGTGCGAGTTCCCAAACATATTCTACCCCACACCATAATTGAACCTCCACCAAGATACAGTAGTAGCAAAATTAAATGGTGCATTTTGTTCTCCTTGGCGTCGATACAATCTTTCCCTACTGCTTAGTAGAGCATTCAAAGCTATCTAGATATAGGCTACAAAATAATAAAATTATAAAGAAAAAAACTAATTTTCAATCTGTTCCTTTAAAATTGCAGGTGTTTGTATTTTTGAAGTTAATTAAATAATAAGCAGCCTCCCCATAGCTCCTCAAATATATATCTTCTTAAAAACTGCATTGAACAGAGAGAAATAGTTCTTGTCTCTTATTCATTTTTGCTGAGAAATGAGATATTTCAACCTTATAGGTATAGTCTATTTCACGATAAGTTGAAGTGACTATCTACTTATGGTCCTAAACACAGTGGGTGGTAACAAATAACACTAATCCCTTGTTTGCACCCATAAACTAGTCAGTGATGTATCAGGTATAAATTGCAGATGTTTTAAATATCTTTTCACTTCGCTTTGACGTTTTATATAAAAATGATATTTACTTTGAAGAAAGTTATAAAGAAAATTGTTTAATTAAATTACTAAAAAGTTATAGTTTTTCTAAAGAATATGTTTGCGATAATATTGCTCAATGCAAAGGACACACAGTTTTACGACTACCTCCGTATTATTGTATATTCAATCCTATTTAACAAATGTGGAGTCAGTTAAAGGCGAGAATAAAACGGAATAATGTTTCTCCCACTTTAAACGGCACTGTGATAGAACTTATAAAAAAAGAAGTGGAAAATATCCCTGTAGATAGTTGGAAAAATTGTGTAAATCATGTTATTAAAACTGAGGACAGTTATATTCAAATAGAACGTACTATAATCATTAATTTAGAGACTGAGTCAGAGAATGATTTGGATTTTTTTTTTATCTTAAACATTATTTAATTTTAAATTTATTTTATTGTAATGTTTTAAATACTAATTGTAATGTTTTAAATTTAATTATAAGTTCTATAAATTAATTGTATTTATAATAAAAATAAAGTTTATTTTGATGATATCTTATGTTTATTTCTTGTTACAATTGTGCCATTACATGGTGTAATGTAATTTCTACCTGATACAACTCTGGCTAGTTTATGGGTACAAACAAGGGATTAGAGTTATTTGTAATTACCACCCACTGTGTTTAGGACCATAAGTAGATGTCACTTCATCTTATCGTGAAATAGACTATAACACTCCCTTTTTTTACTGCAAATAATTTTTGTTATATATATTTTTCTGTTAAGCCAACAATAAGGGAGATATTTTAAGATTTGTAATAAACAGTTTAATCCTCGAAACACCCCCTTAGAACTTTTTAGATGTCTTATAGCCTATGTTCAAATCCGGTTTTACTCTATCATCATACCAAATTATGGGCAGTCGTTTTTGCGTGAATCTCGGACAGACAGACAGACAAAAATTCAATTTTTGCGGATATTGTCTAATGATCATCTGAAATGTATAGAAACCAAATGAGAAGCTGAAAAAAAAAACGATATAGCCGCCAATTTTATTAATATGGATTTTATTTACTCTGGCTGTTTTTATGATTGACTTAATCGAAGAGCGACGTATATATGTAAATATTTTGTTTCAAACTTGGAAGTGAAAAAGACGCTGACATCAATGTGTAGCCGCAAAAGGGCAGTATTTCAAAGATGATGATTTAAATTATTAACGACAAATACTTAAGGCCCGTTTACACATCTAAATTAAGCTCTAAACTATTTTTTAAATGTAGGTGTTTAATTGTATATTTGTAGTTTTTAAATTGTAGCTAAAATTGTAATGGAAACAATTCTGCGCGCATATCTTTCCATAATCGCAAATATTCAAAACAACTGTCAAATTTAACGATTTCTTCCAGGCTTGTGTTTCATCCAAATTGGTAGTTTAAACTAAAATGTATGCAATATAAATAAAATCATAAAATCGTGAAACTTAAAAATATTAAAACCGTACACTAATTTATTAAACAGAACCCTTTTTTTGAAGGCACATATAAGTTAAATAATAGAAAACTAAAAAAAAAAAACAAAAAAAACAAAAATAAACCGACTACAGCTTAATTTAGTTGTCCATTTACATTTAAATACAAAGTTAAAGGGTCAGGTAAGGAGTAAATGTTGTCTGTACCTGCTAGGGGTGGCGATAACTAAAAATAATATTTACTTCTAGACCTCCGGCACTGTTTGCAATCGTTTCGTATTTGTAACAATATCCTCGTAGTTGTGTTTACGAAGAGCGAAGTATTAATTTCTGTGCATTAAATATAAGATTCGATATCAATCCCCTGCAGAGAGTGAACCTTTGTGTTAAACCGCATTGCAATCCGACTCTCCGTTCATACTATTGTGGTCAGCGTCATATCCATCACATATTCAGAAATACATTAGCAAATTATCTATCCACCAAAAGTCACAATAACACCATACATATCATATTCCTAATTACCAGCAATAGCCAGCTGTAAATAATACTATAAGAGCTTAAAGTGAGACGGTCCGTATGTCTCGTTACGTTGGAGAGAGATGAAGGGTGGGCTTTAGGCCTAACGCGCTGGCACTTGTCAGTTAATGGGAAACATCTGCGAAACGTTAACCGTCTTCGCCACCAACGCTGCACTCTGGTGGTGGTCTACGGCACTAGTAAGCGAGTAGTTGACACCGTGTATTTGTTTGGTTTTGTATATCATATGTGCATTTATGCCATGACTATATATAGAATGTGTGAAAGCTGTTATTGTACGCTGCAAATGTGTTCATATTAACCTCTAATTAGAAGCACTCGGTCTCTTCTGTATTCTACTAATAATCAAAATAAAACTTCAAATAGAAGTGATGCATCCTTTAAGGTAACTCGACTGTGTACCTTTTTCGACAAGAAATAAAAAATGTATATGAATTTAACACATATTAGGACCTCGTAGGTATGGAAAAATAGGATAATGTCGCGCAGCAATGTACATGCTGCTTCCACGCCACAAATTAACTTCGTCGGGATTTTGATAGTGAAATTGAAATATTATCTACTTTGTCGGTAATTTTTCAAATTAACACCTTCGAAATACTGCTCTTCTGAGGCTACACATTGATATGAACAAAAGTGATTTTGTTTTTTGGCAAAAACTGCCGTACCACAAAGGAAGTGTGAGTTGGTGCGTTGTCATGATATTACGCCCATATATTTTTTTTTCAGCTATCAGGCCGTTTCTTTTTTATTTAACTCACGTAATTACAACAGAATCTCAAGAAATCTATTTTTTTTTAATTTTATTTTTTTAATATGTTTTATCTGGTTTTGTCCATTGGAAATTTTGGCTTCTAGACGACTCGCAAAGAACACACGAATTATAACTATAAATTTCATTTTGGGGGAGGGGAGTGTAGGCATCATTATACACGTGTCTCCAATCATAATCAAAACAACTTCTTCGAACGCCTTCCTCAGCTTTTTAAGTTGTAAGAAATACAAAAAATATCTTCTATAGGCATTGATTCTTATATCCGAAAGTGATTCTAACAAACGAATAAGTGAATGTTACCATTTTGAATCGGTCCTATTAAATTTGATTCTATAAAGCCGTTGTTTCTAATAACAGGCAATAACAAAATTACTTTGCTCATTGATATTGTATTATAAAATTACCATTGTGTAATTTCATCAACCAATAGTGGTCAAATTAAAATAGGCTGTATTGTTAAATGATTATTTTAACTTTTAGGTTTTCCAAACCAGAAAAACAACTGGTTGCAACTTGTTAAATCCATATAATCTTGGAGTTTCGTATTTCAGTATGAGAATGTATGAAAAGTACAGGAAATGAAGAAACAGGAACAACTAAACAGCAAACATCAAACGCCTTTGCTAACCATTTACTAAATTGACTACTGTAATCAACTAAAAAACTGCTCGCACTCTGATAAAAGGACTTGGGATAGACTTTGCACGGCAGCAATCCTTTACGTTTCTCCATTCAGCTCCAATATGCATCCCAGCACTAGCAACAGATTCCCCGCCCCGTCTTGTCCCTGCCACAGAAACACTTAGCGTAAATCATGATGACGTCACCAAGGCGATTTTATAACGCAGAATTATGAGAGTTTCTTTCAAACTCATTAGGGAAATTTCTTCATATTGCACGGAGATTTTACACAGATTTGTTGGCTACTTAGCTTAAGAGAATGCAGGTGGAATAGAAATTTCAGCTTAGATCATAAGTAAATATATAGGTAAAAGGACAATAGAAAGACTATATATGGCGGTATTATGTTGAACTAATCTAATAGACATTAAATCTAAATCTTTTAAAGCGTTGAAAAGACATCTCTTATTATAAGTGAAAGTAAAATATAAACAAATACTAATCAAGACATAAATATAATTAATTTCCTTCAAGTTGACAGATTACAACATGTCAAAAAGTTGTTGTCTACTAGATTAGTTTCGATTCTGCCACCTTGGGGCTGCAATCTCAAAAAGGTTTACCTACATTAGATCTCAAATAAACTAGCTTCTCGTAAACGTGTAGCAAATCTCACAAGTTCTGGCGGTTGAAAGCCTCCCCAATATTAAAAATATTTTCATGAAAATGTTTTCAAGAAACTCTGCGACACTTAATCGCTGTACAATGACCAGAAGTGGTCAATTTGATTGGTGTTTATTGTTTAAGATGCATCTATGTATTCGGCATTAGCTGGAGTACCCGTACTTCGTCGGCTTTTGCAATGTATATTTTCGCTGTAACGCAATTAATAAGTGAGATATTTCAGTTTCAGGTAAAATACAAAATAATCGTTTTTTTTATCCTAAATTAGTCCTTTGTATACATTTTTGATGTGAAGTAAATAATAAGTGAGATACTTCATTTATAAGTAGCTCTCCACATAGTTCCTCAAATATATATTTTATTAAAAACTGCGCTAAACAAAGAGGAATAGTTTATTTTCTTATATTTATTTTTGCTGTTAAATAAATGATAAACTTGCTCATTGCCCCCTAAATAATCTTCTTATTAAAAACGTTAAAGCGGCTAAAATGTTACTCAGACACATTTTTTTATGTAAAATAAGAAGATTTTAGTTTTATGATGTACTCCAGTAACTCCCCAAATATTCATTCACTCGAAAACTATAAAAAACAAAAAGATTTATTTCTTATTACAAATTTTTTTTGTTACATACATTTTTAGGGTTTTGTAGGTATGACCAAAAAACCCTTATACCGTCATTTTGTCGTCTGTCTGTCTGTCTGTCTGTCTGTCTGTCTGTCTGTCTGTTCGGTAAAAATTGTAGCCAAACGGCTTAACCTAGAGAGTTGAAATTTGGCATGCTTATACAACTCTTTGACCCGCACATAGGAAAAATACTAAAACATCTAAAAAACATATCCCCCTAAAAATATAAACAAATATGTGTTCATCGAAAAAAAAAATATTTTTTTTAAATTCTGAGTAGGGTATCAAATGAAAGCCCTTGGTACGTGGATTAACGATCAAATTTTTATTTTTGCAAAATAAATTATTTTGAAGCGATTTTTGCCAATATTGTGCAAAAAAATTTTTGTCCCACACCCTGTAGCCCAGATGGTTTAAACTAAAAATCTGAAAAAATTCTAAGTAATGTACATTGGTGTGAACCGGAATAGTTCAACAGGAATTTTTGATCAGATTATGTTTTTGGAAAAAAAAGCATTATTTGTGTTTTTTTGCTAATAATGTTGACAACTTATAGTTATATAATACGCTAAACAGTAACGTGTTTCTTGGTGCTGTGGCTAAGATACTTGCGTTCTGCCCAAGAATTCATATTCGGACTCATGTTCGAGTCCTACGTGAGGAGACAATATTATTTTTTATTTTTTTTTTGCATTTTTATATTGTTTAAATTATTTTTTCAAAATTTTAATTATATTTTGGCAATTGTTGCATTTAATTTTTAATAGCGTAAATTTAATAACCAGTGGAAATTGTTGAAATTATAATTTAATTATATATTTGAATGTACACGAAATCAAAGGGGAGGAGCTATGACTAAAAACAACCAATGGAAGCCATAGGCGCAATTTTCAAAATCTTAATGAACCTTGATATATAAAAAAAAAAAATACTGCACATCTTTAAAAACTTAAATAATGGTAATAGGCATTCGATTTAAAATTCATAAAAAAATATTTTGAGATAAAATTTGTTTTGGCATCCCAAATAATCATCATTCACTTACTAAATACCTGCAAAACCCTGAAATGTGTGAAAATTCACACTTCACATCAATTTTTGCTGTTAAGTTAATAATATGGGATATCAAAAGTTGAATTTTGGGATGTCCTTCCGTAACTCCCCAAATATTATCTAAATGAAAAAATGTATGGAAATAAAAGAATTATTTTTTTATTATAACCTATTTTTGTCATATATGATTTTGCTGTTAACTCAATAATAAGGGAGATATATGCAGATTTTAGTTTTAGGGTGTCTCCCCGTATGTTCCCAAATATTCAACTAACTGAAAAAATGCATTGAACAAAAAATATTTGATTTTTTACTTTAAACAATTTTTGTTGTGCATATTTTTCTGTTCAATAGTCAATAATAAAGGAGATATTTTAAGTTTTTTAATATCCAGTTTTAAACCCCCCTAAAATAAAAATTTTGAATTGCCTTATAGCCTATGTTCAAAACCTGGTTTTACTCTTTTTTCGTCAATCTGGGACAGATCAAACACACAGACAAAAAATATTTTTTTGCGGATATTGTCATATTATCATCTGAAACGTGTAGAAACCAAATATGAAACAAAAAATATATATAAAAAATTATATACCTCCAATTTTATTAATATAAATTAAAATAAAATTAAAATATCTTTCAGCATCTTGTGGAATTTGACTGAAATCAGTATTTTTGGAGACTAGGTATGTCTGAAAGCCACTTGATTAGTATAACGTTTCAACCGGTCCTATAATTCCTGTATATGCTGTTCACTTTTGTAAGGACAAACTAGATCTGGTTATTTTGGTTACTTTTATAGTGTATTACTGACTTTAAATGACATTTAAAAAATTTCCTTGCGCTGTAAATCAAACTTCAAATTTGTTTGGTTATGATCATTATAATTAAGATATCATTTTTTATTGATTTATGTCAAATTGACATTTTTACCATTTTTTAATACAAACATTTTCAGACATACAATTTCAAAGGTGCAACCTATTGAAATCAGCTGTTCACTTTTGTAAGGACAAACTAGATCTGGTTATTTTGGTTATTTTTATATTGTATTACTGACTTTTGGAAACTTGGTTATATTGTAAAAAAAGGCTTTACAGTTTTGGGTTATCTTTGAATTATTTTAGGTAAGTATAATATTTACAAAATATTTAAGATGTCACTATAAAAAATTATATATGACCAATGATATTTTTTTAAATGACATATTTATAATCTAACTTTTCAAATTATTTTTCTGTAATAACATGGCATACAGTTGCAAAGGTGCAAACTGTTGAAAACAAAATTTCGATTTGTTTGTTCTTACAAAAGTGAACAGCTTATACAAACATGTACTCATTTTAAGTATTGTATAATTTGAACTTCAATTATTTTGACAAATTTCTAAGCAAAACAAATGTTTGTCATCCAATTTTCCTATTCATTTCTTATTATTATTATAATTATATTGCGTTATTTTATTAACACTAATAATTTATTTATTGAGGAAGTAGTGAAAACGCAAATGGTTATTTAAATCGTGTATAATATTTTTGTAGAAAATAAATTGTTGGCATAAATAATTATGCTGAAGGAATTAGTGCACCATTAGCTATAGTATATTTATAAAGGTTGTAATGAACAATTATCTATATGCGCAAATGACTAATGGAGGTGCCTACTAATTACCTCTAACGATACTGCTATAATTTATCTTCAGATAATAAAAAATAAAACGCAGTAACTTCACGAGAAAATTTACTTACACCCAATAATAATACCGAAACGTATACAATAACTGAACAGCAGTAATTTTAATGTTGAACTGAAATTAGAATTAACGACTAATTATATAATAACATACAAAACTGTGCGCGCTGTGCAGTACCTAGTGAATAAAGAGGAATCCGATTTGATATAGTGCAGCTGTCATTTGTGATCTGACTGCCGTTGACTTAGTTATTTCGTTCCAATTTTATAGCAGTTTTTGTAAATCGATTTTCATTAGCCCAGTGCTTATTAAGATCTATCTGGTCGAAGATTATATATTTATTTGATGATTCTGTTATATTATTTTTTCTAAATACATAACCCTTTATGAATTATTTACAAACACAGTGATTCCTTACATGTACAGTGTAGGATCCTCTGAATATCAGGGATGGGGAGTCGATAGAAAAATATAATACTCCCGACTCTCGACTCCCGAGTATTTTTCTATTTTTTAAAAATCTTTTTAACTTAGTTGACTTGTAACGTATATGTGTCGCAACCTGTAGAAGATTAGGAGAAACATTTTATCCGTTAACTTAATAAAAAAATTTAATATGTTTCAAATTTTATAATTTTAACTCTGATTTTTATAAATATCTTTGCAAGTAAGTGTAATAATGTTTAATTTTATATTTTATTTATTATTAATTTTATATTTATTTTATGTAATTTATTTTACCATACATGTACTTATTTTTAGGTTTTGAGAATGGTTCAGATAGAACCGAAACTAGTTAGCAAGTAAATAAATCTTTTTAAATATTTGACTAAATTTGCTTTTAATTATCGACCGAAAAGTCAGTTAATACGAGTAGTATTAATTAAATTTTAAACTGGAGAACATGGAAACCCAGTTAAAATCGGTATTGAATGTTTCCAATTACGTTTTCGTTCTTGAATCAAAAAACAAAATGTTGCTCCTGTTCCCGTTATTTACAAAATTGTGGTAATATCGTTATTTTGTTTCGGCTTGTTAACATCCTTACAATAACATCCATAAAAATCGATTCAAAGAAAAAAATGTAAATTTAAAAATGTATTTTGTATTCTGGTTTTTATAATAAATGTCACATGAAACAAGAAATAACGTATAGTCCCTTCAAACGAAGAATGCAGTATTGCTCTTATGGAAAATGAGAACGGTGTTGCCAAAAAATTTCGAATAAGTCAATGAAACTACAATATTATGCGAAATTTTATATTTTTTTGATGATAATTTATTCAAATTAAATAGAAAAAATATCATGGAAAAATGATTAACCATTTATACTGTGTTTTGAACGACCAGCGCGATTTAAAGCTGTCAACCTTGCCAAGGAAGACCATTATAGACCATGAAAAAGAACTACTCCATTTGCCCTGTACTGCATTCTAACATTTGAACGGACTATACGTAAGCTTGATTTTTGTGATAACTTTACAAAACGAAACTCCCGTTTAATTCCGCTTAAGCCAAGGAAATGAACAATAGTTGAAATATTAATTTTATATAAAAATCTTTTAAATCATGGGCCTATGCAGCGTTACTGTTACCTGTGACGTGACTTTTTGAATTTAAAAGTGGGGTTGAAAGTCAACATATAGATTTTAGAACGTAATATTAGTTTGTCAAAGATGTAAATGTCGAACTTTTCAGTATAGTTAAATATTTATAGTTAATTTTTTAATTAATTAAAATTAAAATTTAATAATTATTAATGTAAACCAATAAATTGAATTTTAATGTTTCAAATATAATTTTAATTGATTTTGCCAATATTTAATTAATTACAAATTAGTTTGAAATTTAATTAATATAAAACAAGTAGTTATTTCCTGATGAAAATTTTCTAAAATTGCAAAATTATAATAAATTGTGTAATTGCAAATATTGTGATACACGGCATATATTAATACATTTACATAATTGTATTTTTGGAAATTTGCCTGGCAAATTTTAGTAAGTTATATCGCATGCAGGGCCGAATACACTACAAATGAACCAGATGTTGTTTATGGATCGATATTTTCAACATAAACTACAGGTTACAAATTTTTTGTTTTCAATATATAAATTGTTATTCAAAACATCCGATGGGGGTATGTCATAACAGTTTTTGTTGGTGATAAAATAAATACTATTTTTAAGTAAATAATCAACTTATAGATTTATAAATCAACTATATAACTTAGCCAACGGAGTGGCCGAGCGCATTAAGTTGTGCGGTTTTAGACTGGTAGCCAGTCTGTACTCGGCGGTCGGTGGTTCGAGCCTCCTTTGTTGGTGATATTATTCGGGCGAGAATAATTTGTTTACATTACTCTCATTTTCACAATCATTCACCCCCCATCCAGGTGTAAGAGCTCGCCCCCTGGCATCGGCGATTAGCCTCGTTGCAGAAATAAGCCGATGTAAAATAAATAAATAAAAAAAAAAAACTATATAACTTATTTATTTACTAACTTATATACCCGTACTTCAAACGGTTTTTGTTAAATACATTTTTCTTTTTTTGATACGTTAAATATTTAAAGCGTATATGTAGCGCTATCTATAGCCAGAACCGCAGTAAGGGGGGGGCGGCGGCGGCGGAGGGGGCGACGGCCCCTAGCGCACTAAGGAAAAGGGCGCCACATTGCGAAAGTGAGGACCTTTTTTTTTTTGCTCTTCAGTTGGAATTTGCGAGGTGAGGACCTTTTCTTTTTGTTCATCATCTAGATTTTGGGAGGTGAGAATCTTGTTTTTGCTTACATTTATTTGCCAAGGGCGCCAAAACGCAGTTTTGCCCCTAGCGCAAGTTTTCCTTACTGCGGCTCTGCCTATAGCACCCCCAAATATTTATTTTATTAAAAATTACATTGAATACAAAAGAATCGTTTCTTCATTCTAAACCATTTTTTAGAGTTTTGTAGGTAACACCACCAAAAAACCCTTATTACGTCACTCATGTGTCTGTCTGTCTGTCTGTACGATAGAAATTGTAGCCAAACGACTTAACGTAGAAGTTGAAATTTGGTATGCTTATACAACTTTTTGATCCACATATAGGAAAAATACTGAGAGTTCAAAAAAACACATCCCCAGATAAATATAAACAAATATGTAATACATGAAACAATAAATATATTTTTTTAAATTGTAAGTGGGATATCAAATAAATCCTCTTAACGCGTAGACAGACAAGCAAATTTTTATTTTTGAAAAATATATTTTTTTATGGCATTTTTGCCAAAAATATGTAAAAAAAACTTTTGTCCCCCACCCTATCTTCCAGAGAGGTTGATTAACTATGAAAAAAATTGACCACTTTTCTTTTTTTTAAATTTTTTTATTATTATTATTATTTCACGTTGATGGCCTTTATTACTAAGGCAATTAGCCAGGACAGTTCTAATTTTTCGTAATGGAAATTCCATGCCTGGACAGGATTCGAACCCGAGACATTAGCAACGCAGAGCATGTGTGTTACCACTATGCTAAGCCGGTCGGCATTTTTGCTGTTAAATAAATGATAAGAGAGATACATATATTCATAGGTAACACTCCCCTTAGCCGCTAAATAATTTTCACATTAAAAACTGCATCGAACCGAGAAGAGTCGTTTCTTTAATTTTAATAATTTTTCTACTAAATTCTAAATATTCATTTCTCCTGTAGTCATTTACTTAACGAAGTATTTATCATTTATAAGTGAGATATTTCAAATACATAGGTAACACTTGCCATAGTCCCCTAAATAATATTCTTATTAAAAACTGTATTGAATAGAAAAAAATGTTTCTTCATTCTAAACAAATTTTCTTATATTTATTTTTGATATAAAGTAAATAAGTGAAATTGCAGGATTTTGGTTTTAGGGTGTACCCTCGTAACTCCTCTTATACTCATCCAGCTGAAACAATGCACACAACAAATAGATTTGTTTTATTAATTTAAACAATTTTTGTCATATACATTATTGCTGACAAGCCAATAATAAGGGAGATATTTCGAAAGTTTAGTTTTAAGTTGTGCTCCCCTAACTTCCAAAATATTCATCCAATTGAAAAAATGCATTGAACAAATAAGTTTCGTTTCTTGTTATAAACAATTTTTGTTAAATACGTTTTTGTGTTAAGTCAATAATAAGGAAAATATTTTAAGCTTTTCAGTTAACAGTTTTAACCCTATAGCACCCCCTTGGAATGAAAATTTTGACATACCATACAACCAGTGTTCGAATCCTGGTTTTAATCTATCATCGTACCAAATTACATGAAAATATGTCCAGCCGTTTTTACGTGAATCTTGCACAGACACAGAGAAAGACAGACAGTTCAAAAAATATTTTATTGTGACGTAATCACAGTGGAATTTTTTAATAGAACCGGAAAAAATGTCACGATAACCACGTGATTACCATTGAACCGGAGGTATCGAATTACAGTACCCACTTTCTTTTCCTTACGCACCATCAAGACTAGGAACCTATTATATTAAATCTATTCGGTATTTAGTATTTTCACACTTGTTAATTTGACTAATTTTTGAACAGCTTGTTACAGTTATAGGTGGGAACCGAAGTCGGATACCTGGTTAAAATCCAGATACAGCCAGGTATGTAATTTTCGAGTAACCTGGTTCCGAATACCCGGTTCTAGGCTCGGGCATTTGAAATCGGATAAACCCGTAACAGACTCTTCTTTTGGAACCGATTCCGGCATGGTTTCTGGCTGCAGTATTTATAATTACCATGTCTAATATAAATAGAATACGTATATCATGCGTTAATATATTTTGAAAAATATGACGCTAGAGTATACATTGAATAATAATCAAATGTAAAACCTATATTTACATGGAATCCAAAGGTCAATATTTGCCGCTAGTGTTTGAGGAGATATAATACGGAAATAACATGATTTTAAGAGGAAGTAGGAAACTTAACACGGGTCCGTACGCGATATGGCGAATTTCCGACAGTATCCGCGGACTGCCTCTCCCTATCTGTGAGATACTCCTGCATATTGCATGCTCCACAGATATATTAGATGCTTTATTAAATTACTCTTGAGCTCAGCTCTGAACTTTACTAGCCATTATATAAATTACATTCGTGTTATTTATAAATGATACATTGTATTTTTAGATATTACATTGATATTTTCATGGATTACACACTTCGATTCCAACTATTGTTAACAATTTAACGTGTCTAATAAATCATCATCAACATCCAGCATCTCTTATCCAATGTTGGACATAGATCTTCTCTGTTTGTTTCTATTTAATATGATCTAGTGGCTGAAGCTGCCAGTTTTCGGTACTTCTTCTTAAATCATCTGTCCACCTAGTGAGTCGTTTGGTTCTGATTCTGCCAGTGTCCCTCGGTAGCCAGCCTAAGATTTGCTTAGTCCACATACTATCTTGGAGTCTTGCTACATGACCAGCCCAGTTCCATTTCAGCTAAAAAATTCTATTGACTAAATCACAAACCCTGGTTGGCCCTCTTATCCGTATATTTGATATCCTGCAGCAAGGCTTGTCCCAAGCATGAGCCTCTCCATTGACCTTTGAGCAATTCTTAGTATCTTCGCAGGCTTCAAAGTGAGTGTTAGTGTCCCTAAGCCGTAAGTTAAATCAGGAAAAACTTATTGGTCATCAATTTTCCTCTTGAAGCAAATAAGCAGGTCGCTTATGAAAATCATTCTTAGCCTAACACAGATGTTTAACACACGAGGGAAAGTCAGTAATTAAGTCACAAAAGGCTATTAAAAAATATTCAAAGAAATACTAGAAAGCCGAAAACAAGTTTAATTTTTCAACAAAGTCTCCACCAACATTAATACACTTATACTATCGCTTTATCACTGCCCCAATGCCTGCTGTATAAAAATCTTTGGGCTGCAGTCTCAGCCACATGCGTACCTCTCGTTCAACATCGTTATCACTCGCAAAACGATTGCTGCTTTTTGAGTGGACCAAATAGATGAAAGTCGCTTAGGGCTAGGTCGGGACTGTAAACCGGAGTTCAAGGAGTTGCCACCCTAATTCGTCAATTCTCTCCTGGGTCAATCGGTCCGAATGAGGCCTGGCATTGTCGTGATGCAGAAATATTCCTCTCGTCAGTAGGCATGGACGTTTTCACTGTAAACATGATACATATCCTTATGGATATCCTTAGCAGGAAATCCTTTTGCCCACACACACGGCAACTGTCACTTAAGTGTTATCAAGCCGGATTGTGGTGTCACCAAATGACACGTTTGGAAATAGCTCACTGCTATTTTCAGCTTTTCAACATTTCCAGTATTATAGATTTGAGTAAAATTTTGATCTTTAACGCTTTTGTGCAATTGTAAAACTCAAATAAAACCCCAGCCTAGAAACGTAGAGCACAAAACTTTTTTGAACAGTGGTTTACATGTACTAGAATATCTGGCTGTCAGGAGGCTTTGTGCTCGGTGGATACCACACCAATTAACTGCTGTTCAAAGGATGCGCGTGTGGAGTGAGCAGGAAAATGTCCATTACATTTATTAGAGACCAGTCAAAAGCTGTCTACGACAAAGTAACAAGTGGCGAACCATACGAACCAGAAATAAACAGCAGTCAAAGTGAAACGTACACGTAGCACTAGCAAGAAAATGTTTGCTTCATTCTTCGGACATACGAGTCATATTGTCACTGTTCCACTGGATCATTGTCCTACAGTCACTGCTGTATATTAGATAGGACTACCGAGTTCTTGACCGATTCTAGAGTGAGAAAAATTACTCTGCCGCCTCATAGTCCTGACTGCTTCCTCTTCTCTTTTATAAAGGATAAAATGCGCGTATTAAAATTTAATAGCTCTGAAGAGCGTACGAAAATGACACTTGAATCATGAGCCCAGTGCTTTCATGATCGGTTTTACTGGGTGGTAAAATACATTAAACTTGAAGGTGAATATTTTGAAAAACAATAAACATATTTAAATATATTTTTTTATTGTTTCCCTCGGTTTTCGTAAAACTTAAGTAGCAATCTTTGTATCAACAGCTGCCATTTAAACTCATTCCAAATTTAAAAAAAAAAAAAATCGTAAAAATAACTATCTATTTTTCGCGCGGTGCTATTTTTCAAGGTCTCAATATTTTTCGTATATATGGGGTAAAGATCTGTATATACATGACAAACTTCCGCTCTTTTATTCAAGATCAAGGGCACTTTCCCTTAAAAAAAAAAAAATCAGATCTGTTCTACCGGCTATTACCTATTTACTAACTTACCGGGAATAATTTATTAACATAAAACGCAAAACAACACGCGATATATTACTTTAAAAAAATCCAGTACTATATCTATAAATATTAAATACAAATAAATTTTTGTATTTTTATTGCTACATCCCCGACTATAATATTGCCCGATAAACGATGCGCCAGACTCAACGTGATCTTACGTACGAAACCCTTAAAATATGTTCAAGAGTAAAATAAACACTCTGTAGTCTGATTACTCATTATTTGTCAAAGACGTTTTTAACAAGTTTTCCCTTTTTTTTCTGACTTTTTTTATGCAGCTAAAACCGTAAATAAGTGTCAAAAATCATGTTGGTCGTATGTAGGTACAATGTGTATATTATACAGGGTGTATATTTAGCCACGTCATTGACATAAAGTTGAGTTCACTTGCGCATTCTTCCATGTCGCTCGTGTTATTTATGAGTAGCACGTTGACATATCACCGCTCTTAAACACTGACTTTAAAGATTGTTGTTAGTAATAATTTAACCATTTCGTATCTAAATAATTACTCTACGACTTAGATGATTTCAAAAATAGTTAAACATAAATCATTCATGTTAATGATTGTCGAGGAATAACTGTTAGACCAGTACAGGTAAAGGATTTACTACAGGTCACACAGAAGAACTATCAAGTATTGTTTGCACAACAATTTTCCACGGAGCATTACTTTTCTAATTTCAAATCGAAGAAAAATTTCAGAGTTTCAAATCGGTGGGAAGAAAATGAACTTGATAGAATAGGTTTCCCACATCCAAAATGGGCTTCAGTAAGACAAACTGAGGACATTTCGTGTTTTGGTAGGACATAGGACATGTCATTACAGAAGTAGGATTGACCTACTTAAAGTAGGACGCCTGGCGACCCGGCGATCGAAAAATCTCAGGCAACAGTTTGGTTTAAAAACTGTTGTCCTATTTCACAGCGTAATGTTTTAAAACTTCAAAATTGCTTTGCTGTTAACCAACATTCCTCCCGAAAATGAACATGAAGAACAAGTAGTCTTTTTCTTTTATGTTCCTAGTCAAGTCACACTAACGTTGGCAATTACTACGGCGATGCTGCTAGATGGAATAGCTGACCGGGGTTTTGGATTCAAGTCCAACCATTGGTATTCCTTACTAACTCTCCTTAGACTTTCTACTTCCCCATTCAGTATTAGTTGGTGTATTCGGTATTTCTTCCCACTTACTAAATATTCCAAATAGGATCTCTTTGCACTTTATTGTGGCAAGCAGTATGTGACCATCTACGTAATCATTCTACCTGCTGTGCAACTAACTAACAATACTAATTCTATCGTTCCTGCTGCCACATATGGGACCACCGACAACTTGGTACCGTACCCGCGAAAATTCGAAACCAACATGGACCTTACCACTATAACATTAGGTATAAATAGCGAAACGTTTGTTAACTTTTTATCACTTTGTCGTTCGCTGATAACGGAAATTTGTTGATAGTTTCCGAAATATCAGGTTATTATATAATATTAATAATATTAGTACTCACTTTATCTTGTTATTATTTTAGCCTAGGTATTATCGCAATATTATAATTTAATGTCAACAAATCAACTTTGTGAAAATGTTGTATATTTAATAATGGTTGAAATAAAAAACATTGTAAATTTTCAGTATTTTTATTAAATTAACTGCTCACTAGTTTCGGCTTTCGCTATTTTCAAAGCAATGAAATAAGTTACAAAACTCAACTTACAACTTTAATATTTTATTAGGTGGAAATCAAAAAAAAAAAAAACAAAAACTCCTACAATTAATTCACAAGCATAAAGATTTATCAATGTACATTGTCTGGTTATTACAAACATATATTAGTACAATAAATAGAACAAGGATATACCATTGATTCGCCTCACGTTCGTGCCATGCCCATGTGCTATGGCCCTACTATAAACCAGGCTTTACTCTTGATAGTTTCAATGTCCAGGATTTCCCATCGTACAGCAGAACCAACCATATATTTGACCATTCTCTGTCTCAATTTTTAGATGAGATTGTTATTGCACAAAAATGACTTACATTTTGGAAGCTACGTTTTGCGTTTTGAAAGCTTCGGCATCAAATTGGTTATGATTCTACTGCCTAAATATGGTAATCTCTTTTAGTTGGCTACTAGTTCAATTATATTGCAACATCGAGATATGGTTAGCGTCTGAAAACTATATATTTTGTTTCTTCGCTTTGATTCTAAACCTAGTTTCAGCGTTAATTTCATGAATGTTAGCCATATAATTTATAAGCCTTCAATATTATCAGACTGAACCAAAGAATAGTCAACTTACTCTGTACGTGTAATACAAATGCTCGGTTGCATGGAAGTCTTAAAACTAGATGTAAGCTAAAACTCGATGTAAAACACAAAATTACCTACCAACGCAATGCGTTTTAATGAGTTTTTAAACAGTCTTAGCTTATATCTAATTTTAAGAATTTTATGCAACAGGGCATAAACAATACAATAAAGAGTATCAAAAACAGAGCAGGCAAAATATGCGAAACTCCTTTAGATACTGTGGCCTGTCTTAACAATGTCCAAACTAATATCAAATTTCGCACAATCCTAGATATCTTCTCAAAACGGATTAATTCACAGAAACCACTTGAAACAATAGCAACAATCTAGATATTACAATATAGCCGTAACACTACATAATAATATGTATAATAATCTGTCATTGTCTGTAACTGTACAATTGTACCAGGATTGAATCGCAGCAGGAGCAATGCGGGTATTAGGCAGCGGGTACTTATTGATAATTATGTTTCTATTGAACAAATTACACCAAACGACCTACAATCTAAGTGAAAAGGGACACTACTCTTATTTATTATTATTTTCAGTTTTCTTTCGAACATATTCATCACAGAAAAGTGACCAAGAACAAAGAGAGATCTATCTCTAGAGATAGAGAGTTTCTCTAGAGAGAGACAGAGAGGGGGGGGGCATTCCGATTAGGGTAGTGATTCTCAGACTGTTAGTGCATCCTATTGGGGTCGCAAAGTATCGTAATTGTTATTTACTTATTTAATCCTAAAGCCTTCTTACTATTTTCTGGTGCCAAGCTGATATCTGTTATAAATTTCTATAATAAACATTAAAGAAAAATTAAAGATTTCATTCTTTCGGGTACCGCAACTAAATCTAATTTTCTTTGGGAAACATAATCATTTTGAGACAAAATTCATGTTTCTGCGTTGTAAGTAGCAACTAGCTTTATAACAGTTTTGTAAATGGTACATTTGAACTTAAAATAAATAACCAGGGATGACGGCTAGAAAATATTTTTCAAAACCAACTCTAACTCCCGACTCGTAAATCGTAAAGTTTATTCCAAATGTTTAAGCGGAACTAAATGGAAATGTTATTTTCTTAAGTTATCACGAGCTCAATTTTAAACGATTGAAGTTGGCTTTTGGTAAACAAAATGATCAAAAGCCTCATTCAATCGTTAAAAGTTACAAGATGACAACACCTAGTTCCACTTAAACCAAAAAAACAGACTATACTTACTTAAAATATTTTAGGGGAGTGAGTAGTTTTTACAAAAAGTCATTTTCATTACATCTTGACTTTTTGTGTCATTTTAAATACAAACATTTAAATATATTAGATTTAAAAATCCTCATTGCATTTTATATATCAGGTCGTCAAGGATGAAATTTGTAGTTAATAATATTGCCAACTTTAACAGCTTATTATTTGACATTGGGTTAATACTTTACTGTTCTTTTTTTTTTTTTTGTTCGAAAGTTACACATCTCGCCTGTTTAAAGAAATCATTGTATGTTCTAAAAAAAAAATCAAAAACTTTATTTAAAAATTTTGTTGAAAATGGAACGTTCGAAAATTCGCACTATTATGAAGTATGAGTTCTTACGTGGAACTACGGCATCGCAGACCGCGCGAAACATTAATAGTGTATTTGGTTCTAGTGTTACTACGCAGCAGACAATATCAAATTAGTTCGCCAAATTTCGTACAACGAAATTTTAAAACAAACAAAAAAAAAAAACTGGCTCATCGATCACAGCAGAAATATACTGCAACCAACTGGACGAAATGTTGCAAAAACTTCCTAGATTGGTCAACAGATCGACTCCTACCTTATGTGTGTGTGTGTGTGTGTGTGTGTGTGTGTGTGTGTGTGTGTGTGTGTGTGTGTGTGTGTGTGTGTGTGTGTGTGTGTGTGTGTGTGTGTGTGTGTGTGTGTGTGTGTGTGTGTGTGTGTGTGTGTGTGTGTGTGTGTGTGTGTGTGTGTGTGTGTGTGTGTGTGTGTGTGTGTGTGTGTGTGTGTGTGTGTGTGTGTGTGTGTGTGTGTGTGTGTGTGTGTGTGTGTGTGTGTGTGTGTGTGTGTGTGTGTGTGTGTGTGTGTGTGTGTGTGTGTGTGTGTGTGTGTGTGTGTGTGTGTGTGTGTGTGTGTGTGTGTGTGTGTGTGTGTGTGTGTGTGTGTGTGTGTGTGTGTGTGTGTGTGTGTGTGTGTGTGTGTGTGTGTGTGTGTGTGTGTGTGTGTGTGTGTGTGTGTGTGTGTGTGTGTGTGTGTGTGTGTGTGTGTGTGTGTGTGTGTGTGTGTGTGTGTGTGTGTGTGTGTGTGTGTGTGTGTGTGTGTGTGTGTGTGTGTGTGTGTGTGTGTGTGTGTGTGTGTGTGTGTGTGTGTGTGTGTGTGTGTGTGTGTGTGTGTGTGTGTGTGTGTGTGTGTGTGTGTGTGTGTGTGTGTGTGTGTGTGTGTGTGTGTGTGTGTGTGTGTGTGTGTGTGTGTGTGTGTGTGTGTGTGTGTGTGTGTGTGTGTGTGTGTGTGTGTGTGTGTGTGTGTGTGTGTGTGTGTGTGTGTGTGTGTGTGTGTGTGTGTGTGTGTGTGTGTGTGTGTGTGTGTGTGTGTGTGTGTGTGTGTGTGTGTGTGTGTGTGTGTGTGTGTGTGTGTGTGTGTGTGTGTGTGTGTGTGTATCGTATACACGATAACTCAAAAACGGTTTAATTTAAAGAGTTCGTCCTGGTACTAAAAAATTCTCTCATTAATTGGGAACAACCCTATTGTGTGTTTTTTTTATTAAAATCCGAAACCAGAAACGGAAGTTATTAAACTTTAAAATTTTAAAAAAATCGTAACTAGTAAACCAAGCCTTGGACAAAAAATTGTATAGGACATAATTTGATGTATTTTTGAAGATATACCTAAATATTCTTTTAAATTAAAAAATATATATATATATATATATATATGTATTTTTTTTTTTAATTATTATTTTTATTTTTTTATGGGAGGGCAAGTCTAGTGGAGGTCTCCCTTCGCCACTGGTTTTCTATAAATTTCATCCTTGACGACCTAATAGTAAACCTAAATAAATAAATAAAATAGGTTCCCAACGCCTAGATAGGTGTATAGGGGTAGAGAAGGTAATTTCTCCGTTTCTACACCGCTGGCCATAGATATTAAAGCCACGTGGTCAATGTGACGTTTCAACCGGTCCTATTATCCCTGTATAAACATGTACTAAAAGAAGTTTACTCAAGTACTTTTTAAGTAGACTAGGCAACCTGATTCATTAAATTGTGTGATCTTGTTTCAGTTATCTGTTGATCCATTTGCTTTTTAATTTATCTTATTTGTTCAATAAGTTCTATTATGCTTAAAATAAATCAGTGTTTAAACTCGGTCTAATATTTTTTGAAGTACTTCAACAAGTATTAAAGGGCATGTAGTTGAGTTGAGTTGAAAAGAAGGAACATCGTGTGTCGCCGCGAGTTATCTGGCTTCTTGCAAGAAGCCAAACGCGAAAAGTATTCACTGCTTAACTAGAGGATTTATTAAGTAAATTATGTTGTCAGACTACGCCTCTTTGAATGTTCACCCCTCCAATAAACACAGTGGCGCACCACAACTTTTTTACAATCGATCTACTGAATACACAGTTTTAATACACGTAATTTAAAAGTACAACCAATACTTAATTATAGAGGACATAATACTTTACAATATCACAGATAAAAAAATTTATGTGAAGTGTGAATTTTCACACATTTCAGGGTTTCGCAGATATATAATAAGTGAAGGCGGCACGCTGTGTGTGTAGGACAAATTTTGCTTTGTAGTAATCACGGCAACTTGAACGATATTTTTTAAATAATTTATCGTCTGTTAATCTAAGAGAATCTTTAAAAACAAATTTTATGTTAAAATATTTTTTTGTTAATTTTAATTCGAATATCTAATACCATTATTTAGGTTTATAAATATGTGCAGTATTTTTTTATATAGCAAGGTTCATTAAGATTTCGAAAATTGCGCCTATGGCTTCCATTGATTGTCATATGCTCCGCCCCTTTGGTTCCGTATACATGACACATACAATGAAAATATAATTCCAACATTCCAACTGGTTATTAAATTTATGCTTTTAAAATTAAATGCAACATTTGCCAAAATATAACTTGATAAAATAATTTAAATAAAATAAAAATGAAAAAAAAAAACAAAAAATAAAATTGTCTCCTCTGCCCGGGAGTAAACCCTAGAATTCTGGGTAGCTAGCGAGCATGCTAACCATTAGACCATGATACGTCTTCTAATCTGGTGTGTTACATAACTATAACTTTTGTAAATCGTCAACAAAAAAACACAAAAAAATGCGTTATTTTCCGAAAACATAATCTAATCAAAAATTCCTGTTGTACTATTCCGGTTCACACCAATGTACATTACTTAGAATTTTTTTCAGATATTTAGTTTAAACTATCTGGGTTACAGGGTGTGGGACAATTTTTTTTGCACAATTTTGGCCAATATCGCATCAAAATAATTTATTTTGCAAAAATAAAATTTTGATCGTTAATTCACGTACTAAGGGCTTTCATTTGATACCCTACTTATAATTTTAAAAAAATATTAATTTTTTCGATGTGCACATATTTGTTTATATTTTTAGGGGGATATGTTTTTTAGATGTTTTAGTATTTTTCCTATGTGCGGGTTAAAGAGTTGTGTAAGTAAGCATGCCAAATTCCAACTCTCTAAGTTTAGCCGTTTGGCTACAATTTGTATCGAACAGACAGACATGAAGGTATAAGGGTTTTCTGGTCATACCTATAAAACTCAAAATTATTATTTATCCGTGGCGCCATGGTAAGACAGTTGCCTACGGAGCACAAAGACGCGGGTCCGAATCCGCCCACCTCCTTCGAATTTTTATCCTTCGATACTGTGCAGTCAGCTCTGGGGTCGACTCAACCTCAAGTATTTAATACTTAAATGAGTACCTGTTTATACAGGGATAATAGGACCGGTCGAAAAGTCACTCTACCCCAATAGGACTATCTAGGCGTTGGGAATCTATTATTTTATTATTATTATAGGGTATTTCAGAAAACTTTGGCTGATTTTGTTTTCTAACACGTTGAGCACTAAGAACAATTTTTTTTCTTAGTGTCAATTCAAAATTATACTGATAATTTGAAACCATCATTTTGAAGGTGTTAAAATTTCGGAAGTACAAGTGATTTCAAATGCTATGACGATGTTTTTTAGAATATAATGTGTAGTTTCATTCAAATTACCGCTCTGAATGCAACTCCCATACTTGAAAATCTACATTTGATGAACGAGGTTGCCTATCAATGGCATCAAATTTTGAAATTATCGGCTAGGAAAAAATCACGCAAAATTGACATCGTGGCCCGAGCTATGGTATAGTCCCGAACTAAATGTGTGGATCTTGTTCATTAATTTCAAGTAGAAATAAGTACTACAGCATTGCATTATATCGTTCACCAGTGACAGTAACAGCATTTCCATTAGTATCTTGAAAAAATAGATCCAATGATGCTACCAGCCCAAATTGCACACCAAACAACTCCAGGAGGAAAAGGAAAAAGAGGTCTGTTATGGATCAATTTTGGGTTCGCCGATTCCCAGTAATGGCTGTTTTGTTTGTTTAAATATCCATGTACGTCGAAATAGGCTACGTCACTCATGTTAATAAATTTTAGGTTAAGTTAATAGGGTTTTAAAAAAAATGGGGTCCTCAATTTTCAGGATAACTTTTTTAACAATTAAAACTCGCATTAAACTCTTCATAATGAATAGCCTGTGTTCGAATTATACGATTGTATTGACAGTTCCACATCAATAAAATATGGCGGAAAAACAAAATCGGCTAAAATTTATTCAAACATCGTATATATGCTTAGTGATTCTTCTCGAGAATTTCTCGAGAAAAAGTTTTAATTCTCATTTTTCATTTCTCGAGAAATGTAAAATTTGCTCGACGCCTTTACTTTAGTACTTTAAAGTTGATTATAATTTTAACATGTTTTTATCCTCTACAATATTTTCAACATTAAAAAAGATTTGTATTCTAATAATTATTTTTCTCGAGATTTCTCGAGAAAATAAGTCTAATGTCGAGAAATCAGAAACACTATATATGCTTGATAGATGTGGGACATATTGTTACAAAGGCAACCCCAGATCAGTACTGCGACAGCTAGACATTGTGACGTTCAGCTATTTGATTTAAAAACTGCGTTTCTCAGAGCTTGTATAACCTGATAACGTAATGCATACGCTGCATTTTCGTAATTTGGTAATATTTGTCATGGCGAATGAATATCGGAACTAGGTTAATCGGAGGTATAAGAAAATTGATAGCGTACGGAAGCCAGGTAGAGGAACCTAGCTAAGTCCTCTACAACGTTCCACTCAACTACGGTGACGACCACGAGTCCGACTCCATATACTACTACCTTCCGGGTGAACCAAGCAGCAGTCCTTATGTGAGCGGAGAAACGCTACATCTGGCTCCTCGACCTCCTGAAGGACAACCCGCTCCGGAGGACGTTCAAGGCAAACATGGTCAGCACGGGGTGGACGGGAGATTTCCCCAAGCTCCCAGGACAATTCCCATCAAATACTGTTGTTAATTGATAAATTTTTAATAAAGTATGTTGATAAAACTAGGTATTGCTTTTCCATCAAACTATCCACGTGATAAGTATAAACAAACATAAACGAACAAAGTGGCAAATAAACAAATATATCCATCACATGCATGAATGAATTCGGTATCTAATAGCTCGTTTCTAGGCATAACTTTTGACATAATAATGATATAATTTCTAATTTTCAGCTTTTATAGCAGATTTTAATATGAAACTCGTACTTCAAATTTTACCGTTGGGATTCGATATTAATTTTTGCTGGCTCGCAGTTGTTTGACGTACGGCACTGGATAATGTTCTCGCCGCGGGCTTAGCGACTGTGTTCAGTGGATTGTATAGCGAGCCGAGCCACGAGCAATGAACAGCCCGGGACGTTTTTTTCAATGTTGTATTATTTCCGTAAGTAGATACTTGTGCAAAACGTTTCTGAATTGGGGATTTGCATACGACAACGTGTTAAAGAAGATCAACCAATTCAAAAGTATTACAAGATTTCTAATGACATATTTCAAAAGATTTTTTCAATTCACGGATTAACTAAAAGAATTCTTGGTAGGACTTATATTATTTGCTAAATTGAATTTGAGTTATTTAATTCTTACATCAGCACAACATATACTATTATTTTATAATTTATTTTTAATTGGAAAATCATGTTCCTGGTAATACCAAAATTTTTATTAGACATCAAAGGTGTTATAAATGTTGTAAACTCTTACCTTAATTTACTATCTCGTCAAATAAACGTCCAATCTGCAACAAAAAAATTACATAGTTAGAAAAGAGTACTAAAGTTAAACATTAATTGGATACAGCTAGGGATGTTCCGATACTACTGATACGATTTCGATACCAGTATCGATATTTTTCATTCGATATCGCGATTTTAGTATCGATACTAATCTTCCGATACTTTACTCATATCAGTTTTTTTTTCCCTAACTTAGATATAATTGCTCAGAAATTCTTGTCTGTAGTAGCGACGTCAGTTCCTTAGCGCTTATTTTCGAAACCAGGAGCTACTGTATGCAGAGACAGATATAGACTTCTGGGCAAAAGGCTTACTAAACTGCTTTTTCTCGGTGCTTGCAATGAAGAGGAGTGGAGTGTTTAATTATATTTTAAATAATCACTCAGATCTATAGGCGCCATTGCCTTACCATTTTTTAATATCAACCTGACATACAATTTCACAGATGGAAACTACTGAAATCAAAATTTCCTCTTAGTTTGTTTTTACAAAAGTGAACAGCATATCGCGGGTAACCTGGCAATACCGCCTATCTGCATAGGTATTACCATGTAGATAGGAGGTATTGCCAGGTCACCAGCAATATATAGTCTATTGCATACGTTTAGACGGAACTAGATTTTGATATCTAGTAATTTTTCTCTATTAATTCGGACTTTTGGTCATTTTGTTTAAGCTTTGTGAATCATACTCACATTGCAAATTCTAGATTAAATTTATTGTCATTATAAAATGTCCTTTACGTTGCATTTTAATTTTCTGTGATTCTTAATAAAAATTTCCTATTTATTTATTTGTTTTGTCTTCAAAATATGTAAAAAAGCATTAAAATTTTTAATAAATGTCATTCGTTTCCATGGTTTCACTCACAGAACAGTTTCACTGTTGAAATTTAAAATTTTCACATACCAATCTAAAAAATTAAATAACCCAAGCAAGGTCCATTCTCGTGACTCGTGACAACATAAAAGAACGATTTTCCTATTTAGTTCCGCCTAAACATTTGGAATAGTCTTTATACTTTAATCTATTTATTATTGTAAAACAATTAAATTGTTATTATAAGAATAAAATGTTTTTTACGTTTTGTAGAAAATATATTCATTTTTCCTTTCGATACTTGAAAATATCGATATTTTGTTTCGATACGATACCGGTATCGATACTTTTTATTCAATATTATCGATACCCAAATATCGATACTTTCTCAGTATCGCATATCCCTAGATACAGCTATGTGTAAACACTTGGAAGGATTCAAAATGTGATGTTACCGATGGATTCTAATGGTATTATTCTGAACACTGAATTTGTTTACTTAAACAGCGCTGTAAACTTCCCAGGTCAACTGATGTTCTTTTTGTAGCATGTAGTAAAACTCTATTTTGTATCCAGCCTATTAACATTCGTCTCTATGATTTGACATTATCGCTGTTAACATACCACTCTTAACGCCAGTCCCAATCGTCGACATCAGCCGAGCGGGATAATATATGTACATAGATGTTAAATTAATAGCTATGTCCAGAATAACATTATAAGGGTATCCTGGATGCATCAATATGTTCCATTTTCACACAGTTTAGACCAGGGGACGCGGCGACCCCCCAAACGATTATGAGGCCCACCAGTAAGAAAATATAAAATTTACTTTACTTGTCTATTACTGTCGCGCTGCTGTAGGTTTATTACATGCTAGGCGTATTTATGCCGACGTAAAGACGTGGAAATTGGCGTAAACAAGAACTGAAGATAGTAAATAATAAAAATTACAAAAGGAAGTACCACCCGCCAAATAATTATGAAACTGAATGCGGCCCGGGATGTAAAAATAAAAATAAATGTCCCTAATTGCGTCCCACGACGGTAAAAAGATTGCCAACCCCGGGTTTAGACCAAACACTATCTGAAACAGGGTAGAGGTTAAAAGATTTTTTGCACTTTTTTGGACAATATCGCATCTAAAATGATTTTTTTAAATAATATTTTGTTGGTTAATCCAAGTTTGAAGTGATTTAATTCCCCACTTTTCAAATAATAATAATAATAATAATAATAATAATAATAATAATGATTTGAACAGTACAAAAAAATTAATAATTTTTGACAATTTTTTCTACAGTGTAAAATATGCTATTAGACAGATAAAAATACGCTGCAAATTATGAAGTATCGAATGTTATTAATTTTATTTCAGACTGATAATTTTGCATAAGAAACTCATAATGTAGGAATGGGATTATACGTATCGTAAACTGAATTAATAAATAAATACATGTGAAGGTAAACAAAATGTGTTTTGTTACAGTTAGTTTGCAGTAAGTTGGTGAACAAATTTTTCAACCCACATATTTTAAGGTTCCAAACATTGAATTGAAACTTAATGTCATTCAAATTTTAATAAGCATAAATACAATAAATACAATAAACCCACATATTTTTAAGGTTCCAAACATTGAATTGAAACTTAATGTAGGTAATTCAAATTTTAACAAGCATAAAGACGATAAATCGATTATTTATACCTGAAAAAAAAAAAACACGTTTTGAATGAACTTGGTGAATAAATGGTGGCTTACATGGACGAAACAAGGATAAATTCTGATTTTAATGAATTTTAGTAATTATTTCTCATTTTATAAATATACAAATTGCAACTTTTCAAACAATCACATAAAACCTGTAATTGAGAAACTCCCACAGATGGAAGATTGTAGATCAATTCTTTGTATCATTTTAAAGTTTATCACAAATAAATAAAAATACACATTATTTTAATTTTTTAATTTATTTTATCTTCTTGTTTGCGCGTTTTAGATCGTACAAAACACGCTTTATATTAATTTTCTAACTTTATTTTATACATTTAACAAAGCGGAAGACTATAGGCGTTTACGTTTATTTAATCCACAAAATTGTTCAGATTGATTTGGTGACGTCACAAGATTAGTCGGATTAGTCGGTTAACATTTTCATAAGCAATATTTGTCTGAAGTTAAGTAGTGACGCCTAGTGACAGTGGCGCTAACTGCAACTGTCAAAATTCTGTCGTTGCTTACAACTGTTACCGCATTTTGTTTTAAAAATATTTTCACATAGGTAATCCTAGGTCAGGATTAAGACATCTAGACATTGTATGATCATTTAGTCAATGATCAATCGGATTGACTAAAAATAAAGCTAATATGTACACTCCGATTGACGATCAGCTGTCTGATGCAGACACTGCATTTTCGTAATCAGGAAATATTTGTCATAACGAATGAATCTTGGAACTGGGTTAAACTTTCGTTACAAAAAGGCTGGCAGTCACAAAATATGAAAGGAGTGGAACATAGCCAACTCCGCTGCACGTATTAGTCCACAAGGTGACGACCAAGACACTGACGCCAGATTCTTGTAACGAGGGTGAAGCCAAGCAAGCAGGCACCATGTGAGTAGAAGAAGACTTCTCCAGGCTCCTCGACTCTCGGATGGGTAGCCTCCGCATCGGAGATAGGTCCAAGCCCATCCTGGTCAACACGGGGTGGACCGAAGACTTCTCCAACTCCATGGACCAATTCAAACATTACGTTGTAAATTTGATAAATGTTTAATAAATTTGTTATGTTGAAACCAGGAGTTGTGTCTCAATCAAACCACCCACGTGACAATATGTTTATTATAACAATATAATTCTATCACAAATGGCACTTATTTCGTTATTTTGATAAGTTATGTTTTGAACACATTCCAATTAGCTGTAAGATTCAATTTTCCCGCGCTAACCCCCACCAACAACCATCCATTAATCCCAGCAATCCTACTAGAGGTGCGTTCGGCATAAGATAATAATTTACCACATTCTGTATAATTTACACAAGAATCGTTCATCATAAAGTTTCTGTGTGCTTTGTGCTGCACGATGATTGTTCGGCATATACTGTGCAGTGCAGTTTGTGTTACAAAATCGTTACAAGTTCAGATCGTGCGGCAGTCTGTGCAATAGTGTTTTTTCGCGGTAAAAATACAAGTTATTATTTCTACACAATCATATGAGTGAAAACAATCAAGATATCATTGTTTATGCCAGCAGCATTTGCAACATAAATAGTACAGACATGAACCTCATGATGGAACATGTAAATACACTCAAGAAGACTCCAAATTTTCTGGATACAAGTGAAAATGTACTTTAAATTGATTTGTAGTCATGTTTGGTACAAACTGCATATTCAAAAACTTTTTCCAAAATATTTTCTGGTTTTGAACATTTTTCTGAATTGTCTTCCTCATCAAATAAAATTTCTTTTATATTACTTAAAAGCATCCCAAAACTTTCATGCGCCATTTATATATTATCGTACAAAACAATTAGCAGGTGACAGACTTGGTGTAATCACACCCATATAATTTCATTTGATTACAAAAAAAAAGGTTAGAATCTGCACAGAGGTCACGTGACAAAAAACTTGCACGACACACTGCACAGTTATGCCGAATGCCACCTTAGATCATCAGATTGCTTGGAAACGCTCGGATTGCTCCGGCGGATCAATCGGATTGACTAAAAATAAAGCTAATATGTACACTCCGATTGACGACCGGATCGGGAGCACTCGGATCGCTCGGATTAATCTGACTAAAACATAAACGCCTATAAATACCAATATTTCAACTGTGATTTTTGTATGACATAACACGTTTTGAATGTTATCTCTTCACACATAAAACAAAAATCCAGTCAAAACTAGTTTTGGAAACTTTTACCTACTGTACAGCTGCAATTTATTAAAATATGAAATTACAAGGACGTACAGCAATATCCTTTTATTTATTTTAGCTATAATAGACATCCTACTTAAAGTATAAATGTCTACTTTAATTAAATTCAACTGTATTCTAACGATCTTAATACTTCCTTATGTAAATCTAATCTATTCCATTCTAAAAATACCTAACTACTACAAACCTCCACAGTTATTATAGTTGTAATAACTATCAACAAATGTTAAAAATGTTTAAGTAATCTGTCTCAAAGTAATAGCTTTAGTATATTAAGTACATAACTTACTTAGTTACTTCCGGATATTAAGTAGAATGAATATGTTGAGATATCTCATTTTCGTGAGTTTTTTGTTTATTTAGTTATAATTTTATGGCTGAGCGATCAACTAATCTTCTAGATTAAATGTATGTCCGGGATATTAATATTTATATTTAATTGAATATACGTGTTAATTAGAGATATGTTCACGCAATAATTGCAGAGTTGTATTCTCGTTTATTCTTGTTTTATAATTGTTATTGCAATTCTGACGATCCGTGTGCCATAGATGGTCGTTTATATAAATAAAATTCGAGGATTCTTGCATTTTTTAATTTTTCCGTCTACTTACCAGATTATTATAAAAAGCTCTACATCCGAAAATCAATGTTTGTTTGTCTGTCTATTTATCCAAAATTCGCGGGAAAATAACTGAATTTTCACGAAATGATGACAGAACAAAACAGCTATTCGAACATAGACTACCTGGTATGTTAAAATTTCTATTGTGTGGAGGCGACAGGGAATGCAAACTAAAAATCGGGTAAATCTCATATATCAGTGTTTCCCAGCAGGTGGTCCGCGCACACAAAATTTCATTAGTATTAATAATGGGCCTTTACGCAAAAAAAAAAATGTTTTTCTTGATGTTGGTGGTCCGCGGTTAGTGTGAAATTCTGGAAGTGGCCCGCAACTGTCGAAGGTTTGAGAAACACTGTCATATATTATTACTCTATAGTAAAATTATGTTTCAAAAGCTTTATGAAAAACCATTGAATAAAAAGGCGCAGGAAGCCTAAACGCGATCTTGAATCCTTGAACGACAACCAATCATTTTAAAATATTTGACGCAAAACAACCAATCATTTTAAAATATTTGGTCTGACGGTAGAATTGTGACTGTAGAAAATACCATTCTTCCTTTGTCTTTTTATTCAAAATGAAAAACTAACATTTCAATTGTTTTTTTTTTTTAATGGTTCCCTTTTAGGCACACGTCCCTAAAAATTGAAACAAGTGGCCAACACCTACAAATTAACATCCATAAAACTAAAGTTAAACGATTTCTGTTTTCTAGAAATTGTCATAAGCAAAACTAGAGTACATCGTTAAAGCTACTAACGATGTACTTAACAGAATTAGAAAGGCACAACCTACATTTAGCATGTTGAAAAATGTTTGGACCTCAACCAAAATTTCTCGCTATCCCAACCTCCGAATTTTCAACACTAATGTAAAATCTGTCCTCCTTATTCCTGTGAAACCTAAAAGGAAACATACGAGATCACTCAGAAAATTCCGGTATTCTAGTGACCTTACTATGCAGTGCCGATAATTTGGTATTATAAGGATGAGAAGAAGAAGCCGGAATTATGGTATCTGTAGCAGTTTGTTTTCTACATATATTAAAGGAAAAATTATGTTTATTCCGGGTTATTGTGAGAGTTTAGATGGTCGCCTCTTCTTAATCCCTTTTAATCCTCTCTCTCTGTCTCATATAATTTTACCTTGTAGGTAGGGTTTTCCTAATTATAGCCACATTTGTTTCAATACCCTCTCCTCTCACATAGTTTGTAATTTTTCTATTTATATGAGTGTATTTCTTAAACCTTTTGTATTTCTGAAGATGGCCTCATAAGCCGAAATACGTATCAAATAAACTTGTTTTATTCTTTGAAACTACCGAGTGTTTTATTCTTTTCCCGATCATACTATGGTCAAATTCTACCTCTTCTTCCAAGAAAGCTTTGGTTTCTCTTCTCACCAAAGCAGATCTTTTATATGCACTTTTATCCGGCTTATATTTAATCACACCTTCTCTCCATATCATCTGCAGAGAATTAATATGGTTTCGTCTCCTTTCTGTCCGTGTGATAATTTCTGTCAGCGATTCGAACCATTTATTGTTTGAATGCCCTATTCATTTTCGCAATCGTAACTTATGGTTGGTTTATATACGGAACAAGAATAAGGAATAGGAAATAAGAATAGTACACACGATGTTAAAACATGGCGCCGTATATCGGTTTATGTAGGAATGAAATTTAACTTAAACATAAGAAAAGTTGGTAACATTTAACATTTTATTCTTATTCCAAGAATAAGAGACGATAAGCATGCGCACAATGGTCAAAATGTCGGCCGTAATAAAATTTGTCCCACAGATGTTTTCCTACTGTGATCAGAAGGTTGAGAAAAACAATATAATGTGGGAACAAGCAAATAAATTTACAAAATCTTCTAAATCCATATTACTGAAAACGATTTTTTTTTTTAAAGGTTATATTAAACACAACAACCTGTCAAACGACAACCGTTAAACACAGGCCAACGCAAGTACGCAGGCGTAGCGACGAAATGTTATGTCCGATATAAACGGTTTCATATTTTTTATTCTTGTGTACTATTATTATTTCCCATTCCATATTCTTGTTCCGTATATAAACCAACCATTATTCACATTAGATTTAGTTGTCCAAAAAATATCCTCACCTACCAATATTCAGATGCTTCTTGCTACTAACTCTTTCGATATTTATGAAATTAATTATAACTATATTACAGCAGAAAATATAAATTATAAATGTAATTTTTAAAACATTTTAATCTCTTCGTTTATACCTGGCTAATAGCGAAAGCAGCTAAAGCCAACAAATAAAAGGAAAAAAATAATAATAATTAAACGATATAAAATAAAAGAAAACGTATTTGATTTTACTTAGATTCTATAAAAGAAACAAATCGTTTTTCTTCCTTTTGCCTAGTCTGTATCTGTCATTAGTCTTGAATGTTGATGTTAGCGCCACCTCATTGCTGATCTTTACAGTCCTGCATTCCACCCTTATCAGACTTTTACTTTGAATGTAGTTTTAGCATTTTATTATGTTTCATATCGCATTTTGATGGAGAAAAATGGTCTCAAATGTAACACAAAGCGAAGTAGATGATAATAGCTGATTTGAACAAAGCTGAAAGTCATGTAGTAATGCGAAATAAAATAATTTTTACTTAAGAAAAGAGCATTATAAACCCTGGAAAATGGCAACTTCCCTCACCACAGTTTTACTTCATAAAAAATCCAAGCTTTTTTAATTGGCAGCACTTACAAGTTTATACAGGTTTAATTGAACTCTAATTGTGTGAGAAAGTGTTAATTTTAAATTTAAAAAACAAGTTGAAATCACAATTAAAAGTTTGTGTATAAACTTTATGTACGTGTAATTTATGAAACTAATTCTAAAAAAAAAAAATAATAATTTTAATTGGGTTTTTAATTAAAAAATAATTTTAAAAAGTATTCTCGATTATTTTACATGTACACATAATACATTTGTTTATAAGATTTTTTTAAATTAAAATTCTAATTTTGTTCTCGTTATTTACCGCTACCGCGCTATGGCGTGCCTACAATTTTATTATTATTTAATTTTAAATTTAAATGACTTATTTTTGGAACATGAAACCTACAACTAAAAATTAATGAGAATTGGGAATTTTCACACATTTCAGGGATTTGTAGGTATTTAATTAGTGTAAGAAATATAGAATGTTGACTGACCGGAACAATTTTTTTGTCTATAACCACATCAAAATCAACAGTTTTTTGATAATCACTTTTATACAATACTTTGAGCACTAAAAGCATTCTTTTTTTAAACTAAATATAAATTATTTTCAAAAATTTTGTCACAATAAAGTTAAAATATCTCAGCGATTTTTTCTGCGACTTGCGAAGCATGCAAGTCTTACTTAAATTAATAAGAAATATATTGCTTAGTTTTTTCAATTTTAAGAACGTATATGTTATTTAATTTATAAGTATTTCAATACTATAAATGATATATTTGTATTTTATACCTTACCTCTTTGATACCTTAAAAACTAAAGACGGAGCTTTCACACGTGAACGCTAAGCAGCTTGCGTTATGTTACACAGTGTAGCTAGCGGAAAAAGTACAGCTCGAATATCAGATATATATATATATTTTTTTATTTTATTTTTTATTTCAGAAGAATACGTACACTTCCTTAACCATAAATACAAACAAAAAAATCATTATTAGCTTTAATTAAGCCATTATTCAAAAAATAATCAATTTTTCATAAGTAAAAATTTGCTGTTTATCCTATTTGTTTATATTTTCCCTACCATACGTTTCTTAAAGTCTCAATAGCATGTGCGACTCAAGAGGGAGCTCACGACCCCCCCTCCCAATAGTTAAAATACACGTGGTTTCAGTGTTTTTAAGAAATATATTTCAATTCTAGAATTCTTTTTTTTTTTTAATCATCACCCTTTTTTTAGTCATCACTCTTTTTTACAGTTATCACTTGTAATTTAAAAGTGAGGACCTTTTTTTAGGTCAACATTGGCATTTTGAAAAATAAAGTGTTTTTGGTCAGTAATTGTTGCTCGGTAGTTTTTCGATTTCTAACCTTTTAAAACAATTTTGTCTTCAGAGCCTGAATCCTCAATAAAAATTACGGGGTGCGCGCCTGCTCAATAGCGATTCTATATGTGATCCACTTTCTAGGTCGTTGATAGGCTAATTGTTATGTTTATTTCTTTTTTTCATGATCTCATTAATTAAAAAAGCGCATTTCTGTTATTCACGTACCATCAAATTTTCTTTCAAATACCACTGTGGTACACGTACCATCGTTTGAGAACCGCTGAACTACGTCAAAAGGTGAATTTTTTCTGCACAATTACTCTTAAGAAGCAACACGTGTTTTGTCCGTCCTTTGTAATTATTTTAGAAATGTAGTTAGCAAAAATATTATACACAAAATCTATTTAACGTGCCTAAAATAACAAAGAAATCACGTACACAAAAATATCTTGAAACTCCACAATCATAAACAATACATTTCTGGCATTTTTCTAACTAAAAATAATAAATTCGCGACTGTTATAATGAGAGGAGCAGCTGTCTAAACATCCCGTTGAGCGTCTGGAATGCCTGGGCCCGTCTGCGGATCCCTAGGGACGTAAACGTTTAACCAATGCCACAGTAGCGTAGAAAAGATATGGGTTGACGGGGACCTAATGAAATCCATCTACATAAATTACACTAGAGTTTAAAATGAACTTTCCAGGACAGACCAAACTAACCTAACGCAATCAAACGTTTTAATAAAATAATATATTAATATTATAACTGGAACCGACAAGCAAATTGGCCAATTACTGATTACCGATTGATCGGCTTTGCCTTATCGGCAGATACCGATTAATCAGCCAACTATTATTAACCTTTAGGTTAGGCTAGAGTAGAATCTAGCCTAACCTAACCTTTATAATATTTAAAAAAATTAATGTGCAGTGTGAATATTCACACATTTCGGGATTTTGCAGGTATTTAATAAATGTAAGAAGCTAGATGCCTAATACTAGATGTCTACGAATATTTGTTCTATTAGCAATGTGTTGGTGTGGTGGTCAAAACTAGGTCCTCAGCTGTTAAAAAAATATACAAGCAGTATACCCGCTGCTTCGCTACCGCAAAAGTAGTCGTAGCTGGCTTAGGCTGGACCCATGGCAGAATCGGTTTAAGACTGGCTTGGTGCGAAGGTTTTGGAGGGTTCAAATATATATATTTGTTTTAATCTACTATTGTATTGATATGTGCTTCTTACACAAATAATGTAAGTAAGGGCTTCTTTATAATATTGATAGTACAGTCATTTGGTAGCAACACGTGTAAGTGTCCCGTTGTGCTAACCTAGAAAAATTCCACAAACAGTTGGCCATTTGAGAAGCACTCATCGCCCAAGGCGGCGCTGGTCACGTGAAGCATTTTATCTTGTACCTTATGAAGTTATTTGTTATGATATTTATTATAATTATTCCGTGATTACTCCTGATCTATAAATCGTACCAATATAGGTCAGAGCACATTTTTACCGTTAATAAATTTAATGTTATAATTGTAGTCGAAAAGTGAAAATAAAAATCTGGGACCTATATCCTCGGGAACATTTTTGTAGCAATATTAAACCCTAAAAGTCCTTCACATATATATTGAATATGTAATCATTTATAGTTTCGCCGCCAGAGCCGTAGCAATGATTTCGGCAAATACAAAAGTCCTCACCTCCCAAATTCAAGGGAAGAGCAAAAAAAGGTCCTCGCCACCCAAATTCAAGTGAAGGAAGAGCAAAACAAACAGGTTTTCACCCGCAATGGCGCCCCTCATGAGACACCGCGCCCTTATCAAACCTCGCTTTCCTGGCAAATGCCCCGACGCCACCCCGTTGCTACGGTGCTGTTCACCGCCGTAGTATTTTAATGTGATTAATGTAAAATTCTAAATTACATTGTTGTACATGTGTATGGGTAACCTTTATGTGAAAAAAGTAAATCTATATCTCTCATTGGGCCTAAGAGATATTGTCAAAAACAAAAATAAATAAACCATAATAATAAAGTTCATAAATATCGGCAAAAATAAACAAATATAATATAGATGGTGTCTCGTTCTACATAGACTAATCATAGTTTTGCTAAATAACTGCAGATCAGTGCTGTTTACCGACAATATTTGAGCCGAACATTTCCGATGCCGCCCGAAGAGCTACTATCTCAATATAGTCATCCAATCAACTATTGAACGAAAATTCCTTTTCCGTCACTGCATATTTAATAGATATTCCAATGGTCCAATATAATTACCAACAAAATTATTAATTTCTCATTTCTGGTGGGACTTTTTTGAGATTTTTCTAGTTATGGTGAACGCATTTCCGACCTGTATGCAAAATTTCAACTCGATAGCGTATCTGGAAGTGGGTTAGAATTTCCGGACATAGCCACAAATATTCATTATATATATATATATATATATATATATATATATATATATATATATATATATATATATATATATATATATATATATATATATATATATATATATATATATATATATATATATATATATAATAAGATTTATTCTGTCGATAAATAATTTGTAAACGTCGGTAATTCGCTACATCAAAAATATTTTATTAATAACTATGAAATATAATTGGTTCGCTACAAATTAAATTTAAAAAAAAATCAACTAATATAAAAAAAGTGTCAGTTTCTTGTAAGCTAGGGTGACCATTCGTCCCCCATTTTGCGGGACTGTCCCGCATTTTACATTTTGTCTGGCATTAAGATGCGTCCCGCAAAAGTCCCGCATTTTAACATTTTGTCCCGCATTTTAACATTTTGGAGGTGAGGACCTTTTTTTTATTTGATCTTCACTTGGATATGGGAGGTGAAGACCTTTTTTTTTTGCTCTTCACTTGGATTCTGGGAGGTGAGGACGTTTTTTTGTTTTTGCTCTTCACTTGGATTTGGGTGATGAGGACCTTTTTTTTTTGCTCTTCACTTGGATTTGGGAGATTGGGAGATGAGGACCTTTTTTTTGCTCCGTCCCGCACTGCCTTCTTAAGAAAATGGTCACCCTATTGTATATACTACATATGATACATAATGTTCCAATGATTCTTGTTTAATTATCGACGAATACAGACTGCGCCGACAAATATCAACAATCTTTTTAAATGTCCGAATATATTTGAAACTAAAGGGATATTTATTCTTTTTGGTCGGCGCTTGTGTCCTGAATTACAGCTTTTTGTCTAGATACAAAGATTTTCTTGCAGTACAAATATTTTTAATGATATATTCAGTATCTTTGATGTTATTCCGTTTGCTGACGTCATTGTTCCCTTATGATACATGCGAGGTCTTTTTCACCTTAGTTTGATAGATAACTAGTAGATTGTTAGGTGTGATTGCAAAATCCACAACCATACTTGTTAGCCTAATTCCACAATCCGTTAGAATACTACGATCTTAAAATATTTTCATGGTTCCATTATCAAAAGAGCTAATAACATGGTGCCTTGACTCACTGTTGATGGCGTTAATGCTGAAAAACAGGATACAGATCAAATAAACAAGATATAACTCAAAAACGATGAAATAACAAGTGCAGTGTTTCTTTTAGGAAGTCCTCGCTAATCTTAAAATTCGCGCTGAAAACTGTCCAGTACGCCACTGCTTCGGACGTTTCACTTGTGCCATTATTGTCAGTATTCTCATATGAGCGCGGCTTAAAAAACTAATCGCTTAAGGATGTACAGTCTTGTACAAATTATTCATTTTTATTTGTTTTGCTGTATATTTACACAGCTCACTTGATGTTGTATTTACATGTATAATGACGTAAAAAAATATACAAAATAGTTTCCGTTCTCGTTTTGTAGCTAACAGATGTCATTATTTTAAGTATCTGGTCATTTTAAAATTCAGATTGTTTAGTTAACAAGTGTGTTACATTTACATTCACGAAAAACTAACACGTTTAAAGTAAATATCCACAGGTACTTTTGCGTTTAAAATGTATTCAAAGAGAAAAAGGTGTATTAAAGCAGTGGCTCTCAACTGCGGCACACTGACCTGCCACATTTTATTTTATTTTTTTTGTGAACCACGAGAATTAGTTAAAATGTTTGCGAATAGCAACAATGGCTATATAAAGCAGCCCATCAAAATGGCTAGAGTATATATTAAAAAGAATAAATTAAACAATAAATAAATAAAATCTTATATACATAGTCAATAAATGAAACCTTGGACGGACAAACAAAAATAAATAGGATAAAAGTCTGTTCGAAAAACTGAACCAACGCAGGCTGATAGTAACGGACTGTACAGGGGACAATTACCATCAGATATCACAGAAAATAATAAAATATATTAAAAAAGGTGCGACACTTCACATAAAACAATAAGTACGATTGTCTCAGTCTGAACATCAGCCTGTTCATAAGTGTCCTGTTGTTACGTAAAGCAACTGACAGGTCATAGCGCAAGCCTAAACTCTCCCTGATATCCTCGAACTGTACATAACGAATTAAAATGTGAACCACAGATAAATCTGTGTTATACATCTCGCAAATGAGGATCTTCACCTCTCAGGGATGAGCAACCAGCGGCCCGACAAAGCTTTTGTCTGTCAAATTTCAAAAAAGGCCATTAAATTACAAAAAATACATAGATATATTTTAAAGCATAAATAAGAACAATATAGAGCAATTGGTTGTAAAGAAGCAATGCCATGATTTTTTTCCCATAATAATTATCTTTGACTGTTTTTTTATACCTAGCATTTCTATTATATGTTTCATTTGTATATTTTTTTAATAATTTTGTTATTTTGTTAATAAATAGATAATTTGTGTTTATCATCTTGTGTTCATATTTTAATAAATTTCGTATGCGGCCCGCAGGAAATTTTAAAATTTCTAGTTAGCCCGTAGTAACAAAAGGTTGCTCATCCCTGGCCTATACGAAGACGTGTGACGGCAATTTCCTCCCGGCGGTTAATCCTTTAGGAAGAAAACCCATGGATTAACGTCTCCCTTAATCTGTCTCAACAACCTCACATTTTGTATACTGTTCCATTCATGTTGCCGATGTACCACGAGACAAAAATCACATCTTTTTTGCACAATATTAGTTAAGTTCTCCATCTTACTCTGTCAGATGACGGAGTTTTCCAAGTATCTTTATGCCTTGTTGAAACCGGAGTAACTTGGTCCTGCGACAGTCAAGAGACTAATATTTTAGTGGTTTCAAGCACACAAGTTTGTCAGTGGATATACATATCGATGGTGTAATACTAATACCTCGTAACCCAAAAAACTCAACATTTCAGGAGAACAAAAAAAAATGTTCCTAATGATTGTAAACTCATAATTTTGTTTGTATTATTGCTAATTTCTTTTATTATATTCGAACTGATAAATTTATTTATTTTATTCTGTAATTTAACGTGTTTATGTTAGTAAAAGGTGGGTTACGAAGTACCAGTACCCAGCAACTGTACCAGTTTTGGATACGAGATATTTTTTCACAGGGTATAGCACTAAAGTCAATCCCCTGCGGCTTACGAGATATTTTCCAATCGATTCAACGCACTTTTTACCATGGCAATAGCTCATAATCCCAAAATCGAAAAAAAGTGGGTTACGAGGTATTAGAATTACACCATCGATATGTTGCCTCTTTCCAGTAACTGTCTGCAAAAATCAAGGACATGTTGCTGTATTTGAGTCTAGCAACAAGTTTTGTACAACTACGACCCTCGTAGTGGTACGAGGGTCATCTTCGAAGCTTGAACACCGCGATAAAATACTGCAGCCATTTTTTTGTTTTTTCATTTGTAAATGAAGGGGCGCTATATCCCAACACATTCTTCGCATCCTTAAAAAAATTTGTTGGCCTTAAACCTTTTTTTTTTTAAATGGAAACCAGAAAATGTTAGATATAGTACCGGTATGTATACATAAGGTAGCTGACTTTTCAAATAACTCATATGTACATATCAATTATTCTTTTGCGTCCACGCTTTCTGTTTTTTGAGATTTCCACTAAAGCACCCTTCAGGATATATGTATCTTTTGCGTATTTTCTTGACCTATTCAACTTCATGTGTATAATTTTATTTTTATTTCAATGGATTGTAGGATGTTTAGGAACCAAAGTCGAATATTGTTTAGGATACAGGCTTATCTTCCGTGATTCACATCCCGCTAGATGGATAACCTACATAGATATAATATTAGTGTTGAAGATACGCAATTTAATTTTCCTGGTAAGATAGGAAATACATATTTCCGTCTATGGATTTTTGACACAATCATATGAGTTGTCCAGTTACAAAACCTGCTAAATGCATGGGATGATAAAAATTGAGATGTTGGTAGCTATCGATTTTTTGACTGGTGTAATTTCCAAATAACAGTGAGCTTGTAAAACAAGCCTAAAACCATCAGAATATGTAACAAAAATTCAATGTGGTTGCAAAATCTGCTAAAAGTTGAGTGGCTAAGGATGCAAAACCTGTTATCTATGCAATACCCCGTTGACTTATGCAAAACTAGCTAAGTTATAGCGCTAAAATTGCCAACTTTGCACTTATTTCGAGGTTTAGTTTAGTTCAAACGAGAGCCTTTCTATAATTTCAGGCTCTCCGAGTCCAAAAGTGTTAACATAAAAGGAAAAATGTCAGTAAGGGCAACATAACTAAACCTCATACCAAAGTTTAGGAAATAAAAGACGTGAAGAGGCTGCTGGAATTATTTTTGGAAAGGACTAGAATCAAAAAGAAAATCTAAAATTCTACGAAAATATATTTTTTAACCAGCAGCAAGCTTATAACAGTTCGCTGGTGCGCATGAATGATGAGATGAAGATTTTGAATTAAATGATAGTGAGGACTAAGTGCTGTGAGGTTACTTTTGGATTTTGTAAACGTAAACGTTTACCAAACGTTTACCAACTTATCTTATTATTATTATTTTGGTTATTTTGGTAAGATAAGTTTGGTTTACCAATCTTATTATGAAAAGTTAATTTCAAAATATCTACTATTCCTTTAATCTAGGATACTTCGGACACTTGGTATGTGAAAAAAGATTTTTTTTTTTTCAAAAGAAAAGTATGCGTTTAATTGGTTGTCGACATTCGCTTCTGACTGAATTAGCAGAGTTATTAACTGGACAACTCGTATGTTTATAATTAATTTCCAGATAAACGCCATACACAATTATGAAATGACCCCATTCTAATTAACAAAAAATAAAAATATATAAAGTAACAAACATATCAGTTCATTCACTAAGTTTTGTTTTCAAACATTCATCAAAATTATAAAAAAAAAATCACTTAGATATTTTTATTCGATAATCAATAAAGTACGTCACAAAAAACAAAAACAAAATCTTATGTCATTAAACAAACAAATCTAGTAAATAAACAAAACATTAACAAATGCTGAAATAGATAAGATTTAACGTGCAAATCAAGAGTCGGCGTTAGTTGGGTGGTGGAGGGCACGTTCGTAGCTACTAACGTACACAAACACCATAACGAGCTGAACGTTCGTTATCTAAGCGGGTCGAGAGGGGTCACAGTCTCTCATTCAGAAATGGACTTATCTCGACCACTAATTAATTCTGTAATGAGTGGAATCATTACTGGAATTGCGTCACGGACACAAACGGGAAGGATACAGCGTTGTACTCAGGGGTTACAGCTAATTTTCTACTGTTAGGTAAGCGATGAAGAGAAACGTAGCTTTATTGGACAACTTACGCAATTGGAAGGTATCGTTTAAAATCTGCTATGGACTCAAACGAGAAAGATGCAACGTTGTATTCAGAGTTACAAGATACTTTTCTACTATTATGCTTCGTTCAGGACCTCCAAATTATAAATTAGAATTAACGTGAAATTAGTACTTAACATAAAATTTGTACGTAGATATTAAGCAGCATTCACAATAAAAATTAAGAAAATAAGCCACTGACAGATATTTTTATCGATTTCTACTTTATCGATAGATATTTGGGAGCTGTTTACATTTGCTAATGAGTTTTTGAGTGTTTCATAGTTCTGAAAAGAATTAAAATAGGGGAAAAATTTATATTTATACTCATAGAAAACATAAACATGTGGATAGAAGCAAAAAAATATGGTCATAGAAATTTTTAGGTTGACAAGTGCTTACTGCGCATGCGTCAATTATTAATTAACGTAAGGGTTTGCAGTCTACAAACATCTAATTTTAATTTATAAGTATAAGTATTAATTTTGAAGGTTCTGAACGGTAACGTACAGTTACGTATAACAAACATTTACGTTAATTCTAAGTACTAATTCTAATTCCTAATTTCAAGGTTCTGAACGCAGCATAAGGCGATGAGGACAAAACTTGCTACATTGGATAAAATCATTCGCTATTGGAAGGTTACGGTTAAAATCTGCCATGTACTCAAACGGAAAAGATACAACGTTATGTTCAGAGTTCTACTATTAGGAAATAAGGACGAAATTTGAAGAAAAGACAAAGAAGAAAAGCCAAAATAAATAAATAAGTAAATTAAAATCAAGCCTTTAACACATTGACTGCCACGATACTTTTTGAAAAAAATTACCCCGGGGCCACGCCATTTTTTTTTCGAAAAATTGTTAATAAGCTCAAAATAAGTAGTTAGGTACCCCATAAGTAATTATTTTGTTCTTAGAAACGTAGATATTAATTTTTTTTATGTCACTCATATGTGGTTGACGTGGCCCACCGTGTTATATTGTTTCTTGCAGAGCCATGTCGGCCATATATGTGTGACGATATGTTAGGTTATGTTTCTCTTTTATCAGCTGTAAATTTGTGATATTTGATACAGTTTTATTTGTAAAGTTGTCTTGCGAAAAGTGCAGTAGAAAATGGCTAAAAGAAAATATTTAAGCGATGATGATTTGCGAAAAATGTTAGAAAGTGATGAATTTTTACGTGATGAAGATGAAGAATGTGCAGATTTCAGTTCAGATGATTCTATAAAAGATCCTGGATATAATCCTTCACCAAATACATCAGAAAATGAAGAAGATGATGAAGTAGTTGAAAATATTGAAGAAGTAATTCAGGATCTACAACTAGAAGAGGAAAGTGAGGAGTTAGATAGTCAGTCTCCAGAGGTTCCGGAGATTGCAAATGTTAAATTGACAGAGTACGAAGGTCGTCATAAAACATTTACTTTTACTGGCAACTCAGGTTTACAAATAGATGTGGCGGAAGATATTACTCCATTTGATGCGTGTTCATTATTTGTTGATGATGAAATTATAAATATTATCGTAGTGGAAACAAACAGATACGCTGAACAGAAATTGAATAATAATCAAACTAAGAGTAAAAGTCGAATGAAAAAATGGGTTCCAACTGATAGTGAAGAGATAAAAAAGTTTTTGGGGCTTCATATATGGATGGGGTTAGTAAGACTTGGTAGTAGTAGTATTCCATCCTGTTGGTCAACAAGCGATATTTATAAAAATAATGTAGCGGCAAAAATTATGTCTCGTAATAGATTTGAATTATTGCTGTCAAATATTCACTTTTCAAAAAATGAAGAAATTCCCCAAGGAGATAGACTAGGAAAAATACAGCCTCTTATAGATGCATTGCAAAAGAAGTTTCAAGATATAATGATTCCAGCTGAAGACTTTGTTATTGATGAAACCCTTATACCTTGGAGAGGTAGATTAGTATTTCGACAATACATACCTAATAAAGCTCACAGATATGGGATAAAGCTTTTCAAGCTATGCTCTACTGAAGGATATACTTGGTCCAGCAAAATAAACAGCAACTAAAAAATCAGCTAAAATACGATGGTTTCGAAAAGAAATAGCATCAAGCTTGCTAAATTTACAAAAAAAATTAAAACACGTCAAACCCAATTGTTGTAATGTTCATGTTCTAAAAACTAAAATGGATGAAAATAATAAAAAGGTACGCCGGATGTTTACTTTGTGTTATGCAAGAATAAAAAAACTTGAAGGAAGAATATTGCCCGGATTGCAATCATGTCCCTTTTATGTGTTTAGAGTGCTTTGGAAACCACCACAAATCTAATTAACTTTATTTTTGACGTATACTTTATGTTTTAAAAGTTATATTTGTAACTATATTATAGTTTGATAAACTAAATTACTAAAATAATTAAATTGTTGTTATTTCTGTTATTTTTTGAGCAGGGCCAAAACCAATATACCAAAAGTTTCGCCAGAGGCCACGCTTTAAAACACTACAGTAAAATAGCATAGAGTGTCCACCATATTTGTCCGACATGGCTTCAACTGAAATACAACGTGTCGCACATATATGGGTGACGGGGCGCACAGTGATCAAAGTGGTGTCGCCCATATATGGTCGACGTGGCAGTCAATGTGTTAAGTATAGTACCAAATTAGTTTTGAAGATCGCAATAAAATAACACAAGTTAGAAAAATCATAAAATTACAATAGAAGTGATATAACTAGGCGTGTCAACCCATAGCCGTAGGGATTAGTTTTCACATTACGCATCTTACTTAAAGGATTAACAAAAACAAGTATACTTATTTATAGTTAGTACTTAAACGTATGTATGCGCCACTGACCATTGACTGTTTAAAACGTGGTCGTAAACATGAACCCTAGATCTTTTGTAGTTTAACAATGTGATTATAGTTATTCGGAATAATTGTTATATGCCGATCTTCAAAAGTAATACGGTATGTTCTATACATGGTTATAAAATGTTTCCCTAAACAGGAAGGCTTGTTTAAAGTAATCATAGCAAAATGTATCGCTTAAAAACGTGTTTTTTTTTTAGTGTTCGGGGAGGGAACCCATGACCCCCACTCCGGGTAAGCGTTTGATTACAGTCGTTTGTCCAATCTATATTGGACAAAATTAGAAAATCCTATTCAGTAAAGTCCTAATTAAGTAGAAGCAATAAAGAGAAGCAGCACGTTAAACGTCAAATCCTACTCTGTTTAAAATGGTTTATCATTTAATGTGGGCAGCAATTGATTAGTTTATTTTATTAATTAGGACGTGTTTTGAAATGCTTTTAATGGTGCCTGTATTACGGGCTATAATTACCTGACTCGAAGCATTTTCTTTTCAAGAGGATAATGAATGTTGAGTCGAGCATTTTCATTGTAAAAGGCCTCCCTCTCACCATCTCTCTCATTCTAACATTCTCTTTCTCTCTACCTTTAAACAGACTACAAACCGAAAAAATATCCGTCTGTTTTTAATTATGATTAATAATTATTTTTTAATTAGACTCTCTGTTTTTGTTTGTCGTCATGTATGTGTTTTAGACAGTAAGATAATTAGCCCTAATTCTTTCTGGGTTTAATTTTTTGTATAAAATAACGCCTTTTTGTTCACTGTTAATTTAAATGTTCCAAATTAAAAATTAAACTAATTAATTATATTTCTCTGAAAATAGTACTGGATGACCTTAACATTGAAACTCCCAAACTTTTTCTGATCGCGGCGCCCTTGGGTAAGAAAAAGAATATGCGACTTACTTGCTTTATCATTTTGATTTAGTGTTTCATTTAAAAAAATAAATAATAATAATAATTTCAATTTCTATCTATTTCAATAATATTAGGAAATTTAAAGTTCCACAAACCAAAGGTTGTATTATTCGCCAAAAATGTGAATTACGTACCGTATGAGAGCTCTGCGGCGCACAGTTTGGGAACCACTGCCTTAAAATTTAACAAAATAAACTAAATATATGTTTAAATGCAGTGGCGTACGGATTCATGGTTGGGAAAGCATTTAAGATGTTGTCTGTAAGACAACATGATTGTCAAACTGGCGACTCGCGGGCCGCCTACTATCCGTAGTATATTTTTTTGTTGTGTCCCTTGAAGCATTAATTAAAAAATCGAGCTTATTTGGTATAAAAATATATTTAAAAATGTAAAATATCTGCCTTTCATGTTTATAAAAAAAATTTTTTTTTATCATTTTGCATGAAAAATAGACTGCTACCGCTAAGACGGGGCAGGGGTCAGACGCAAGGCTCGCGGGCCGCAACATAATTGTATAATTGTTTGTGTTCCCTGAAGCATTAAGTATCATTCACAGCTCATGTTTTAATAGATAGTACGTAATTCATAATGTTAATGTTAACGCATAACAATGTTAGTTCTACACAAATCCGTATAAGCATTCATAGCTCCAATTTAGTGGATAAGCGTAAGAAAATATTTAACGCATAATGTTAGAAGTTTGTATACCTTAAACTTCTGACATTAACATTAACATTAAAACACTGACAACTGTCAAAATGAAGGAATATATTATACTTGAAATTCGAATAAGACTTGTGGATGCAGCTTGTGACATAATTATTAGTAAAAATGTTGAAACTAATATTGAAAAATAGATGTGAAGTGAGAATTTTTACATATTTCAGGGTTTCGCAGTTATACAGTGATACATTTCAAAATAGACGAATATATTATACGGGGAAATTATAAAAAGACTTGTGGCTGCAGTTTATGATGTACTAATTAATAAATGTGTTGAATCTAATAAAAAATTAATGTGAAGTGTGAATTTTCACATATTTTAGTGTTTTCAGGTATCTAGTACCCAAGTTAAAGCAGCTATATGTGTGGAACATTATTTTTTTATCAAGTCAAAATTAACAATATTTTGAAAATAATGTACCGTTTGTTATTCTATGTACAAAGAGCTTTTCCTTAAAATACTACATGAACTTTTAAAATAAAATATGTATTTTTTCAACAATAAAAAAATTAATCTGATAAAAATTCCTTTTGAACTATATTGGTTTCCATCAATGTACATTATTGAGATTTTTTTCAGATTTTTAGACCAACACTTCTGGGAAACAGGGTAGAAACAAAAGTTAACTTTTTTTTGTGAAATCAAAAAGTTAGGTTAGAATGAGTAGCTTCAGAAACATTATAGTTATTTTATTTAATAATTAACTTAATAAATATTATTTTGGTTCTTTTTAGAAGTACATTAATAAAAAAAACAATACATATATTTAATAACAAGATATTTTTATTATAAATTGTTTAGTAATTTCTATTGCGTGTAGATGGCAGCTAGATCGATTTATCTATTAAAACATGAGCTATGAATGGTACCAAAGTGTTGTGACTAGCCACTAACATTATCCATTAACATTATGCACTATGAATTACGTACTATCTAATAAAACATGAGCTGTGAATGATACTTTATTGACAAAAACGAGCTTATTTAGAATAAAAATATATTTAAAAATCTAAAATATACTCTATTCTCCTTATCTGTTTATAAAAAAATTTCAAGGAGTTCTGCGGGATATTTGAAGTTCCGTCACTGGTTATCATTTTGTATGACACCTCTGCTGTTGAATATTGCTTTTCATATCAGAAACAAAAATATATATATATTTAATCCATGTATTAAAAACTTATAAAATATAAATAAATATAAAATCCCCAAAATTTTACAAACTTTCTTTTCCACGGTAAATACATATTTGTTTATATTTTGCGCGGGATATATTTTTGATGTCTCAGTATTTCTCGTGCATGTGTTCAATTTTCTAAATCGAGCCGCTGGGCCACTAGTTCTACCGAACGGACATGCGATGGAATAAGAATTTCTTCTTAGAAGATATTACCTACGAAAACCTAAAAATAACATGGGAATTTGCATTTCCTATTAATTTCATAAAATCATAATAAAACATAAAATCTAATAAAACATAAAATCGTAATAAAATATAGCTTATATATTATAAAATGCGTAGGTTATTTTGGTAAACGATTATTTTAATTAGTTAAAATTTCATTTCATTGGACCATAAGGGGGCACGTACCCCCTGTGCCCCCAAAATACAACACTGTTTAAATGTACAAAACTTTCTTAGAAAGATTTATATTGCCCATATATTTTGAGTACTACACTAATATATTTTATATTCGCTAATTTTTATACATATGTTCTGAGTCATGATCAATTATTAAATGTGATTAATATTTATTTACAATTCACATAAATTACAATAGTCATAATATGAAACAATTCAAGTTTATTACGTCACAATCCCAGGTATAAAACATTGAATGGCTGTATATTATTTATAAGATAACAATGACAAAAGTACTATTGTTCAGATTATTTGTTATTTTTGGCGACTTCTTTGGTCCAAAAGCCTTGTCTACGCATCTGCAAATACTCATTCTAGAATAATTTGTTATTATTTTAAATGTCTTTGTTTAAAATAAAAAGACAAATCTTTTTTGTTGTGTGCATTTTTTGGTTAATTCGATGAGATGGATATTGTCACGAGGTGAATTCAAGAACGGAATCTTTTCTACAAAATTTATTACATAATATTAATTTACTTTTACGGTGTTGTCCATTAGAAGCTGATGTGGGAAGCTGAAGTCTCGTTATTGCCCCGGCTTCTCCAGGATCGGTCGAACTACCCCACGTATCCGCACGAGGCGAACACGTGGAGAAGCCCTGTAGACAACACTCACATCTCGTATTGGCGACTTCAACAGCTGGGCTGGTCCTTGGGCAACGTGTTCACAAGAATGACTTCTACTTGACTACCAAAAATGACTAACCACGACTCTTCCCTAAGACCATTTTATAACTATTAACCAGGACACTATGACGTCAGGTCCTACCTCAATTGTTTTGGAAACATTATTCATTTGGGTAATTGTTGGCAGCAATTAAAGACCATAGTCATCACAATTGAATAATGTTTATCAACACATTAGAATGTAGTTCAAAACTTATGTTGACAAACACACAATACTCTGCACATTCTTTAATTCCCAAAACCAAAAGCCAGCAACCTTGACCTACACAGGCTAAAGACCGCGCAAAACATTAGTGTATTTGGCTCTAGTGTTACTACGCAGCAGACAATATAAACTGCTTCGCCAAATTTCGTATAGGTAACTAAAAACCAAACAAAAAAAAAAAAAAAAAAACTGGCTCAGCGATCACAGCAGAAATTTACTACAACCAACTGGACGCAATGATGCAAAAACTTAAAGAAAAACAGCATAGATTGGTCGACAGATCGACTCCTATCTTATTGCATGATAACGCTAGACCACACACTGCACTAATGACTGGGGCCTGGGGCAAAACTACAGGAATTAGAGTTGGAACTTCTTCAACATCTTCCATACTCACCAGACCTAGCCCCCACTGACTACCACTTCTTCCGCAATTCATACAACTTTTTAATAGGAAAACAGTTTAATTCCGACAATGTTGTAAAACCGGCCTTAATAATCTGCCGCTTAAATGGCAAAAGTGTATAGACAATATGGGTGCATACTTTGATGAATAAAATAATTCCTTACATTTGTAAGTTATCAATCAACTTTGCCTTTTTTTCTACAAATTTTATCCTTGACGACCTAATAAATATGTATTAAATTGAATTGAAAATTTTTTATCTGATTAATATGGCGGCAAGACTAATGGCCAATATAATAAAAAACGACTTATTTCTAAATAATAATATTTTCTGTTCTGCAACCCACAATATTAATGGTTTAATTAAATGACATAAAACATTAATTAAATTATTTACTCACGTCAATTTATTATTGTATAATTTTTTGAATAGGGAGGCAGACACAGCTGTTGGTCGGATATTACCCATGGTAACTTAACATAATACTATTGTATTCATTTCTATTACATACTTAATTACGATTTTAATTATTAAAATAGGCTATTATTAAAAGTAAATGAGACTTTTAATGATTGTAAATGGTTTAAATAAGAAAATACAAAAAGAATTGTTAAATGACTCGCATTATTTAGCATGATTATAAATACCTAAGAGTGAAGTATGTGGGATATTTAGGACCATTATGCGTTTCCACTGCGCAATAATTGGTAGCTCACTGCTATTACAATTCTTTAATATGGAACATCAGATTTTACCACTAATTACTTTTATTTTTTTAGTTTACATTGAATGATATTTTTAATCAGCAAAGAATATGGTCTCTAATTAAATTTAAAAAATACTTAATACTTGCTTATCGTTAAAACAAGTATAACCTCCAGAAATCTGATCGTAAATGACAATCAACTCGCAAGAATTTTTTAATACGAGTACTTTGTAACGTGGATAAACGATAGGTGAAACTAGAAATTTGTGGTCTGCGAAAGTCAGTGGTTTTTCATCAAAGAACATTTGGAAATCAAAAATAAATCCTTTAAACGTTATTAATTTTTTGTCTGATTTATAAGGGACGTCAGCATCTTGTGTCTATTGGCCCCTGGTACACATATTTTTACACAATAATTTTAAGTTTTGGGAAAAATATTAATTGGTTGTAGATAATTTAGTAGGTTGGAGAGATGATCTGCGTTGTTGCCCAGAAGTGACTTCGCGACCTGAAATCTTAACCTCTCAGCTTGATATTTAAACAGTCGATGATTATATGTTTAACAATCGAAAAGGAAGCAAGGAACGGCATCGGCCGTAAACGACTCGCTATACGAGGTGTGTAAATTATGTTATTAAGTACTGGCAGCATAGCGTTTGATCTGGCAACATTTGAGACCCGGGACTTGAAGGAGCGGCAGGTGAACATGTGATACGCCTTCAGTACGAGTTTGAACTCACTTGAGTGATTTTGGTGTCCGTAGCGATTTATTTCGTGAAACAGTTTTTTCTAGTGCGTTCTAAAAATGAGTGATATTCATTTCGAGCAACGGTGTGCTATCAGGTTTCGCTTCAGATTTGGGCACAGCAACGGAAACTTTTGCAAAACTTCAGCAGGCATACGGAGATAGTGTTTTGTCAAGGACCTAGTTTTTTTGGTGGTCACACAGCAATTTCAACAAATGAGTTTTTGGCCAGTAAAAACATTCCTGTGGCTCCTCAGCCTCCTTATTTGCCTGACTTGTGTCTTAGTGACTTTTTCTTCTTCCCAAGAAAAAAACTTCATTTTGAGACATTCGAAAACATCCGAGCTGAAAGCTATTCCAGCATCCGAGTTCCAGCACTGCTATGAGGATTGGAAGAACCGTCTCCAGCGCTGTGTGCCTTCCCAAGGAAGTTATTTTGAGGGAGACAATATTAAATTGTAATTCTATTCGAAAAAAATAAATAAATAAATAAAAATCAGTTCTGTTACTTAATTTACACACTTCGTATATATAAATATATAAAATACGTGTAAACCGGCGTTAACAAAACATTAAGATAGTAAAAAATAGAAATTACAAAACAAAGTAAGGCCCGTAAAAAAAATTGTTTGTGTGTAGCCCGCGACGTAATAATAAAAAAAAAACATTATTGAATGCGGTCCACGACCTGAAAAAGGTTATCGACAGTTGATTTCGAATATCACAATATCAGAAGTGCAGTTTGGCCATTGAAATATAATTAACCCCTTAACGCTTTGTTTTTTTTTTTTTTAGAAAAGAGGTAAAAAAAAATATTTTTTTTTTCATTAAATAATTAAACAAATTTATTATTTATACATAATTAAGTTGTTATATATGAAATTTATTGATAAAAAATATAAATTTGTCTAAAACTTCAATTGTGGTACATTTTGAAGCATGGTTTAGCACACAATCCAACATGCCGGCTGAGCAATAACTTCAGGTTTCCTTTCTCTTCTTTTTGCCTTTATCATCTCTTTGATTACAGCAAACTGCACACAATCTTGCGGGTTTATCTTTTTTTTCGGTGGGGGGAATATATTCGGGGAAATGTCTTTCTGAAAGTCTCAAAGGTTCTGGTTTTTTTGGTCGGCCGGGTTTCCTAACGTATGAAGAATGGGATTCGTCAATCAATTTCTCAATTAGACCTAATCTAAATTCTAAATGATATATGTTGACGAATTATGTCCGTAGATAATATAATAGTTAAGTTTATGGGAGTCGGACAGGTGTAGAAATAAATAAAAAAATAAAAAAATAAAAAAATAAACTTTTTTATTTATTTCTACACCTGTCCGACTCCCATAAACTTAACTATTATTCTAAATGATCTAATTTTCCATGATTTTTATTATATTGGACAAATGCGTTAATCTATCAACTCCCCCCATATACTATTATATCCACTTGTTGAATTGCAATAAGTATAATTTGTTCTCGAAGAATGTAAACAATCAGTTCTCACAAATTACGACTTTATTTATTATATTTTATTATAAATAACTAATCAAAATTTAACTTATAATAAATCAAGTTAACATAAATAATACTTTTTTCTTAAATTTTAAATTATTATACATGCCCGACTTCAATTCGGGTACGTAATGTTTTTGCGTACGAAAATTCACGTTGCCCGAACTGGACTCGGGTCTGGTCATTCTTGCAAGTATAGTATGCCCGAACTGAGCTCGGGGCTGGGCGTTAAGGGGTTAAAAAAAAAGCTTGATATTACAGATACGAAGTTCTGAAAAATAGTGGTAATATCAGAGAGATAAAGATAGAGGAACATAAGTTTTAAGCAAATAATATCCCCTGTCCACACTTCTGAAATCTAGACAGTTTTTTATGGAAAACTGATGATCCCCTTAATATTTTCAACTATTAACCACCCATATTAAATATCACACAGACACATACAACAAAAAAATAGTGAAACGGGACAAGAATCTTAAGGCATATGTTCCCTACTTAAGCCTTAATGGGGCGCATGTCAAGTGCACCCTTGTCAATCAACTGAAACCCATACCCTGTAATGATCCCACAAAAAACCCACTCGGCCTCCGGTGAAGCGATCCAGTTGCCGGGGGTGTTTGTTTATACAGTTGATTAGTGGGCCACAGGACATAGCCGGGGAGTGGGCGGTACATGAGGGAGGTTAAGGGGTGTTTTTGTTATATAAGTAGACTAGTTAAAACAGTCATTGATATAGAGAATGTCAAGAGGTTTTAATATATTTCCTCTTTGATGGTGTTTGAATAGTGTAATTGAATGTTTAATTGAATTTTTTAAATGGTTATTTGGGGGAAAATTGCTTGCTATAGATTGTCGGTTTGATTAATTTATTTATTTATTGTTAGAACGAAAATGAAAGTACTGCGGTTGTTTTTAAACTATGCGCTTCACTGGATACAGATGATTGTTGTTTATTTTCATTCAGGGGATATTTTTATTTAAAGTAAATTTAACTGTTTTTGTACTTACAAAAAGTGTTGAAAATTTCGTCATAATCTTTGCTTGTCATCACTTATAATATTTATATTTATGTTAGTTTATGTATGTAAGTCTATATTACTCCTCCAAGATCCAAATTACCCTCAAATGTTAACACATTGAATATTTAATTGTTTTTGATTTTCTTTTTTATTACAAATGAAATATAATGTATATTATTTGTTGTTATTTGATTTATAGATACTTTTGAGACTGATTCTATACCAGTGTTTCTCAACTGAAAACGTATCGCGGACCAGTAAAATATAAAATTTTCTACCGTGGACCAGTAAAATATTTAATTTTCTACCGCGGACCAGAAAAATATTTAATTTTCTACCGCTGACCCTTAATAATAAATGTACTAATGTTTATTAGTTAATGTACTAATAAACATTAGTACATTTATTATTAACAATTGTATATGTAAAATAATAATCTACATATATCTTAGTAACAAAAAATCACTGAAAAATGAACAAAATACACAGAAAATGAACAAAAAATCATAAAAAAATGAGCAAAAAATCTCAATAATAATAATTTATAATCCTTTCGCGGACCACTAAAATTTTGCTAAGGACCACCAGTGGTCCGCGCACCACCTGTTGAGTAACACTGTTCTATACAAAAATACAATTTGATGATATACCTGGCCAACGGAGTGGCCGAGCTCGTTAAATCATACAGTTCGAAATGGTAATAATAGTCTGAATTGTGAGGTAGCTATACTCTATCTCCGAAAGACTGATAGTAATAAAATTTATTATTTGTAAAAAGTTATTGTATTATCACACAGAAGCGGTAAAACAAAAGCGACAAAATATGAATAGTTCGAAACGAAATATTGTTAAAAACAACCGAGTGTGCCGCATATATTATATGGGAATACGAACCAGGGTTAAACACAATAGACCATAAAAATTTGACCCTAAAATTTTGAAGAAAAATATGGTCTCAGGGGTGTGTTTAATGATATGATAAATATGGTCACAGGCGTGCGTTTAATAAAATGATAAATAGTAATATAGAAATACACAAAACCAATTTAAACATGTTTAAAATGTGCACGCCACTGGTAACTGCTTGACAAAATGATTTATTACTATTAGTCTTTCAGAGATAGAGTATAGTTCAAGTACCCGTTGGTGATATTATTCGGGCAAGATGTTAACATTACTATCATTTTCACAAACATTCACCCCTCATCTAGGTGTAGGGGCTAGCCCCCCTGGTATCGGCGATTACCCTCGTCCCAGAAATAGGCTGATGTAAAATAAATTTAAAAAAAAGATAATATACGTCATCCAGCGACCCGTGGCGGATGGGATAAGGTCTGCGCAGAGAGAAGAAGCAAAAGACACGAAAGGTGAAACTAAATGCGCCCCCACTACTAACTCTTCTGTTGGTCCCACGCGTATACCACGGTTGAGTCATTTTCAATATTATTATGGGGTTTGTCAGGTCTTGACAAGCGTCCACTAATCTCAATAATAATAATAATAATATTATTATTATTATTATTTATGAATAATAAGCAGTTTTTATACACATTGTCATATTTAATTTTGTTAATTTCGTTATGATTTTGGCAAAAAAAAAATTGTTACATTTTATAATTTACGTCATTGTGGCGTAACTGCCGCTAGTGGCAGTTCTGCTTATTAGAATTCAACGTACGTTATTATCTCACTCTCGATTCATGTTAACTCTAGCTAATATTGTCCAACATGAAGTTTGCTGTTTATATCATTTTATATTTTGATCAACTTATTTAAAAATTAACGAAAAGAAAAAATAATGGGCATCATTGACGTTATTTGCGCACATATTAAAAACCTAAAACACTCCTTTGGACAGCTAAACGGTTGTCACTAAAGGGCGGCGTTTGAAGTAGTTTAATATTTAATAATTAATAACTTTCTTATGGAATAAGATATTATTGTGGGATTATTATGTCTATAAAATGTTTTTAAATAAAAAATAAAAAAAATGCCAGGGTTATAGTTTTTAAATGATTTTGTATTTTAATTGATATGATGGTAACTGCTCGAAGATGTATCAGTAACTGGTTAGTGCTGCTAACTCAGGGGATGGTACTCGTAGCGGTCAGATGATTTATTTTTGGGATAACAATAATCTCTTAAGTGAAGGAGAGAAAAGTGCTACATTCTTAATATTTCTTTTTTGCTTCATGATATTTTTTGATTAATTTAATATCATTCTAAGAGTCTATTACGTATGGTTTAATTGCAGTTTACGGTAGTCCATATTTGCGTAACAGTCTATTATATATTTTACATATTTTGGAAAATCATACATTCCTAGAGTCAAAATTAGGATGTAAGACAAAATTCGACAGTTGGCATTGCTCTATAAAATAATACTACTATAATATTTATTTATCGAACAAGATGAAATATTGTTTTTAGTTAGTCAAATTGCCAATTACAAAACATTTTAAAATATACAAATAAGATAAAAACAGTTCAAATACAGTAAAAACAAAATGTTTTAAAATTGTAAAAGGGCACGTTTTTACTTGATAGTATAGCTACAACGTCTTTCCATATTTTCACTTGTGTAAAATCATCAAATGAATATATTGGATTTTTCAGTAAATAATTCTTAATCGTTTATTTAAAAATTGATGTGAAGCGTGAATTTTCACACATTTCAGGGTTTTGCAGGTATTTAGTAAGTGAATGATGATTATTTGGGATGCGAAAACAAATTTTATATTAAAATATTTTTTTTGTTAATTTTAATTCGAACGCCTAATACCATTATTTAGGTTTCTAAATATGTGCAGTATTTTTTTTTTTTTTATAGCAAGTTTCATTAAGAATTTTAAAAATTGCGCCTATGGTTTCCATTGGTTGTTATACGTTTCGCCCCTCTGATTTCGTGTACATTGAAACAGAATTAAATTATAATTTAAAAAATTTCCACTGGTTATTAAATTTACGCTTTTAAAAATTAAATGCAACATTTGCCAAAATATAACTAGAATTTTGAAAAAATAATTTTAACAATATAAAAATTTAAAAAAAAAAAACAAAAATAATATTGTCTCTTCTCGCAGGGTTCGATCCCTTTCGGATCGCGTCACTAGGGTGAAAAACCAGCGTCAAAAATCACTACACCAGCATACACGTTCCAGTGTAGCGTGTTACAAAGCTATAACTTGTGTACATTATTAGCAAAAAATCACAAAAAATGCGTTTTTTTCCAAAAACATAATCTGATCAAAAATTCCTGTTGTACTATTCCGGTTCACACCAATGTACATTACTTAGAATTTTTTCAGAATTTTAGTTTAACCATCTGGGCTACAGGTGTGGGACAATATATTTTTTGCACAATTTTGGCAAAAATCGCTTCAAAATAATTTATTTTGCAAAAATAAAAATTTCATCGTTAATCCACGTACTAAGGGCTTTCATTTGATACCCTACTCAGAATTATAAATATATACCTATATATATATATATATTTTTTTTTTTTTTTTTTTTCGTTGAGCACATATTTGTTTATATTTTTAGGGGAATATGTTTTTTAGTTGTTTTAGTATTTTTCCTATGTGCGGGTCAAAGAGTTGTATAAGCATGCCAAATTTCAACTCTCTAGGTTTAGCCGTTTGGCTACAATTTTTACCAGACAGACAGACAGACAGACAGACAGACAGACAGACAGACAGACAGACAGACAGACAGACAGACAGACAGACAGACAGACAGACAGACAGACAGACAGACAGACAGACAGACAGACAGACAGACAGACAGACAGACAGACAGACGACAAAATGACGGTATAAGGGTTTTTTGGTCATACCTACAAAACCCTAAAAATGATGTTACTTAGACTTCTAGTTTCTTCCGGTACCATGTTAATAAATTTTATTGCACAGTAATTTATAGATAGGCGCAAATAGCCTTTGTTGCTGTGCGCCAAAATTTTTAACTAAATAACTAGCTAATTTATAGATATTGTTTTTAGACACATTGAGGCCCAGACATTTAGGAATGTGTCTCTTCAAGATTTCTGAACAAAATATGTGAACTGTGACGGCGGTGTAATTCTCGAAGACCTTATCTTACTACACTCATATCTAGCCAGATTTAACATTACAGAGGTGTTAAAATGTTCCAAATAAGGGTACTTGTTTCAAATATCGGTTTATGCAGGAGATAATAGAAATGTTGGAAACGTTGAAACCTTCGAAAGACTGACAACGTGATTTTCATATAGTTCAATGTTTACACTATGTCCTAAAAGGGCCGAAAGTAATAAAAAGAAACGAATGTACACAGCAACAAGAGCAATAGGACTGGAGGGGGGGGGGGTCAAATGGGAGAGAAAATGTGACAACACTACCAGGGACGACACTACCACTTTAGCGGTGTAAGATTAACTTAGTAACAATCAGATGCCAGCCTTTTCGTTTGAGTCTCTGTTAAATGTTAAATTTGTGATTTTTCTTTAAGATAATTTTCTCAGTTCGTTTCCAAGATCTTTATTTTCATCTCATTTTAATAAACAAGAAATTATTACACAAAATAACAATTAAAATTTTTAATTTCTCTTAACAGCGCAACCAGATGAATAAGTCATTTCTGTAATTAAATTTTAACACTTAAAAAAAAGTTGTTAGTGTTTTAAAAAATATTACCATTTTAAATGTATCAAGAAATCGTTTACACCCTGTATAATATTACACTTACCAAACATATAATGTGATAATTATATATTTTATTTATAACATATGAACTTTCAAATTAGGTTAGAAATCAGGAAAAACATATCTAATTCTGAATTCTATGTTTTTATTAACATTTTAAGAATTGCTCCCTGTGGCTTCTATTATAAGATACGTACTGAATTTCGTAATTACGATTTTATTTATGGAGTATAATTGTTAATTTTTGCTGTTACTTTATGTATTTTAATTATTAAAATTGATAAACGTGTAATGTTTCACTTGGAAAATTCAATTAATGTCTTTATTATTCCTTATTTATAAGATAAAAATTCGGTTAGAACATTTTATGAAATATTTCACAGACATTTGCTTTTTCACTTTTTATTTAGGTTCTAAGAAGTTCTAAGCAGGAAATGAGAACGGAATGAAAACAAAATAATGATATTACTAGACATTTAAAAAAAAATTGATGTGAAGTGTGAATTTTCACACATTGCAGGGTTTCGCAGGTATATAATAAGTGAAGGCGGCATGCTGAGTGTGTAGGACAAATTTTGCTTTGAAGTAATCACAGAAAAATGAATGATATTTTTAAAATAATTTATCGTCTGTTAATCTAAACTTTAAAACCAAATTTTATGTTAAAATATTTTTTTTTAAATTTTAATCCGAATACCTAATACCATTATTTAGGTTTCTAAATATGTGCAGTATTTTTTTATATAGCAAGGTTCATTAAGATTTTGAAAATTGCGCATCCATTGGTTGTTATAAGTCATAAGCTCGCCCCTCTGGTTTCGTATACATGACACATAGAATGAAAATATTATTCCAACAATTCCAACTGGTTATTAATATTACGCTCTTAAAAATTAAATGCAACATTTGCCAAAATATAACTAGAATTTTGACAACATAATGTAAACAAAATAAAAATGAAAAAAAAAAAAACAAAAAATAAAATTGTCTCCTTTGCCCGAGAGCGAACCCTAGTTTGCTAGTACGCTTTCTAGTATAGTGAGTTACATAACTATAACTTTTGTACATCGTCAACAAAAAAACACAAAAAAATTGTTATTTTCCGAAAACATAATTTGATCAAAAATTCCTGCTGTACTATTCCGGTTCACACCAATGTGCATTACTTAGAATTTTTTCAGATTTTTGTTTAAACCATCTGGGCTACAGGATGTGAGACATTTTTTTTTTGCCCAAATTTGGCAAAAAACGCATCAAAATAATTTATTTTGCAAAAATAAAATTTTGATCGTTAATCCACGTAGTAAGGGCTTTCATTTGATAACCTACTCAGAATTGAAAAAAAAATATATTTTTTTTCGATGAGCACATATTTGTTTATATTTTTAGGGGGATATATATTTTAGATGTTTTAGTATTTTTCCTATGTGCGGGTCAAAGAGTTGTATAAGCATGCCAAATTTCAACTCTCTAAGTTTAGCCGTTTGGCTACAATTTTTACCGAGCAGACAGACAGACACACAGACAGACAGACAGACAGAGAGACAGACAGACAGACAGACAAACAGACAGACAAACGACAAAATGACGGTATAAGAGTTTTTTGGTCATACCTACAAAACCCTAAAAATCACACTCACACTACCTTAACTATTAATACAAAAAATTTATATCATTATTAGCCATAAATTAACCATGAATTAAAAAAATAACTTATTAATTTTGTCAGAAACACAAAAATTACAATATTTTGCCAAAAATGAAATCTGATCAAAAATTCTTCTCTTACGATTCCAGCTTTTCTGATTTTTAGTTTAACCCCTTTGCTTAAAAGGGTGCGGGAGAGTAGTTTTTTTAGTACATTTTTAGAAAAAATCCTGTTAATTAAAAAAAAAAAAAAAAATGTAGAAAACTAATTTCCCTTCCTTAACATATCATCTTAAGAGCTTTCTTTTAATACCACACAGTAAATTTTAAAAATATATATATATTTTTTCAACGATACAAAACAATCGATAGTTTTCTAAAAACGGTTCCGATCAATGTACATTATGGAGAAATGTTTCAGATTTTTAGATCAGCCTCTCTAAGAGATAAGGTGGGGGACAAAAGTTTTTTGACAAATTTTTGGCGAAAATCCCGTAATAAATAAAAATTTATTGGTTTATCCACGCATTAAGAGGTTTCATTTGATATCCCACTCAAAATTTTTATAAAATAATAATTTTCCATTAATTTCATATTTGTTTATATCAATCTTGCGCTGTATTTTTCTGAACTCTCTATATTTTTTGTATATGTGGGTCAAAGTGTTGTATAAGTATACCAAATTTCAATTTTCTATGTTCAGCTGTTTGGCTATAATTTCTACCGTGCAAACAGACCGACAGACATACAGATAGACACATGAATGAAGTTATAAAGATTTTTAAGTGGTCATACCTACAAAACCCTAAGAAAACAGAAAGGCGTACAGATATCCTGATAAGGCAACGAGATACGTATGTTAACATAATCGCAAACACAAACAATAGATTCACAAAATACAGACAGACAAGCAAAAACTTACAGAGACACAGAGACAGATAGGAAGACAGTCAGACAGAGACGACCTGTGAGACATACAAACAGACCGATAATAATAAGTACATCATGATACACAGAAACAATCCAGAGACAAATCTACAGAGAGACATGTAGGGTTAAAGGACACACAGGCAGATAAAAAGACAGTCTAAATGACAGATGGACAGTCAGAGATACAGAGAGATAATCTGGAACACCAACATATAAATAGACTCAAAACCTGCCAGACGGAGAACGATACAGAACCATCCATACAGGAGGATTATCGAAAGAAAAACGAACTGATAGCCAATTAGTCAAAGAGACTGACAGACAGAACTCTGAAAACCACCTTGTCAGTTTCTCCGTTTCAGCATTTCTACCCGATTAGAACTTCATTGTACAAACTACTTGAGTGCTCAACAAATATAAAAATGCAGATTTGATGTTCATCTTTAATTTGTTTTTAAATTTAAATAATCTTAAATCCGCTGGGTCTGTGCTGCTATCTGTCTCTTATCTAATGAGACATGCACTAGCAACTGTCAAAAGATGCAAATGCAATTAACATCTTGGAAGGCCCTGGAAAATAATTAGAAACAACGCGAGCAGTCGTGTGAGACCATCAAGTAGGCGTAGTCGATCTCTAAACACGAGGGATACTTATCTAGAGTGCTCTGATTTTTTTAATTGCTTACTTTATTTTTTGTATAGCATTTGATATTTTTGGTTTTAATTAGATGGATAATATTTTAATTAATTCGTGTGTTGGGTGACGGTTTTTTGAAGATTATTAAGTAGGCTAACCTAGCATTGGCGTACGTTTTTATGATTTATTGCACAATAAATCCATTCAAAATCTAAATGAATAATTATACAAATATTAGGTTTAACGGATCAATTTTTTGCGCCTCTAATATGTATTTGTCACGAGTTATCTAAGAATCTATGCTCACTTAATCTAGAACAGAACCATTTTTAAAATTTCGGAAATCCTTATACAGAATTCATGATTCTGTCTTTCTTACGATTGAAATAATCTGAACCTAAAAATACAATCAAATGTGGTTGATTTTAAATACTGACACGATAACATCGTCTTGATAATAACCTATTATTGACATAATTTATATTTTTTACGTACAATGTTCCATGTGTTTTGTAATTTTTAACTTTTAACCTCGTATTTACCTAGGATTCATACATAACCTTCCACAACTCTATTCACAGTTTATGATAACTGCATATCACAGGCTGAAGAAGCATTTACTGCAATAAATGCGAAACGTCCCATGATTTAATTTATTTATTTCACACACATGACGATTTAAAAAGAAACACTATTATTATACCGACTCGTCAAGATCATTCACTGATCTATAACGTAATTAAAACACTGCAGTCGATATTAAAGAAAGGCATGAAACAATCAGGAGAGCAACGAGTGCTCTTCGTAGGCGAAATAGACTATGTTTACAAGTTAAAGTTGATATTTTTGAAAACTTGTTAGCACACCGAAATTAAAACGATGTTCGATAGAAAGTGTTTTAACGCATTATTTTGACGCAACTTTGCCCAAAACATGTCAAAACACGTAGTCCCTCAACCAATATCCCACACTAGCGATGCAAATCAATGTGAATTGTAAAAGTACGCTATTTTTTTTGTCCTGGGAGCAATCACCATTGACCTCTTAATGGTGAACTTTTGAAGGCGCCATATGCTGATATAGGAGTTCAAAAAACTACATCGAATATACATATATGTTACGACCAATGATCGTAATCGGTCAAAGACGACATTGACCGGCCAAAACTATCATTTCCCGTAGTGAATGGCCAATCTCGGCATCGTCCAATGTAACATTTTCCAGATAATGACAAGCAAAAATAAAGTACTCTGTACCTAAAAACTAATAAAAATCTAGGACAGCAGAAGCCGGAAGGCTCGAAGTAAGCTTAAGGAGTGCAAAAAAAAAACAAAAAAAAATAGTCTTATTTTACAAAAACTCCTTTAAGCTTACTTCGAGCCTTTCGGCTTCTGCTGTTCTAGATTTTTACTAACTAGACCTAACCTAATTACCTAAATGATCCTTTTTTTTTAATAGCAACATTTCCCAATATACCCTGCCAATGACGTTATTGGCCGGTTAAAGACGTCATGCTCCATTTGACGTGGCCAAACCTGTCATTGGTCAGTCGTTGTTAACACTGACCACCATTCAGTCACTGGCCGTAACATATACAAGTAAATCGCAGACTACTATTGAAAATATCTTGACCTAAGGTAAAAACAATTCCCTACGCCCATGATTAATCCAACTTAGGGTTAGTTGATGGATGATTAGTATAAGAAATTAATTATTCAAGGTGTTTATGTGGAAAATAGGATAGATGCATACATTAAGATGCATAGGTTTTTATACATGAGGTATTTTATATGTCTCCAAACTAAGTGCTAACTCAAGTAACCAAAATAATTATATACAACACATTTGGTGGTCGAGATATTCATCTAAATCTGTAATTAATACAAAGGAAAAGAATTAGATTTCAAAAAATTTTGACATACCACTTTAAAAAGATCAGATAAATAAATATTTGTATATGACGAAAAGAAAACAATCATAGTTTCTTCATATGTTTACAATAAACATGATGAGAAATTGAAACGTTGATAAATTTCCATAAATAAATATAATTAAGAATAATTGGGTACTAATTGGAAGTAAATAAATAATTAAATCATACATTATTTGATATTTTCAAAATGGAATCACAAACCGAATTCACGCTATTTTAGGGTGGCCAGCAGTGGCGTAACTACACTGTTTGGGGACCACAGGCAAAAATTTCTGGCCCTTAGTTCCTTTTGTTAGTTGAAAAATGGAGAATTAACTTTGCCTATATATTTAATAAAACTTTCATCTCCTTGCCTTCGTTTCTGTAAACACATCAACTATACTAATGTTTTAAATTATGTAGTTGCTTAATTGTCTAAAATTGGATGTCCACTTAATTTTAAAAACGATTCAATTCTTCTAAAACTGAACAGAAACTTATACAAGGTGTCTCAAAAGAAATTTTATATTTATTTAGCTTACTGCGTGAACGCAACGTATCCGAGGGGCGCGGGGGTTATGTCAATCGGTAGCCTGGCTCTTGGGAATTCAGCAGCTATGGAGCGTTTCTCGGGAGCAGACCGCGCGTTATGCGTGCGAGAGTTTTACAAAAACGGTGATTCGGCGACTGTAGCGCGTAGAAAATTCTGCAGTATTCGAGGTTTTCGCCACTTAAATGATGCGTCAAGCATTCCTCTCATTCGACATTGGGTTAAAAAGTTTGAAGAGACTGGTACAACGCTGGATAAATCAAAATCCGGGCGACCTAGGTCATCAAGAACGGTAGAAAACGTGGAGAATGTTAATCAGTCTGTTCGTGACGACCCGAACCTTTCAATTCGGAAGCGCGCAAGTACTTTAAATGTGCATAGATCATCATTACATCGCATTATGCACAAAGACCTAAAGCTGCACCCCTACAAAATTCAATTGGTGCAAGAATTAAAGCCCCAAGATGCCAGTCAGAGGCTTAATTTCGTAAATCAGGTGATTGAGCGATTTTCAACGTTTACCAACATTTTGTTTTCGGATGAAGCTCATTTTCATCTTAATGGCCACGTAAATAAGCAGAACTGCCGCTACTGGAGTGCAACGAATCCGAAACGCAAACATCAGAAACCCCTACATTCGCCTAAAGTGACCGTATGGGCTTCGATGTCGGCGCGAGGAATTATCGGCCCTTACTTTTTTGTAGACGAAAGGGGGCGTGCAGTTACAGTGAATTCAGAGCGTTATGTGGAGATGTTAGACAACTTCTTGGTACCTGAACTGCAAAATTTTCCTGGCTATAACCAAAGAACATGGTTCCAACAGGACGGAGCAACTTCACACACGTCCAATATGTCTCTGCCACGTGTTCGTGAAATTTTCTCAGGCAAATTGATCTCCCGGAGAGGTGACATAAATTGGCCTCCACGCAGTCCAGATTTAACCCCTATGGACTTTTTCCTATGGGGTTATCTTAAATCTAAAGTTTACGCCAATAAACCGACTTCACTGGCGCATTTGAAAGAAAATATCCGTCACGAAATGGCAGCCATCCCTGAGTCCACCTGCCGAGACGTCATAACTAATTTTACTGTTCGATTAAATGAGTGCCGAGAACGCGAGGGTCTACATTTAGAAGATATTATTTTTAAGAAATAAATCCCCAAAAAGTGTATTTTAATAATTAATAAACATTTTTTCTATATTTTTTTTAATCGATCCACTAAATATAAAATTTCTTTTGAGACACCTTGTATTAAGTAATATTAGGGATGGTTATAACGTGAGATGTTATTGTTATTGCTACCAGGGTGGTTGGTAGCAACGTTGTTTGCCTCGTTTCATCATGTACGGTATAATAGTTTAAATAAATATAGGTTATATTAGGTCGTCAAGGATGAAATTTGTAGTTAATAATATTGCCAACTTTAACAGCAGCTTTTTATTTGACATTGGCTTAATATTTTACCATTCTGTTTTTTTTTTTTTTTTTTTTTGTTGGAAAGTTACACATCTCGCTTGTTTAAAGAAAACATTGTATGCTCTAAAACATATCAAAAACTTTTTTTTTTAAATTAATTTTGTTGAAAATGGAAAGGTCGGAAATTCGCACTATTATGAAGTATAAGTTCTTACGTGGAACTACGGCATCGCAGAACGCGCGAATCATTAATAGTGTATTTAGCTCTAGTGTTACTACGCAGCAGAGAATATCAAATTGGTTCGCCAAATTTCGTACAGGAAACTTACAAACTAAACAAAACAAAACAAAAATCTTACTCATCGATCACAGCAGAAATATACTGCAACCAACTGGACGAAATGATGCAAAAACTTAAAGAAAAACAGCCTAGATTGGTCAACAGATCGACTCCTATATTATTGTATGATAACGCTAGACTACACACTGCACAAATGACTGTGGCAAAACTACAGGAATTGGATTTGGAACTTCTTCATCATCCTCCATTCTCACCAGACCTAGCCCCCTGACTACCACTTCTTCCGCAATTTGGACAACTTTTTAATAGGAAAATAGTATAATTCCGACAATGCTGTAAAACTGGCCTTCCAGGAATTCATTGACTCTTGTCCGCCAGGGTTTTATACCACCGGTCTGCCGCTTAAATGGCAAAAGTGTATAGACAATATGGGTGCATACTTTGATAAATAAAATAATTCCTTATATTTGTAAGTTATCAACCAACTTTGACTTTTTTCTACAAATTTCATCCTTGACGACCTAATAGTTCAAATAAATATAGGTTATTTGTCTTATGAATTTACAATGAATTAATAGATTGAATTGAAAAATATTACAAATATCTCATATTACAACTTTATCCTCGTTTTTACACATGCGTATTAAAATTTTTAACACATAGCTGGAACCTCTAAGACGCTGGGGCCCCTGCGACATGTCCGGTTAGGACGGGTGGTAGTTTCACTACTGATGGCCAGAGAGTTTAACAAAAAATAGACGATTTCTGAAGATTTATTGATATAAGATGGAACTGCCAAAACTCATAACTCGGAAACTAGACACGATTTTATTTTGTCCTGTCTAGAAACACCAAGATCATACCAAACTACAGTACGTCCCATAACGGGCCCGAAACATGGACCTTAACAAAGTGTGATCGAAACCTCATAGTTTCCGAGAGTAAAATATTAAGACGAATCTTTGGTCTCATTCAAATGAATAGTGAATGAAGAATCCGCAAGAACAAAAGTATCCGGGAAATGTAATCAACTCAGAGTATCACACAAGAACTGAGAGGTAGACGATTACAGTGGATAGGACACGTGACGAGCATTTGGAAAGACGGAATGGAAAGAAGGATATGGGAGAGAAACTTAAACACCCGTCGACCACTGCGAAAGACCTCGCAAAAATGGAGAGATCAGCTGACCGAAGATCGAACAAGTATTGGTATACAAGATACATGGAAAGACATGTAAATTATCAGATCAAGATGGATGACTTATACGAGTGAGACTAAAAGTCAACCCGACTGACAGCGCTTAAAGACTTGCCCTGAACCCCTTTGGGTAAAATGGTTCGGGTCATGTTAAAAGAAACGAATTTTAAAAAACTACTTTTCGTTCCTTAATTTTCGTCTTAAGAACTTTGTTTTGATACCATACAATAAACTTTTAAAAAACAATAAAACAAAAACGCGAAAAACAGACTTTATGCACAAACCGAATATATTTAAAGACGTTTTTCTCTTCTTCTTCTAGTGCTTATCCATTACGGATGTTAGCAATCAACTATTTGAACTTTATTAACTGTACTTTGGCATAGTCCATTTTCAGTTTTGTCAAACCATGTTCAGGTTTTCTATTCACGATATTCTCCTTCTTCATTACTATAATGTTATGCAGAAAAAATATAAGTACTCTAACTTGAATTTAAAACGCAAATTAAAAAAAAAAAAAATAGAATTTGAAATTCTGAGAAAGAAAAATCTTCTAGTTTTAGCTTGGTCTCGTTTCTCTCTCCGCTTTAATCACATCATTAAATTTACGAGAAAAAAACTCGGCTACCCAATCAACTAATTAAAAAAATCTGTAGTACGCTGTGAGCAATAACATTTCGCTTGTTTCAATGCGAACACAATCAGTTCACCGCCTACTTCGATAATCTGACACGAGTGTTCGCGTTGTTTATAATTATTTTGCCGGGCCGTGCTGATGTTGATTGCATTTGCATCTAGTGACAGTTGCCTGCGCCTTGTCGCACCGGGTTAAGGTATATAAGAAAGTGTTTTAAGTTATGAATTATTCAACCGTACACTGACGTACTTAATTGGAACGAACGCCCTGATATCTTCACCCCACCGCCCCTAACGAAAAGACGACGAAACAAGCGGAGCTATCACACACTTTATAGGGGCACCACTATACTTAAATTAATTGAGATACAGTAACAGTAATAGAATGCAAGTTTAATTTTAAAATGCTTCAAGTGTTAATTTACATATATTTCAGGCAGGCGCGCACCCAGGAGTAGGCTCACGTGTTTGAGCCACCAACCGAGAGCTCAAAAACACGTGGTTTTAACGTATTTTTGTTAAAATGCAAGGGTTGACTTTTTTTTTTAGGTCATTACTTGTATTTTTGAAAGAGGACCTTTTGTTTTTTAGATCAACACTTGCATTTTGAAAAAAAATTGCTATTGAGTAGGTATGGGGACAACTTGGCCTGGGAACTTTTTGCAGACCGTGGGAATTTTCTTATCAGTGCGGCATCCTTTGATGTCGCCGACATCTGACCAGGTGTTAATTACAGATGTGTAATTAGGTGACCTGATTTTATCAGGTGACCAGATCAGGTACACCTGATAAAGTCAGCTGTAACTAACAGATGTCGGCAACATCAAAGGATGCAGCACTGATAAGAAAATTCCTACGGTCTACAAAAAGTTCCCAGGCCAAGTCGTCCCCATACTTACTCTTTTGGCCAACACTTGATGTCGAATAATTTCCCGAATTCTACCCTTTTAAATTAACTAACAAATTTGTCTTTTGAGCCCTCTCCCCCAAGAAAAAAAAACAGGACTTCGTAAGAGGAATTAAGAGCTCAGGAAGTAAAGGCGGTCCACCATGTTAACGCTTTGACTGCCAAGCCCAAATCTGACAAACAAAGTATAACCAATAAACCCCTTTACTCATGTGTCTGTCTGCCTGCCTGTTGGGCAGAAATTGTGGCCAAACGGCTGGTCGCAAGAAATTGAAATTTGGCACGCTCATACAAATATAGAAATAATATTGAGACTTCAAAAAATATATAGCCCAACAAATATAAACAAAAACTGGAATATCAAATGAAAATAAAAATTTGTTGATCCACGCATTAACAGGTTTCATTATATAAACCACTTAAAATTTAAAAAAATATTTATTTTTTCATTAAATACATATTTGTTTATATTTATCTCGTGATATGTTTTTTAGAACAGTATTTTTCCTATATGTGGGTCAAATAGTTGCATAAGCATGCCAAATTTCAACTTTCTATGTTAATACGTTTGGCTACAATTTTTACCGTACAAACAGACCGACAGACAGACAGACACACGAGTGATGTTAATATAGGGTTTTTTTGGTGGACATACCTACAAAATTCTAAAAAATCAGCAGTGACCACCACAGGACCGACCGCCATCATAAAGTACTTATATAAATTACATTCTAGCAGCAGAGTAGAAATAACTTGGCCTAATATTTTCTAACAGAGATATTATTTATCATGACCATGGAAACGTTACCTATAAATATGAAAAAATTGAGAATTAGAAAAAATTTCGAAAAATTTTACAGAAATTATTCGAAATTTTTCGTTTTATCAAAAAACGTCTCAAATAAACGTTATTAGTTATTGCTTTTATAGCAACTTTTGTTCAATAAATATTTTCGAAATATTTTTCTGTTGTGAAATATTCACAAAAATCTTAAAATCGATACGAGTAAACTCCCATTTTTAGTCAATTGATTTTTACCAAAAGTTGATCAACTCGTGCCATTGATAACAGAAGCTTAAATATGAAGTTTCATAAAAATCCTTTCAGCCGAATTTGCTCTACACGTGTACACAGACAGACGGACAGACAGACAGACGGACAGACAGACGGACGGACAGACAGACCGACAGACATCATGGTAAAAATAGTCAAAACGTTATGTAGGAACCTCAATTCGTGGAGATCCATCGAAATCTCGAAATGTCAAAATCGGTATGATCACAATACCTCCCTTATATATGTTGACGGTCGGTAAAAAGCAGAAAGGCAGATAGATATCATGTGTCTGTCGGATAGACAGACAGCGACATAGTTATGTTCACATAATCGAAAATATGAACCATAGATTGACAAAAGACAGACAGACACACAAGTAAAAAATTACAGAGTCACAGACAGATAGAAAGACAGTCAGACATACAGACAAATGAGTAACGTTATAAGGGTTTTTTGGTGGTCATACCTACAAATCCCTAAAAAGAGTCTTGTTTTTCAAAGAGGTCCAAGTGCGAAGTAAGATTATAAAATAGGTTGATTGTATTCTTTATTTATTGTTGAATCAAATTTGCCTAGTTCAGCATGGTAACCAGATATTTAAATGTCCAAAAATGAAAATTACGCCGCCCCTGATTACAATAACGTTCCCCTCTCCCTCGTCAGTTGAGATTCCACCGCTTAGATCCCTATGTTGATTAATTCTGATTTTCGATAAGATGTCTTAACGTTAGAAACACTATTAAATTTACTCACTGTGAGATACATTATGTCAAATAGTAAATTGGAAGTTCGTACCGGGTTCTAGAGTACGGCTTGACTCCCATCAACTTAATTAACAATTTTAAATTTGATACAAGAACATGCCAGCTAGAGGTGTCTAGATTCGAACTGTCAAATTAGTATACATAACATTTTGGGGCGTTCGAATATAACACGAACAGATTGAAAACGTTTAAAGGAAGAGTGAATTTAGTTAAAATATCAGTATTGCGTTCACAATCACTTACGTTCAAGAGATTAAATTTTGATTCTAAAATATTCGGAAAGATTCTAGAAAGCTTTGCAAATTGTGCCTATGGCTTCCATTGGTTGTTTTAAGTCATATGCTCCGCCACTCTGGTTTCGTATACATGACACATAGAATAAAAATTGAATTCCAAAAATTCCAATTGGTCATTAAATTTCCGCTCTTAATAATTAAATGCAACATAGGCCAAAATATAACTACAATTTTGACAAAATAATTTAAACCAAATAAAAATGGAAAAAAAGAAAAATTAAAATTGTCTCCTCTGCCCGGGAGCTAACCCTAGTTTTCTGCGTAGCAAGCGAACAAGCTATCCATTAGACCAGGATACGCCTTCTAGTATAGTGTGTTACATAACTATCACTTTTGTACATTTTGTTAACAAAAAAACACAAAAAATGCGTTATTTTCCGAAAACATAATCTCATCAAAAATTCCTGTTGTACTATTCCGGTTCACATCAATGTACATTACTTAGATTTTTTTCAGATTTTTAATTTAAACTATCTGGGCTACAGGGTGTGGTACAATATTTTTTTATTGCACAATTTTGGCAAAAATGGCATCAAATAATTTATTTTGCAAAAATAAAATTTTGATCGTTAATCCACGTACTAAGGGCTTTCATTTGATACCCAACTTAGAACTTTATATATATATATATATATATATATATATATATATATGTTAGATATTATGCCCCAGACTGACGAGAAACACGACGCCCATGGTGCGGAGTGAAGTGCGCATGTGTCAATCTAAGTGCAGTGTGCAGTGTGAACTGAGAATGCATGTGTGAGTAGTGAGTGAATAAGACGAACACGTAAAATGGCTGTTAAGAATGTCTAGCTCTGTAAATTAATTATTTCTATTTCAATAAATGATATTAACTGTTTGTCAAGTTATTTTGTGTGCCCGGCCGCCCTAACAGTTCAGAAGTGGGATGAACAGTGAAAAGAAATTCAAAATAGTGTTTAAAAAAATGTTTCAACTGTGAAACGGTGTTGTTGGACATGTGTGTCGATAAACAATAACACGAAGGTAGACAAATACTATAACATAGTGGACAAGAGTGTCGGAACATTGTGTTATAACTGTCGAGTTGTGAATTTGAGACATTTTCGTAAAATTTGAGGTGTAAAACGCGTAGTTTTACCGGGAATTACAGAGCTAGTCGGAGCCATTTTGAATAGTTCGCCGTATAGTTTGCGAGAGTAGACCTTAATGTCTTGTACATAAGAGCGTGTCGTGCAGTTGTTAAGTGCGATAGTTCCGTGCGACGGCGGTTATCAGTTGAATTTGTTGTAAATACCGGCCAGTGGTGGCGTGAAATTTTCGCTAAGAGGCACATTTTCGAACATTTGTTGACATTTTGAACACTTGAACGTGAAAGAGTGCGAGTTACGATAAAATGGAGTTGGAGGACATCCAGGAAAGCGTACAGCGTGCAGAATCTCCTCTGTACACGGTTCCTTTGATGCAGTCAACGACGAGGCAGGACCAGTTGGAGCCGGATCGCCAAGCTGCGAGTGTCGACGACAAGGAGATGGAGCTGAAGCGCAAGGAGAGGGACCTTCTTCAACGAGAGATCGAGCTGCTGCAACGCGAGCGACAAAGTATGTATGTTCCAAATTTTAACTCTTTAGTACTAGACCAAACTCTTAATAGCGGGTTACATAAAGACCTGGCTGAACAACTGTTGCCTGAATTTGATCCTGCGAAAAGTACAAATTTGACTGCTGAAAAGTGGGTCAAACGCGTCGAGGGTATTGCAAATGCGTATGGGTGGAGTCATCCTTTATTGCTAACGAGAGTTATTTGTAAAATGAAGGGAGCTGCAAAGCAATGGTTTGAATGCAACGTAGAAGAAGTAGCCACTTGGGAACAATTTAAGGAAAAATTAATATACAGTTTTCCGTGTACGTTGGACCAAGCAGATGTGCATTTGGCACTGAGCCAAAGAAGAAAGGGACGAGAGGAAACATATGAAATGTATGTTTACTTCATGAAAGCTATAGGGCAGCGAGGAAATGTGGACGAAGGATCTTTGTTGAAATATATAATAAAAGGGTTAGGAGACAAGGAGCTAGCGCGAAGCCTGGCCATGTGTGAATTTAAAGATGTAGAAGATTTTGTGTATAAGGTGAAGAAATATGATGCCATTATGAAAAATAATGAGGATAGAAGCGTCGGAGCGAGAAGTACATTTACGCGTGATAGAAAAGAATCTAAAAATTTTCAAGTGACCGAAGGAACAGTCAGATGTTACAGATGTGACAAAAATGGACACCTGGCAAGAGACTGTACACAGGTGCCTAAGAAAACTTGTTTTAAGTGTAAAGCGGAGGGACATTTCGCTAGGGAATGCACTGCATTCTCGAACAGACAAGAAAGAACAAACAGTGGTTCTTCACAAGACCGGAAACCTAGGGTACACAAGATAGACCAAGTAAACCAGAAGCTGAAGGATGAACGATACAAAGAAGTCGAAATAGATGGAAGAAAAATGATAGGATTCATTGATTTGGGCAGTGACGTAGTAACGCTGAGAAAAGACGTCGCTGAGCAGGAAAATATTAAATATTTAGCGAGAAAACAAATACTACGAGGGTTCGGAAAGGGAGGTTGTGAAGCACTTGGGAAGAGAATTCTTCTATTTACCGTCGATGGAATAGACATAGAATCTGAAGTGTTGATAGTACCAGAAGATTCCCAAGATGACGCAATGATAATAGGCATGTCCGCATTAAACCAGCCTGAAATAAGAATTGAGAAAGAGAAAGGAAAATTAACTATTGAGAAGAAAGAGTTACCAGTAGTAGAGGAAACAGAAGTTGCTGAAGTTAGAAAACTAGAACCAGTGTACGACGAAGACATACAAACAGGGGAAGATATTGAACCGAGCCAAAGAGAGGAACTGAAGAAAACAATAGTTCACTACAGGGATTGTTTTGCGAAAAAATTAACTGAAATTGGAAAAACCAACGTTACGACCATGAAGATCGAGGTAATAGATCAAAAGCCAGTATACCAACGTCCATATCGAATACCATATGCACAGAGAGAAGTCATGAAGAAAATTGTAGATGAATTGCTTGAAATAGGATTGATAGAAGAATCGACATCAGACTATAGCAGTCCAGCAATTTTGGTAAGGAAACAGAACGGGGAGAATAGACTCTGTATTGATTACAGACAATTGAATAAGAAGATAAAGAAAATACAGTATCCTATGCCGATAATCGAAGAAGTCTTAGATAATTTGTCTGGCTATAAGTTTTTCAGCAAACTAGATCTTGCTTCAGGATATTATCAGATTCCTATAGAACCGGAATGCAAATACCTCACCGCATTTGCCACAGTAAATGGGCAATATCAATTTAATTACATGCCATTCGGGATAGTAACAGCGCCGGCAATTTTTGCAAAAATGATGGACAAGCTGGTGAAAAAGATGCGACGTGGAGATGTAGTCCACTACTTCGACGATATTTTAATACCAAGTAAGTCAATCCAAGAAGGAATGGAAAAGCTTGAAAGAGTATTGAAAGTCCTTAGGGATGCTGGAATAACGCTACGATTAGAAAAATGCCAATTCTTCGATACCAAGGTAGAATATTTAGGTTACGAAGTGACCGGAGAAGGAGTTCGGCCACAAGAGCGGAAGACAAACGCTGTGCAGAGTTTCAAAAGACCTACAAATACCCATGAAGTGAGGCAATTCTGCGGATTAGCCTCATTTTTCCGAAAGTTCATACAGAATTTTGCCCTGTTAGCAGCACCATTAACGAGATTGCTCCGAAAAACTGAAGAATTTGTGTGGAAGGAGGAGCAAGAGACCGCATTCGAGATTATTAAACAGAAACTCATCGAAAGACCAGTTCTTACATTATTTGACCCTGCAAAAGAGCATCGTGTCCATACAGACGCCAGCAAGATAGGCCTAGCCGGAATTTTATTACAGAGTGATGAAAATGACTGGAGACCTGTCGCATACTATAGTCGTCAAACAAATGATGCTGAAACTCGTTACCATAGTTATGAGTTGGAAATGTTAGCGGTAGTAGAAACAGTTGAGAGATTCAGAAACTATTTACTCGGAAGAAAATTTGAGATTTACACTGATTGTAACGCTCTGAAAGCAACGATGTCTAAGAAAGAAATGATTCCAAGAGTAGGAAGATGGTGTCTAAAATTGTTAGAATATGAGTTTGAACTGCTTTACAGGCCAGGAAATCAAATGCAACATGTGGATGCATTGAGTAGGCAACCAAACGAACCGTCTAGAAAACCTGAAACGGTGGGTACGAAAATTATGACGCTAAGAATAAGCGAGGAAGATTGGTTATTAACCATACAAATGCAAGATGAAAAATTAAAAAGAATTAGAGAATTATTAAGCCGTGATCCAGAAACCATTGAAGAAAAGCAGTTACACGTAGATTATGAAATTAAAGACCAGAGAATCTACAGGAAAGTTAACAAAACATTGAGATGGGCTGTACCTTCAAGCATAAGATGGCGAGTAGTACGTGGAAGCCATGATGAGATGGGCCACTATGGTGAAGAAAAGACCTTAAAACATTTGCAACGTTACTATTGGTTTCCCAAGATGAGACAGTATGTGAAGAAATACATAAAGGCTTGCATAGAATGTGCCTACCACAAGGTAGCAGCGGGCAAGAAGGAAGGTGAGATGCACCAGATACCCAGAGTACCGATACCATTTCACATAGTTCATGTTGACCACCTAGGACCGTTTCCCGAAAGCAGTAATAAGAACAAGTACTTATTTGCGTACATCGATAATTTCACTAAATATGTGTCATTGAGAGCAGTAAAAGACGTAAGTGCGAAACATGCCTGCAAATGTTTAGAAGATATTATCAGTATCTTTGGAGCACCAACTTATTTGATATCCGACCAAGGCACTGCATTTACAGCGAAGACTTTTGAAGAAGTTTGCACAGAAAATGACATCAAGCATATTAAGAATGCAACGGCTACACCTAGAGCAAACGGTCAAGTCGAACGTTTGAATAGAACAATATTAACGGCCGTAACAACGATGACAAGCCGAGAAGACGGCAAGGATTGGGATAAGCGGTTACGAGCGATACAATGGGCTATAAACAGTCTGCCAAACAAAACTACGAATAGAACACCCCACGAACTATTATTTGACTTCAAACCCAGAAACGCTTTGCAACATAAATTAATGTTAGCATTAGAAGATAATGAGAATGAGCAAAACGAAACGTTAGCTGAAAGACGCGAAAAAGCAATAAAGTTAATAGAAAAGGCACAGTTAGAACAAAAGTTGAGATTTGATAGCCAGAGAAAGAAACCCAGAGAGTATTATAAAGGTGAGTTGGTCTTAGTGCAAAGAGAAGCAGTAGCAACCGGGCAGTCTAAAAAGTTAACACCTAAGTACAAGGGTCCGTACATGATCGAGAAGGTATTACCGCATGACAGATACCTTTTGGTAGATGTCCCAGGAGCAGAACGAACGCAGAGGAGCTTTGAATCTGTTTTCACGACAGATCGGATGAAGCCGTGGTGTACCCCTCCTGCAGCTGAAGAAGAAGACAACGACCCCGACGACGATAGGATCGAGGACGATCCTGATATCAGGATGGACGAGCTGTTAGATATTATGCCCCAGACTGACGAGAAACACGACGCCCATGGTGCGGAGTGAAGTGCGCATGTGTCAATCTAAGTGCAGTGTGCAGTGTGAACTGAGAATGCATGTGTGAGTAGTGAGTGAATAAGACGAACACGTAAAATGGCTGTTAAGAATGTCTAGCTCTGTAAATTAATTATTTCTATTTCAATAAATGATATTAACTGTTTGTCAAGTTATTTTGTGTGCCCGGCCGCCCTAACATATATATATATATATATATATATATATATATATATATATATATATGGTTATATATATGGTTATATATATATATATATATATATATCTGGTTCTTAATATATATATATATATATATATATATATATATATATATATATATATATATATATATATATTCTTTTCGATGAGCACATATTTGTTTATATTTTTAGGGGGAAATGTCAAAGAGTTGTATAAGCATGCCAAATTTCAACTCTCTAGGTTTAGCCGCTTGGCTACAATTTTTACCGAACAGACAGACGTCAAAATGACGGTATAAGGTTTTTTTGGTCACACCTATAAAACCCTAAAGTGAAATTTATTTTTTATGTTTATAGTATTAGACTAGCTGGAGTACCCGTACTTTGTACGAATTTTGAAACACAATTTTACTATAACGTAAATTATAAGTGAGATATTTCAATTTCAAGTAGAACAGAAAATAATCCTTTCTTTATTCTATACAACTTTTTTGTATATGTTTTTGAGGTTAATAAGTGAGATACTTTATACGTTTATAGGTAGATCTCCCCATAGAATCCCGAATATACATTTTATGACAAACTGCATTGAACAGAGAGGAATAGTTTCTTATCTCATATTAATTTTTGCTGTTAAATAAATGATAAAAAGGAGTGGGGAACGTACTATATTTACTAAACATTGACATGTCTGTAATGAACGTGCCTGCATCTATATAGCCGTTAAAAAAATATATTTCAAAAATGTTGCTCTAACTCAACCCCATCTACAAAAAAAAACAACAAATACAACAACATTATTAGCAGTAATTGAGCCATGAATTAAAAAATAAGTCACTTTTTTTTTTAAATCAACAACACAAAAAATGCTATGTATCGCGGAAACGCGAAAAATTTCGAAAAGGTGTCCAGGAGTGCAAAAGTTCATATACACACCAGTCTTGCCAGAAAGATCGAAAATCCTTTCGCAAAATGTTTATTATCTATTATCGTTTCGCTAATTCAGCTGTCCTAGATTTTTACTAACTAAACCTAACCTAGTTTTTAGGTACACAGTACTTTTTATTCCCCCACATCAAGGAGTTTACCCTGTAACCTCGGAACCCTTTTTTTTCAATAATCTGACAAATCAAATCAGGGACAATTGGAACAATACCTCGGTTACGGATTTTAATTACTTTTCTATTTACTTTTTGACTTCTAAAAATAAATCCTCGCCATTTGTTAACCATATTAGATATTATAACTTGTTAGCATATTCTCGTTCCAAAAATGTGAAATGACTAACTGAATTCTTAATTAATTTTTGTAATTTTCTACATGAAATTTAATATTTAATCTAGATAATTGAAACCGGAGTTGTTCTGAATATAAAGAGGTTTATATGCGGTATTTTCAATTAATAGTAAAATGTATCTGTGTTATTAACATTCAACAGAATCTTAATAGAATTTGTGAAATACTGTGACTAGCTATAATTAAAGATATTTATCACAAAGCTGGCAACTTGTCTCTAAATAACTAAACTCGCGGACTACCGACAACCAACACGGACTACCCAGCAGATTCATAGTTTTATGTAAGAATTCAAATTAACTTTTAACAAGAATTATGGCCACAGAAAAAGATTTGAATCATACATATATTTAGGGCACATACTTCACACAAAATGAAACGAGTTAAAGATCTATGATTTTCATACATTAATCTAATACCTCGCCAGTTTGCTATTGGGCATTTAAGGCTATGCGCGCTCTTAGACACTGAAACAAAAACGCAATTGTCAACAGCAAACTGTAACCACTTAAATTCCCAACGCCTAGGTAGCGCATAAAAGATGATAAGCATAATTAACCTGATCGTAGAGTGGTTTTCCCAAGAGATCAGACCAGCGACATTATTGTATATGCGCCAAACAATGACGTTAGACCAATCGCAATGCAGTTTGCAGCCGGTTCTACGTCCGCTGCTGGCAACGAAGCAACAAATTTTGGTTTTTGTGCATGTGACATCAGTGGTATGATCGCATGGGCAAATTACTGTACCCTGTGACATAAGGTTTAATAACAAGTATGACTTGTGGTTTTTGCAGTCGTCACATCTAACAATCTACAGGTTACATGGCTTAAGATGGTTTTACACAGTTCAATTCCACAGATCAATAAATTAACCGTTTTTTGTCAATTAATTGAACAATTTTATTGGTATCCTTGAAAATAAAAGGATCACTTTACAGACATTAATTTATTTATCAATTTTTTTGAAAACTTTTACGTTACCAACTGTAAAACATGTTGACATATTTATTAAAATGAAAATATTGAAAAACATGAGCTGTGAACAAAAACAAAAGAAATAACCTAGATGAAGGTGAATTAAAACGTTTGCGGTTCTTTCACATTTGGAAACGAAACACATGACTTTCAATTAATATTTGTCATGGTTTTATTATAATGAAACTTACTAACGCCTTTTTAGAGTTAAAAAAAAATACTGCTGAAAATCGAGTTCATGACGTATAACATTATAACTAATTCAACCTACTGTTTGAATTAGTTTTGTTTTTTGTTTTTAAGGTATCAAACAAGAATAAATCATTTTTAGTAGTGAATTACTTATACATAAAATAACACAGTGTTAAAAGTCAAAAACACGTTTTTGAAATTGAAAAAAAAAAAATTGTGCCATTTATGAAAAATATTTATTATTAATTTAATGGCGACTTAGATACGAAGCAAATGCAGAAAAAATTGCTGCGATTTTTTATTTAAAATTTTGTTGTAGTGAAATTTTCGAAAATTATTTAAATTTAGTTTATTTAAACGGAAGATCTTAGTTCTCAAATAACGAATAAAAATGATTACCAAAAAACTTTCAAATATTCATAGACATCCAGCATGCTGTTGGCTTCTACCCCTATTAAATACCAACAAAACCCTGAAATGTGTGAAAAATCACACTTCACATAATTTTTTTATATTTAATGTATTAAATTAATATGAGTATAATATTATTTAAATAACATTTGCAAAATTAATTTAATATTCTGTTTTATAAACTTTTAATAAACTTACTATTACAAATTACAAATAGTCGACTTCATTGCATTATAGTGGATTGAAATAGTGATAAAACCTATGTGGAGAGTATTTTTTTTGTTGCCCGTATTAAATGATCACCCTGTGTGTAAAGACCCTAGATTATTGTTAATTTAAACGTTTTATTTTTTTAAATTCGTTATTCTTTATGAATTATTTACAAATACAATCCATTCAATATTTTGAATTTCTCTCAAATAAAATGTTATTTATCAGAAAATATGTTCTACAAACATTTCCATTTTTCAAGTACTTATATTGTATCCATACTCATCATTATACCATATCCATTAATAAATAAATAATACAAACATTTCCTCATTTAACAGAATAAAACAATATGTAAAAAAATAAATTATAAAATCTTACTTAAACAATCTGAAAATAGGTCAATTCTTCTCCAAACAAGCAAGTCACATAAATTTAACTAAGCTTAACTAAAGTACATTCCAGCAGTAAACTATGAAATCTTTCACATAGTAGTCTTTATCTAATCCCAGAGTGGTGTTAGTAATTCACTCATCACTGTACAGTATTTCAGTCGGGCTCAATGTCATAGCAACCAGTGATTCAGTGGATGCTGAGGAGTCTACAGGAAACGTGCAGATAACTTGGACATAATCCAGTCTGTATTATGTCAACAGATACGAATTAAGGGGGGGATATAATGTGTTAGGGATAATTGCCATTTGGTGGTGTCATACTGGATCATTAACAACTTAGCTCAAGGATGACAGTTTAAAAAGAAACATTTGTCGTTTAAACAGATGTATTTGTAAGCCAACAAAGCTATACAAAGCTAGACAAAAGAGTAAAGGGTGGGAAAAACATGGTGGGAAGAAAAATGGTGGGAAGAAACCGAAGGAATAGCTATGAAGATCTAGGTTTTGTTTTAATTAAAGAAAATTAAAGAAAATATAGGACGTTATGCATAATTTGCAATGAATCTTTTTGTTATTAAAAAATATAGGCTGATTTTCTTAAAGGTGAAATTTAATGTATTTTGTTATAAAAAAATTAGACTGATTTTTTTTAAAGAAAAAAGTTTATTATTTTTCATATTCATATTTACTAACTTGTGACAACTATATAATGATGCATATTCCATTTTTATTAATAAGTATATTGGCTTGTCCTAATTTTATATACTTACTTTTTCATTTAAAATTATTACATTAAAATTTTATTATGTATAAAAATGTATTGATAATGGGGTTCTGTAATTAAATTGGGTTAATTAAAAATAATTGCGCATGTATAAATCATTGTTTACGTTGTTTACATTGTTTACAAGAGTTTTTGTGTTTACTTTACATCAATTGTTTACGCGTCAACAATGAGGTAACTTACATCATGTAACTTACGCGCCCATCACTGCCTGGCATCCGAGCACTTGCTAGGGATGCGAAGTTTGAACAGGGGCGCGTGGCCTGATGAGGAGCGCCATTTTGTTTATTTGGTCATTAAAACCATTGGCAGGTCAGGACTTTTTTTTTGCTCATCAGTTGTATTTGGGAGGTGAGGATCTTTTTTTTTTGCTCATCAGTTGTATTTGGGAGATGTGGATCTTTTTTTTTTTTTTGTTGCTCAGCAGTTGTATTTGGTACGTGAGGACCTTTTTGTTTGCTCATCAGCTGTATTTGAGATATGAGGATTTTCTTTTTGCTCATCACTTTTATTCTGAAAGTGGAAGTGAGGCGCTATTTTAAGTTAATTTTATTAATTTACTTTACATGATCGATATTTTTTTGAATCACAACCAATTTTGGCTGACCTTCACGAGATTCATCACTGACGGACGCACGACCACGACGAAATTCTGCAAATCAATTGTAAACAGTCTTTTCTGATGGCATTTCATTACCAAAAGTTGAACGAAGCGAATCTATGCATTGTTGTTGAGTTTTTGAGGCATTTACTAAAATCGTAAAAAATCATCCAACAAAAACCTTCACGAGTAATATCCATTTTTTCAAACAAACTACTCGGTCAATTTATAAGCTGTCACTGATTTTACAATAACAAATGTCAAATTTGATGAATATAGTAATGACACATTTCAATATTGCCATCTAGTGGTCGTTTGTAAAAAAATAAAAGGTAATCCTCGTATACAGTTGCGTCATCCCTCGTCACAACGCTTCCAAGGTAGTAAAAATTATATTAGTGGAATTAAAGGAGATTGTTTCAATAAAATACTTTGCAAGTTTTCCCATTATTTATTTATTTTTATACTGACTACAGATTTTGACAATTTTCATTATGTTTTAGTATACCTTATAATTTTTTAAAAGTTATATTACACCTATAGTTATGTTAGCAGTGAATCTTTATAAGCAGTAAAATAAAACTGTCTATTCGTTACAAAACTATCTGACTCCCCCTCTTACACGATATCATTTCATTCTCTCCCACATCCATTTCCTTTCCACAAGATCCGTTTGCATTTGTCAGCGGTCCCCAACTACCCTAATAATGGCTATTACTATTTGCTCGTATTACCCATTGCGGTTTAGAACTGCTGCTTAACAGGTCGTCAGATCAAAGTGTTTTAGTTTCGTCACGTATGTCATTTTACACTCATGTTTAGCAAGCACCAATTTAGAATCATATTACTTGCATTAAAAGCAACTCATTAAGTTATTAATAAAAGACAAAAAAAACAAAGGACATATGACTCAAATTTCCTTTTGAGAAAGTAAATATAGTGGAACTCCAATATTCGTTACTAATTCGTTCCTAAGGGTAGGACGAATATTAAAAAGGACGAATATCAAACGAATTTTTCCCATAAGAATTAACTAAAAATAGTTTAATCCCTCCTCAGCCTCGAATTTTGCCTATCTATTCTTTAACAAAAAAATAAATAAATCCCTCAAAAATCAATTTCGGAAATCATTACAAATACATTCTAATTAAATAAATACATACACAAATAAAATTTTAAAAAGAAATTTACGTTTTGGATAAAAAAAAAACAATGATTGTTCATAATATTGTCACACAGGTAATCCTAGGTCAGGATTACGACATCTAGACATTGTGACGGTCAGCTGTCTGATTAAAAACTATTCGTCAGCGTCTGACGTATGTGGCCTGATTACGAAAATGCAGACATCGCATTTTCATAATGAGGAAATATTTGTCATGACGAATGAATATTGGAACTGGGTTAATTTTCGTTACAAAAAGGCCGGCAGTCACGAAATATGGAGTTGGTGGAACATAGCCAACTCCGCTGCACATATTAGTCCAGAAGGTGACGACCACGACACTGACGCCAGATTCTTGTATCGAGAGAGAAGCCAAGCAAGTAGTGACCATGTGAGTAGGAGAAGACTTCTCCAGGCTCCTCGACTCCCGGATGTGTAGCCCCGCCTCGGAGATAGGTCCAAGCCGATCCTGGCCAACACGGGGTGGACCGAAGACTTCCCCAACTCCATGGACCAATTCAAACATTATTTTGTAAATGTGATATACATATTTAATAAATTTGTTATGTTGAAACCAGGAGTTGTGTCTCAATCAAACCACCCACGTGACAATATTTTAGAGGGATTAGGCTATTGTTTGGAAAGGGAGTCACCTTCCATTATGACATCAGGTAATGTCCCTTCTGGTGATTGATGTAATAGCATTTTCAGACGATTTACCAGTACTCATTTTTTAAAAGAAGTTATCCAATGTTCTTTGCTTTGCTCTGCTTTTTTTTTAAATTTCCGAAAATATTCAAATACATCGTCATCAAATGAATTGATACGCTCATTAAATACAGCGATGTTTGGGTGCCATTTCTCGATGAAAACCTGCATTTTTTCCCAAGTGGACAACCATTCCTTAATTTCAGCACTTTGAACCGGTCCATCATCTGACTTTTTACGACCCATGGTGACTTACAATACTGTATTTATTAAAAAATTAACTGTAAAAACTCGTAAATATTAAAAACATAATAAAGTATTAAACGAGAGTTAATGCGCACACTTAAAGCACTGGTCGAGACTGAGCCAGTCAACAGACGATCAGATGGCTCGGACGAATATTGACTTTTGAGGATGAATATCAAACAAAAATTTCAACAAAAAAACAGAACGAATATCAAAAAAGACGAACATTGGCGTGGAAGAATATTGGAGTTCCACTGTTATCAGTATTTATACTTTGTGTTTTTTAGATTTTTACATAAACATCTGGACAATAGTGTTAAAAATTTCAACCTATTTGCTAAACATCCTGTATGCAAATACGTATAATGTACTGTGATGATGCAGTAAATTTATTTTAAAAAAATTTTAGAAAAATTGAATAGAGCACATAGTGCATGTGCATATAATTTTATAAACGTTTTAGTAAGGCTACAAAAGCGAATTTACTAAATTAGATTTTGTACAAAAAATCTGTCTAGACATAAAGAATTATATTAATGAAAAATCGCTTACAAATGGCAAAAAACACGTAAACATCACTGTGTCAAATTAAGATTCATTTTCAAAATTAAATAATTAAAAAATGGAAAGGTGAGTTCATGTAAACAAGACTTTCTGTATGATATACCGGTAAAGTTACATCATTAAAAATAACAACAAATTTTACGAGGACTGATACAATAATTCGGAGATTAGCTTTATGGCGCCAAGAACTTCAATGGGGAAATTATAGAAGATATAAGACAGACTAATGAACATCGACATTTCGAACGCACATTGCGGTTGCAAAAGCATTCGACTCTATCGACAGATAATGGATTTGGCCTGAAATGCAAAATATTGGAGTGCCTGACAAAATAATATCTCTGATTAGAAATAGGTACAACGGCTTCACGTGTAGAGTTCTACACAATGCAATGGTAGCTTGCCAGAACCCTTTTCAACCATTACAGGTGTTAGACAAGGTTGTGTGATGTCACCGCTTCTTTTTCTGATAGTTTTAGACGCCATGGCTAGACGATCAACAGCCAACAAACCCAGAGGAATCATTTGGAAACCGCTAACACCAACAGTCAGACTGGAGTCACTGGATATTGCAGACGATAAATGTGAGTTGTCGCATAAGCATGGAGACATGCAGCGAAAACTGATGAGCCCACGATTATCTGCAAAAGTTTGTTTAAAAATTAATAGCTCCAAGACGAAAGAAATGCGGATAAATGCAGAAATCAATAGACCTTTACTACTCGGTAACCACCAAACTTTTTGTCTTCTGAGCTCCCCACCCCCCAATAAAACTACCTGAGTGCGTGCCTCATTGGGATTCGATTGAATAAGAATTTTTAAATTTCTTTTAGTAAATCACAGCGTACGGCACTGTACTAAGTCAATGTTAGCCAATGATTAGGTCTATTTGTTAAGCCACACATATGCTAACAATTTCATGACAAACCTCAGAAAAAATAACTTAAATAACTTGAAAGTAATTGCTGTCTAGTATTTAAAATGAATTTGTTTAGCATATACATATATTTAATATGTTATCTAAGAGTAAGTAAATATTATTAATGTTCATTTAATAATGGCACATTCTATTTAAATATTAAGTGTTTATTGTTGTTAACAGTTACTTAAATGAAACCTCGCTTTTAAATTAAATCTTAATTACGTAAATAGTTTACTTAAGTTTCAAAGTAAAAAATTCTTAAAAGTTTAATTATAATGGAAATAAGAAATTAAAGTTTCTTTTCATATTTTTTTCTGAGATATAATTAAAAAGATATATTAAATTATTCGTAAATGTTATTAAATTGCAAATATAAAGCAACGACTTGTATATTTTGTGTAGGCTCGTCGCGAGGGGGAAGGGGGGTAGAGTTCTCCGGACACGTGGTTTTAAAGGGCACAGACAAGGCCAGTATATTGTTCTTTTATTTATTTTAGGTGTCTTGTAAGAATTTTAAAAAGACAAAAACATTATTTTTACTGTATATTTGAAATCACAATTTAAAAAAATTGAAAAGATCCTTTGAAAAAATTCTGCGGACATCCCTGCCTAGGTTTACTATAGGTGTGTTCGTTTGTGTTGCCCAACCTAAACTGAACTACATCACAGCTACGCTATGGCGTTCGTTTGTGTTCCGACACCTGTACGTAAAGTGTTCAGGACAGGCAAAATCTACACTTGCTCGGGATTGAGTGTATCTTCAGATAACCTGTAAAAAGGCGGCAAACTTAAAGTAACTTGGTTATAATCTGTATTCGGTCTAGCGGAAATTTTTATTTTACGTCTATCTATCTATCATATATCGATCATGAATTAAGTAATATGAATAGAAGGAAAGTACTTTTCCTACAATGCTGGTAACTAACATAAATAAATTCAGAAGTTAAAAATAAAATCTGTCAAAACTTGAATTTTTATTATTTATTTTTATAAAATTCATTTCAGCATTTAAACTGTTCATATTATCTTATTTATTTACTATTACTTTAGCCCAAATTTGATTTAAAAAGTGAGGTTATCAACTTTGTCTGGAAATGTCATTCCTTGTCGATTGTCGACTTGTCGATTAGAAAAATCGGCGCTTCGCGACTCGTTTTCTAAAGTCGACGCGTGCGGCAAAATCATGCCTTATGCAACTTGTGTTTTAATGTACTATTTTGCGTATTAGATTGATGTTGTGAACATCGGAACGGAAAGATATTTTGTTATATAAGTATGATGGAGAGCGGTTGGTTATGATATTGTGGAAGGTGCTACAGCTATGGACATATCGCCTCTCGTTCATATTGAGCCATCTGGCCGAGATCAATGTATGAGATATCCTTTCCAGTTTTTTTACGCCATAAATAAATCTTAAACATGAGTTTTGAACTAGTTGGACGCGCTGACTGTCAGCTAAGGTAAGACATGGTGAGTGAACTACATCACAAAAGTTAAAATTGGAAAGAATTAGTGAATCACACAATATCTTTTTAGTTTCCTTATTTAAGACATGGCGGTGTGCAAACAACAATTTTAGTATAGAGTAATTTAATTGGATTTTTTTGGAGATATGATGCGAGAAACGAAGATTTGTATCTATGAGAAGTCCTAGATTCTTAACATTATCGGAAATGGCCTATAGCGCTTACTAGCAAATAATATAAGCGACGATTTGGCGGGATTTATGGATGAGCCGTGTTTTGTGTCTCAATAAGACTGCGTAAATCACTATTGATGCAATCCAAGCCTTCATCAATTTGACTGGGATGGAAGGAATAGTATATTAGCGAGTCATCCGCATAGAAATGATAGTTAGAATGTTCAATAGTGTCAGGAAATTTAGAAGTAAATATATTATAGAGCATAGGGCCAAGTATAGATCCTTGTGGGGCCCCTGAAATTGTTTTAAGCTAGTTTGATAAGTTGCCTGGAAGTGAGACACATTGAAATCTGTTTGAAATATAGTTATTAAATAGTTCAGTTGCAGTATCTAGGCCAATGTATTGTAGTATAATTAACAGAACACGGTGGTTTATGGTATCAAAAGCATTTGAGTAGTCCAGCATTACCAGTAATGTAACATTACTTCAGTCAGACGCTCTGAAAATATCGTCTGTCAAGGTTAATAAAGCAGTCGTGCAGCTGTGACCTCCTGTGAAATCTGTAAGGTTTCCTCTGAAAACTGATTAGAGGGAATAATATTATACCTTTCCAAATGTACACGTAATTGATAGAACATTACCTTTTCCAAAATATTGGAAAGAACTGGCAAAATGCTAATTGGTCGGAGATCAGTAATTTGTTCCACAGTTTTGATTTTTGGATGGGGGATAATCATGGGTTTTTTCCAGGACAGAGGAAAGATATTATTTGATAAACAAAAATTGATCAAGTGTCGGATGTAAAGCAATATAAAAGGAGAACATAGTTTAATCATGGTCAAACTAATACCGGCCATGCCAACTGCGTTAGATTTTCATAAGCCTCAGATATATAGTTTCGAAAGGCAGATATTTTTTATAAATTCTTTTTCCCTTAAATGTGGTTAACAACAATTACTGTGCTTTTGCAAAGGGCAGCCGATAAGCTGTGCTAATTTAATCGATTAATAAAATTAATAAAATACTTTCGCAGATATTCTGCGAAATTCATAAAATAAAATAAAACGAACATAAAAACAAGTTCAGAAGATTAACTGCTCGTCAGTGATTCTGATTAAAAACCACAATTAATTTAATCCAATTATTATTAACACATAAAAATTATATGTTGATACAAAAACGGTTATTTACGTAAATGAATATTTTTAAAGAAATATGCAGTTAACGATAGCTTTATATTCTGTGGAATGTTTTCTCCGTAGTTTCCCAGCTCTATAATTTCAACAGATGTAATTTAAATTTAAATAGAATTTTTTAATTTGTTTTTGTAATTTGATATTTTCATCATAAGAACGTTTGAAATGTAGCTATTAATATTGAGCAGGCTGTATAATTATTTTAATTATTGCTAATATTAATTGAAAAATAATAAATTGCATATATTTTAATGTTTATTAAATTTCTCAAATAAATTATACAAATAAAATTAAAATTTTCTACTTATAACTAAATAAAATTATTCTTTACATAATCATTTGCAAATTAAAATCCTGGTAACAAAAATTTACAAATATAATTATATTTTAGAGCAGACAATAGGCAGACAATATTGTGCGAGAAACTGGAGAACGACCAAGCGGTCAGTAGAGAGTTTTTGACGGCAACGGATAAAATCATAGGTGTAGAGCATTTAATAGTGCACTACACTTGATTAATGTCATCATCATCAGTATCATTGCTTATCATAATTAAATCATTACACTTGTTACTATTATCATCTGTAATATCTGACAAACTGTTATTGCTTCTCATATCTATATTAATAAAACTGGAGACTATATTTTTTTTTTTCGGCCTCATATTTGGTTTCTACAGATCATTATAAGACAATATCCGCAAATAAAATTTTTGTCTGTCTGTCAGCTGAACATATTTTCACATAATTTGGTATAATGATATGTGGGGGCATTTCTAGAATCAATCGAAACATCACGGTTGGCTGAATGAATTTAAATATTTTCAATGTACTTCATGGTACTTACTTTGAAAGGCCCTTACATATAGTGGGTTCCAAGACTTGCGAGCGGAATCAAGTCTGAAACCGCCGGTCGGTTGCTTAGATTCTTTATGATAGGAATAAGAGTGTTTGTATTAAAGTCTGCATTTTACTTAATCTACGTTTAATGTTTAATTAAGGTTTAAGTTAATAATTACACTAGAACTTACGATTACAAAATGCTGGCTACGAAATCCCATGAGATCACTCAACACAAAACCTCACAATCACCGTTTCACCTCACAAGCAGTTAAATACCTCACAACACTCACAGTGTTTAACCCGTTATTAAGGTTCGTTCAATTCATTAAAACTGTCCTCACACTTCCAGACTAATTCTGGTTCACTACACGCTACCGGGTTTCTTAACCAAAAATGCTTGGGCGGTTCGTCCGACTCCGGTAATGATTTACTCACGATTCTCTGTCTCTCACAAGATTTTTCGAGCCCTTTTCTTAAAACTAATAATTTGATCTCTGAACTCCCTCTTTGTCGTTGTTAAAATAATCAGCACTCCAATTAACAACAAAAACCTCTTAACTTATCTTAAAAACTCATATTTCTATTCCCAATAATTCATAACCTAAATAAAAAATTTTGACTCTAATTACCTACGAAGTCAATATCACTGAAAATATATGGTCGCATATCAACATCTGTGTAACATTTGATCATGTACTAGAGATAAACGCTGATAATATTTTAAACAAATCATATAATATACGATCGTAAATTTGTACTCCTCTTTCAACATTTGACTAAAAAAATACAGTCACTGATAACTCAGCTAATCTTTGAGGATATTTATCTTAAAATAGATTAGTTTTTATATTTAAATAATTTGAATATTTTTATCTAATTGCGAGTACTTAGCTACGGCGTTAGGTATAAGGGTTTTCTGGCTATACATACGAAACCCGAATCAAAAATGCTTACATTTTTTTGTGTATTTTTATGACTTTTGTGCCAGTTTAAGAGACGATAAAATTGTGTGTACTAACAACTTAACGATGTGTATAATGTAATATTTAGCAATGTAACATCTAATATAAAGTTGATATTGCCAAATTGTTGATATAGTTATTATAACACTCCTGGTCTTTTGCCAGTTTCATAAATGAGATAAAGCCGAGTATAACCATCTGTAAATGCATTTTATTAATATTAAGACCACACGTAAGTGGCGTTTCAATTATTCGAATTAATCTACCGAATATAATAACATGACCTACATTCTGCAACAACTTCTGCTTATACTTATATATAATTGCATTCTGTAATCATGAACGCACATTTTAAGTTGCCTGTATTTCGAGTTTACACGCTCGCTACCAAGATTTATAGATTATAAAAGAATGAAGGTAAATGAATGCGATAAAGATTCCGGCCTTCATCGCTTGGATTTTAAATAGTAAACTACAAAATTAATAACCTCTCGAGAGATTTAATTAGGTACCCAATAATAACGTGCGGCTTTACACATTAAAATGAATACATTCATGATCATATTACCAATCAACTGCTAAACTTGGACAACGCCTTTACTTATTCAAACCTTTCAGACTCGAATTAACAATAACCAATTTTAAGAAATTCTGTCAATCAGTAGCACGCAAATGATAACGTATTCGACATCAAGAGGTCTATTCTGTAAGCTTTTCGACAGTCATTTCTACGGTATCCTGTTGAAAGTTCCGATTTTCAACACCTCTTGTTGGTATTCTGTAACTCATTGAGAGTGGTAACAGTGTTGTGTCGCTCTTGAGAGGAGACCTCTAGGAAAGTGTCCTCTCTGAAAAGTGATATTGTTATTTGACAATTATACTTGTTGTTTACATACGTTTGAATATATTTGTAGGTTATAGTCTATCTCCGAAAGACTGATAGTAATAAAAATTATTTTTTGTAAAAATTTATTGTTTTTTCACACAGAAGCGCCCCACAAAATATGAATAGTTCGAAACGAAATATTGTTAAAAACAACCGAGTGTGCCGCACATCTTATATGGGAATACAAACTAGGGTTAAACACAATAGATCATTAAAATTTTACCATAAAATTTTGAGGAAAAATATGGTGACAGGCGTGCGTTTAATAAAATGATAAATAGTAATATAGAAATTCACAAAACCAATTTAAACGTGTTTAAAATGTGCACGCCACTGGTAACTGCCTGACAAAAAGATGTATTACTATCAGTCTTTCTGAGATAGACTATAGTGTTATCTAAAATGTGTTTTTTTATATGGAAATATATATTTTTGTTGCTTTTTATGTAAAATGTTTTAGTTATGGCGCAGGAATATATATTTTATGAATTTTTATACATATAAAAATTCAATTCAAGTACATACTTGAAATGGAGAAGACAAGACAGCTCGGTAATTTAATGAGAATACCATTTATTTTTTGTTACTGTTTCTGTGTTATTTAACTTATTTATATTAAACATATAAGATACTTCTAATAAAATTTAATTAATCTAAATAGACTGTTTTGCATAATTGATCCCAGTGATGATGTTACCTTACAGTCAATATTCTTGAAGGAATTCGATATATTCGAAACCTGAGAATCGGCAGCTAGCAAGGTATCCAAATGTATGTTTTTATACTGACAGTTAACAACTATCAATTAAATATTTACGTGTGCGTTTAAATGTCCATATTAATTACCGGATTGAGAAATTTGATCCAAAATTACCTTAACTATCGGTACAAAACCCCTCCCGACCTACAAAACCTCAAGTTACAGAAAATCAAAAATCAAAAATCTCGTACTTCCTAATAATCTAGCGTTTTCTTCCCTTTTTTTTTTTTTTTTCTTCTTTCGAGGACTTCCTTCATCCATAGATACCCACTGCCTGTAGGAGAAGATCCTGAACCTTCTCCTACTCCGCTACAGGCCAATAGGTGTTGGATTGTCTCTGTGGCTACATGTTCTTCGGTGTTCTTGTTTCCAGAAGCGGTTAGCCCCTTCTTCTTCTAGTATTGTTCTTTTTCTTTTCGACATTCTTGTAATAATGCGTTGCTGCTTATTCTGGTCTTCTTTTCGAATCTCACCTTCTTCCGGTTATTATCCTTAATATATCTATTTTTGTGTCTTCAAGGATTATATAGCTCGGTGTACTTTTGTCCAATTCCAGTGTCCATCTAATAAAGGTTTCTTGGATTTTTTCTAGCTCTTCGTGTTCTTTCCAACCCCATATCTCGGTTCCGTATACTAGTACACTTCTTATTAAAGAGTTGAATAGGGACATTCTATTTTGGAAGTCCTTTCCGAATTTTCTCTCCCCCATACTCCATACCTGGCCTGTGCCATATGCTCCTGGATTTCTTGATCCTCTCTCTCTTATGTAAGCGCTGTCTCCGTTACTTTTCTGAAAGATGTAACCTAGGTATCTGATTTCTTTAACCTGTTCTATATCTTGGTCTTTCCATTTCCAGTTTTCTTTCTTCTCTTTTCCACCACCCTTCCTGAATTCAATGATTTTAGATTTTCGTGTGTTTAGTAACATTTTCTTCTGCTCTAAATATCTTTCAAATCTTAAAATCATATCTTTCAATTCTCTGGGCGTTATTGGCCCTTTCTGTAATAACTATTGTTTCCAAGCCGTAAGTAAGTACAAGCAAAATGCAGGCAGGGTATATCTTTGTTCCCAGTTCACCTGGGAATTCTTATTTTTTAAGAAATACAGTTTTCGAAAACCCTGGTTGAATTCCCGTACACACATACCGAAAATGTGTACGCTTGCTTTAAAATGTGTGTAAATCGCGCTATATGTCTATGGTGTTAGTAATTAGCATGAGCTTGGGCTTTGCTGAGCCTACTAAGATCCTGAGGCTGGACACACACACGTACTGTCACGGCTGGTGGTCTTGGAAACAATTAATTTTCTGTCAAGTCACACGCTGACACCTCACGGTATTTTTAGGTAAACTAATAAGAATTTCAAATGAATCTCTCACTTCAAATGTTTTAATTATACTACAGCACGCTCATATGTCACTTATGTTGACTAATAAACATATTTCAAATTTAACTTGCCTATTAATTAACTTTACTTAATTTGGTTATTTCATTTTAACTGGATATTTAATAGAAATCCGTGTTTGAAATTAACTAAAAATGACTTAAATTACTGTGTTTAGTTAATAGTGGGAATGCCGTTTACGGCACATTAAACTTTTTATTGTTTACAGTTATTTACATTTTAGAAATATCTATAAACATGAGTTAAATTAAATAATCTTCATTAAGAAAATGTCTGCTGTACAATAACATCTTCTAAATTCATTACAAGAATTTCTACAGTGGCTCTAAACATTTTTAAATTTGTTGCACTCTACTAACAATCTGCTCTTACCTTTTTGTGAATCGTAGGGTCCTTCCTATAGTATATGATATTTAATACCGGTTTCAACTAGTTTCACTTCTTGGTCTTCTGTTTACAGTCTGATTAGAAGAATAATACTTTTGTAAGGCCTCACATGTTGCGTAGCACCGGCGAAAAGAAATAAAATACTGGGTGATCATTTAATACTGTCCAAAAAAACTACTTTCCACATAGGTTTTATTAATATTTTAATCCACTAGCTGTCATATATCGTCGGCTTACCTGTAAATACTTCTAAGTCCGAGAAGCATAACTTTTCAGGAGAGGCAAAAAACTTGCTACAATAATTATTTTAGAACTCAGTTTTATGAAATTTTCAAGAAATATCAGTAATACAATTTCAGTTACAATGGGCAAAATATTTTATGATTATTTTATCATTTTTGTATTATTTTACGGAAATAATAAAACAAAAAAAAATCAATACGGTTGAAAATCGGACTTAGAAGGTTTTACAAGTAAGCCGACGATATACAATTAAGCTGACTAGGTGTATTAAAAGTTTAGAAAACTGAATATTTAATTAATTTTACACATGATTTTTAAAAATATTAAACTGCGTTCAGAGCTCTTTAAATTAGTTGACTGTTCCCTGTGCATTATGTATATGTTCAGTAGATAGTTTTGTAACGAATCGCTAGTCTGCTCGGACAAAGACAACATTTCATAAACCACCCGTCCCGAGAATTTCTTTGAAAGGCATTTTTTTGAATTTTTAAAAGGTACATTTTTCTAAAATTCAGATAATAAAATAAAATTAGAAACCTTACTTTTACAACACGTAACTTTAAAAATATATTTTTAAATGGTTCATTTGGAGACATTTGTTCGCAGTTATTGCTTAATAACTTTGAACACTAGCATCTTCTTGAACAATGCTTATACCCTTTTTCCTAGAAATGCCTAGAAATTACTTATAAAAACACACGACTCTCTGAAGACGAGATCAGACAGTATTCGATGCGGTTAGCATTAACTTCTAATTTGTTGAATTCTTAGAGGCACTGTGTCGGCATTCTGGTAGTCTATCCGATTTTATTTGTTTTAATCTTTTAATTACTTTAATATCTATATTTTAATATTTTAAACTTTTTGTAAATATTCCTTCAATAAATCAAATTCATTAATTTTAAACCGTCTTACTTACTGATAAGTCGGTTGGTAAGTACAAACACATATCATTCAATTCACAAATCGTAATGATGAACCCTGGATAACACTCACGCCTAGTACCCGAACTCCTTTAGTCAGAAATCTCATTTCAGTTTGAGACCAGACTTCCTATTATATCACAGGCTCGTTACCTAATTAATAATAAATGGTACGTTATAAAGTAACGTACCGGGCTCGCTCCAGTTTTAACGTTCAAGGCAGCGTTTACAACTAAGGAATTAGTGCGTTACGAATAGTGCGACATATGTGTGTCTTTAATCAAACAACGGTGGCTTCGTAAAATGTTTATTAACTATTATCGTTTTCCTAATTCTGCTGTCCTAGATTTTTATTAACTAAACCCAATTTAATAACCTAAATTAATCATATTTACTGTTCGTCTTTGTAATTTTGGACGAGATTTGTTGTAATCGGCGCGATGACATTTTGTTACGTTTTATAAAGGCATACAATGTAAACGTTCCTTCCGATGTAGACAGCCAGTGTTAATATGTCTGTCTCATTAAAACAACTCACTAACTATAAGTTTGGAAAACTATCGACAATCTACAACGCCTAACGTATTAAATTTAGAGCTCTGAACGATTGCTCGCGTTACCATATGACAAACTTGTAGTGACAATCATCAGTGCACAAGCCTATCGTCGACTAATTTAAAAACTCTGAACGCAGCTTTAGACTAAAATTAATTTAAAACATGAAATATAAACGAGGCGTTAGCTAATTTGTTTATAATAAAACCATGCCAAATTTTAATTGAAAAAATTGATGTGAAGTTTGAATTTTCACACATTTCAAGATTTTGTAGGTATTTAATGAGCGTAAAAAGCCAGCATTCTACTGGATGTCTAAGAAAAAAATTTTGATAAAAAGTATTTTGATAATAATTTTCATTTGTTATTTGAGTACTAAGAGCTTCCATTTAATAGTTTTAAACAAAATTTAAATAAATTGCGAAAATTTCGTCACAATAAAATTTTAATTAAAAAATCTCTTTTCTTTTTATATTTGCTTCGCAATCAAGTCTTCATTAAATTATTTCAATTTCAGAAACGTAATTCTCACATTTAACAATGTGTTATTTGTTTTATAAGTATTTCATTACTATAAATGATTTATTCCTCTTTGATACCTTAAAAACAAAAAACTAAAGTAATTCAAAGAATAAGTTTGATCAGAATAATAAAATAACTGAACACTACACACTACACTCTACAGAGTAGAGGGATTGTTAGAATTTTGCTTCCCCCAAATGATTTGCAGAATTTTTAGCTCTCGTCCCCAAGTGATTTTTTGCCCGCTTCCTGGTTTAAGTGATTTTTAGAATTATTGCCCCCCGCCTTTTCTAAATTTTTACCTCCCTTCCTCAAGTGATTGGGATCTTTTTGAGTTCTGACCCTCCTGGGTTCAAGTGATTTTTAGAATTTTTGCGTGATTTATCGTTATCGTTTAGAATCCCACAGAATATTTATTTACTTATTTTATAATAACATATTGTTGAAATAATATTAGTTAACTATAAATGAATACGCATTAAAACTGATATTAACTGAAATTATTACTTCAATCTGTTTTATTATTACTAACTTAACAATAACTATAGCAATAACAAATTTTTCAAATCCCTCTGTATGCATAATATTTAATAATAAATTCATTATTATTATATAAATTAATTCAAAATTTCTGTTGTAGAATTTAATAATTACATATTACAAATTATTTTCAAATCCATTTGATTTTAATTCGAATTCAATTAAATATTAACGGATGAGTGATTCAGACCTATTGTAAAAATAGCGTGACAGTTTAAAATAACTGTTATTATCACATAAATAAACAAAACGCTCAATGATTAGTGTATTTGGGAAACAGGTGACCGAAACGAACCATTTTTTACAAATCTCTTTACTGTTATAGTGCATCCTTGCTTATGTGAACCAAATTCTACGAGGGCTACCTTTAAGATAGATAGTTATTATATATGTACCTTTCGGTTAAAATCTACATATTATTTACATATAGCCTAATTACTTTTATATTCAAATACTTATTCTAATTAATGTTAAATCTTCGTCTCAAATCTTCTCTTCTCTCTAAGACGTCCATCCATTTCCATCCTTGCTCTGATTCACACAACGCGCCTTCTCTTGTTCCTTCTTTAAATTTCATTTCTCCACAATTCTTCATTATATGCTCCAAGGACTCTCTTTCCTCTCCACACATCCTGCACATTATTTGTTCATCCGTTCTGCAGTACTCATTTTCTCTTTCCTCATTTCCGCACCTAAATCTTGCTATTACCTTCTTTTTTAATCCATTACTTTGGCTTTTGAGGTACTCGGGTATTTGCGTCGTCCAAGTTTTCTTGTATTTACTATTACACCTCGAATTTTTTAACCTCTCACTTCTTTCTTGTCCTTGGATATCTCTCATTCTATCAGTTATTTCTAGTGTCACATCTTGTCCTTCCGACCTCTTTCTTGATTTTTCCTTAGCTGAGTAAGCATTATGCTCAAATCGTTTCCTTCTTTTTGCTTCCCATCTGGATTGCATCTTTCCTTGTATCTCTTTCCTCTCTATTTCTGTTCAGCACTGATACAGCAAGTTACAGAGAGCTACCTTTAAAGTTTTTACAAAAACTAAGGAAGAATTTTCTTTTCTTTTTTTGAAATAAACTATTTTATTGCTTTTCAAAATATTCGCCGTTAAGATTTATACACTTTTGCATGCGTTCAAATCAATTCTCGAAACATTTTTTCCACTCTGAAGTTGGTATCTCAAAAACATGGTTTTCAAAGGCTTCAACAGCTTCTTGAGGTGATGACAATAGCTGTCCACGCATTTTTTGTTTGAACAAAACAAAAAAGTCGTTAGGGGATAAATCAGTTGAATAAGAGCAATGAGACATTAATTCGATGTTTTTCTCCTTCAAATAATCAAATGTTTGACGTGCTGTGTGGGAGCTTGCATTGTCATAATGAAGAATGATGCGACGTTTTTGGTTGTTTATCCTGATTTTGTCGATGACTTCTGGCAAACAAATTGTTGTATACTATTCAGCATTAACTGTTCTCCGATCCTCTAAAGGAATAGTTGCGACATATCCAGTACAACCGAAAAAACAAGCGATCATTTTCTTGGAAGTGCTTCGTGAACGAACAACTTTTGTGGGTTTCGGTTCATCTTGGAAGACCCAAACAGTGGACTGTTGCTTAGTTTCCGGTTCATGTGAATTAATCCAAGTTTCGTCACCTGTAACGATGTTGAATACGGCTTTTGCAGTGCCTAGGTTTAATTTTTTTTAGCATTCCCTAACACCAATCAACACGAGCTTTTTCTTAAGCTTCGGTCAAATTATGCGGAATCCATCGGGAACAGATCTTAGTCACAGCTAAATGTTCATGCAAAATCGAATGTATTGCAGTCTGCGATATGCCAAAGGATGCCTCTATCCCATGGTAAGTCACATGCCGATCTTCTTCGATCATTTTAAACACAGCATCGATGTTTTTTTTTTTTAATCACAACCGATTTTGGTCGACCTACACGAGATTCTGACGGACGCACGACCACGACGAAATTCTGCAAACCAATTGTAAAGAGTCTTTTCTGATGGTGCTTCGTTACCAAAAGTTGAATGAAGCGAATCTATGCATTGTTGTTGACTTCGGCCTTTACTAAAATCGTAAAAAATCATCCAACGAAAACCTTCACGAGTAATATCCATTTTTTCACATTTTTTACTCGATCAATTGATAAGCTGCCACTGATTTCACAATAACTAATGTCAAATTTTACGAATATAGTAATGACACATTTCAATATTCCCATGTAGTGGTCGTTTGTAAAAACATAAAAGGTAACCCTAGTAATAGAAGGCTTAGCAGGGTTGGTTCTAGTGTTCGGCACGTAAACTATTACGCAACTATATTATGCAACGAGCACGGAATGATGCGCCACAGACGAGTAGCGCAATTCATACGAGTGAGAAATGACTATTCCATGCAAGTTTCATACTATGCTTATTCCACGATTATAACTTTTTAAATACAGTTTCCTTTACAAACCATAATTTGACAAATGCTTTCAACCTATTTACTACGTTGCCTAGCAACGGTCGACCAATGTTGCTTGAACCTGTTACGTAATGAGCTCATTACGTAACAGGTCAGCGGTGCGTAACAAAAAGGAGTGGGGAACGTGCTACATTTACTAATCACTGACACGCCTGTTATGAACGTATATCTATACAGGGCCGCCGAGAGGATTCTGGGGCCCCAGGCCCCTTTCTTTCCGGGCCCCGGGTAATGATCAATTATATATCCGGGAATTTTTATTATAATACAGGGGAAAATACAACTAATGATCTAGAAAAAAGGTCCTCACATACAAAAAACAAGTTATGAGCACAAAAAAAAAAAAGATCCTCACTTCCAAAACTACAAGTGATGACCAAAAAAAAGGTCCTCAGCTCTGCCCATGACTCCGGGGCCCCAAACACCCGGGGACCCCAGGAATTTTTCCTGGGTAGCCCCCCGCCCCCCTCTTGCCGGGCCTGTATCTATATAGTCGTGGAGAAAATATTTTAACGTGCAAAACAAATGTAAATTAATTATTTTTCTACTCGTAAAATCAAATTTATTATTAAAAAGCGTATCTAAATTATGCAAAATACTTGACAATATTAGTAAAAATCCAATTTTACAGTTCATGAGAAGCAACATATCATCAAATTTTCACCATCTCAAGTAACATTGGTAGCACTATAATCTGTGGGCTTGTGACGGGCCGGATACGGCTAATAGCTACAAATTACCGCAACACCCCAACGCCGGTTATTTCATTAGGGAACACACGGCCACACGGCAATACGGCTGCAACACGGTAGCACGGCAAGAGCCGCTCACAACACATCTCCAAAAAAACACGTAACATCCTAATTGCTACAGATCACCCACTACCGCTCCAGACGCTACATTTGTCTTTTCATTGATATATGTCTACTAACTCGCTCAGGAAACGGATTTATTATGTTTTTAAATACTTGCAGAAAAAACAGGATGTTATTAATAGTTAACATTTTGTATAAGTTATAAATTTTACGGCAAAATCTACTGGGATTATTTAAGTAATACACGTTCTACAGTTGGGTATCTTAAATCATACATTGTATAAACAGGTTGAATATCCCACATCCAAAATTACAACAAACGTACGAGACTCGAAAACTAAACATTTTTGAGAATTAATTTACAAGGTTTGGAACCTGGAAGATTTGATGAAAAGGTATGAAACGCTGTGATGACGTCAGTAAAATCATAAACATTTTCGAAAATAACTCGTAAATAACTATAAACAAATATGTCGAAAAAATGTTGACGTATTATTTGAACATTTCTACACAAAACTATAAAAAAAAAAATCAGCTTTGGCCACCACAGGACCGACCGTCATGACAAAGTACTTGTTTAATTTATGCTACTTTATCAAAAAATGTCTCAAATAAAAGTTGTAAGTTATTGCTTTTATAGCAACTTTTGTTAAATTATACCGATATATAATTCGAAACCGACATGAGTAAACTCCCATTTCTAGTTAACCGATTTTTATCAAAAGTTGATCAACTCTTGCCAGTGATGTCAAAAGCTTAAATATGAACTTTCATAAAAATCCTTTCATCCTTTTAGCCGAATTTGCTCTGCACGTGTACACGGACCAACAGACAGACCGACAGACAGATAGACAGACAGACAGACCGACAGACATCATGCTAAAAATAGTCAAAACGTTATGTAGGGACCTCAATTCGTGGAGATCCATCGAAATGTCAAAATCGGTATGATCACAATACCTCCCTTATATAAGTTGGCGGTCGGTAATGAATGTTATTTGAAACTCACAAATATATTTAAAAAATTATATCATGAGTTCAAAAAGAAATTACATAAGGGTTGGCTATGGAAAATAAAAATAACCAACAGCAAGCTTTAAAATTAATTAACTATCATCACTGCTGTTGTTGTCATAAGTTTATATTGAAAATTCAATTAAGCTACAATTATAATGGTTTTTACAATAGAACACAAAAAATTTATGATTGAATCATATTTTCGAAATGGTGTTCTAAAAAACGGCGAATGGATTTACAGTGCGGTGTCATGTTTAGAAGAATTTCGGCTATAATTTCCAGATATTGCTTTCCTTGAAGGAGATTTTTACAGCGCACTTAGAAGATGTGTTGATTTATTCCGAGATACAGGGATCATTATTCATAGAGATAGCAATGGAAAGCCAAGAGTTCGTACTCAAAATACAGTTGATGTTGTTTGTCAAGGTATGAACGAGCAACCCACTACATCGCTACATACTTTCGCAAGGGACTAGTTTATCATTAGGAACTTGCCATACTATTGTCAAAACAGATTTAAGCAGTTCCCATAAAAAATTCTTGCTTTACGTTAGTTGCTGCCAGCAGAACACAATAGGCGAATTGTGTATTGTCGCTGGTTCCAACAAAATTTAATTAACAATGATGATTTATTAAATTTAACCTTCTTTTCTGAAGAGGCCTGGTTCACCCTTTAAGGCTATATAAATTCACAAAATATGAGGTTATGGAGTGCTCAAAATCCTCATATTTTTCGCAAAACTCCCTTTCACCGGTTAAAAGGTGGTGTTTGGATTGCTGTGTCTCGAAGACGTATTATCGGACCGATATTTTTCCTCGAAACTGTTAATGCTCAGAGATACCGGAATATTGTACGTGAATTTATTAATCAGCTTCATGAGGATAAGCTTCTTCAAGGCTACTTCCAACAGGATGGCGCGACTGCCCACACCGCTCAAGCGACACACAATTACCTTCGTGAATTTTTTGACGATCGTATAAATAGTTTACGTTCAAAGCCAAAATTTTCTATTTTAGATTACTTTATATTCCCTTATCTGAAAAATAATGTATACAAGCCCCTATTAACAATATCGAAGAACTGCAAAACAGAATTACCGAACAGTGTGCCAATATAACTTCTCAAATTCTTATAAATGCTTTTAATAGCATGAAAGTAAATTTGTGTCTGCAGAAAAACGGTGGTCATTTTGAACAGCTTCATTAGTTTTTTAAGTTTTTTTTTTCTGTACCTGTGAAATCAAAAAATTATAATTTACAATTTTAATGATTACAAAGACTGTGCCTAAACGTTAGTCAATTGTTATATAAAGCTTGCAGTACATTCAACTTCAATTTGTTTTTTTTTTTTACCGTCCTTTTAACATTCATGTTGTCTTATTGAAAGATAAGAATTATATTGAATAAAACAATCGTGGTGATAATTTATAAAGCTGGTATGAAAGAAAGTAAAAACTAGGTATTAATTATTAAGCATTAAGGCATTGTTAAGTATGTTTAGTAATTTCTCGATAGTCGAAACATGTGTACAGTAAAACATTTCTGTTGTTCAATAAAATGTCAAATAGAAACATTTTTAATGTACAATAAAACCTCGATTGCTCCCACCATTATTATGCACGTGAGGTTATAAATCAATTTTTTATTGTATAATTTTACAGATTTAAAACAATTTTAGGTATTTTATATGCGTAGAATAACAGATGTTGTTTGCCAATAAAAGCTAATTTCATATTATTTGGAAATTCTTACTGAGGCGGGAAATACTAACATTAAACGAACCGATTTAACCAGATTCTTAAATAAAAAATATAACCCCACGCAGATTATGAGTTAGTTAGTTAGTTAAAATTTTTGGCGCACATCAACAAATGCTATTTTCACATTTTTCAGGATTTTGTAGGTACATCTTCTTCTTTGGGAACTGTAAGTCGGGTTGACTTTTGGCCTCACTCAAATAAGTCCTCCAGCTTGATCTGTTAATTGTAAGGTTTTTCCATGTGTCCTGTATACCAGCACTTGTGGATATATAGTAAACGAAAAGTCAACAAAATACTGAATGTCTAGAAAATTGTGTTTTGCCATAATCAAAAAAAAATTATTTTTTTTTGTAAAATCACGTTAATCTAATACAGGGGTGTCAAACTTATTTCAGCCCCGGGCCATTTTTCTAACAGGTAAAATTCACGCGGGCCTCACAATATTTTATTTTATTTTATTTTTTTATCTTATTTTTAAAAACCACCGAACAGGACTAAATGTCCCAATTATACTGTGGCTCACAAACATCCATGTCCTGACCGGGATTCAAACCCGGGACCTTTGGCTCGTGAAGCAGGAGCGCTACCTCTACGCTACCAAGGCATGTAGGTATTTATATTATTACTCATTCTGTTTTTCATTTTCCACCATTTTTCTGGATATTTATTTGAAGGAAGTAAACAAATAACATTAAAATAATAACAATTATACAGCAGTTGCACCTGTTGTGCTATTTAAAAGCTTTGCTTACGAGTATATTGTTTGGAATCACGGGGAATCACTGATCTACCGACTATCGCACGGCCTTGGCTAACTGCAACAGCTACAGCCTGACTATTAGTTTTCCGGCATTTGCTAAAGTTGACGCCGCAGCCCGAACAGATTCTGTCCGAGGTTTTTTCGTTCAAATAAATTTTTATACTATTATTATAACTTAAAATCCAAGAATCGGACCTCCAGTTTGACACCCCTTATATAAGAGATTTCACTTTCAAAATATTTTTTTTTCCAAAATGCAAAAAAATATCGATATCTTTCGATAAAATAAGTTTAAAAATAATAAAAAATAATAGGTTTCCAACGCCTAGATAAGCATATAAGGGGCAGAGAAGGTAAGTCTCCGTTTCTACACCGCCGGTCATAGATATGAAAGCCACGTGGTCAGTGCAACGTTTAAAATAAGTATACTCTATCTAATAGATATAATTAGTAACACAAATTTTCGAGCATTCTTGCCAGTTTATATAAATCTGCAGTATTTAGATTTTTTTGGTTTGTTTGTACTATCACGAAAGTTATCGGCCACATTTTTTGCTAGAATCACGTTAATATAAATAGAATATTTTAACTTATATTGTTCTAACTATATGTCCTATAGCAAATTTTTAGAAAATAATACCTTTTTAAGAATGCAAAACTTTCAAAAAAATTATTTTAACATAAAATTACGAGTAAACAGCGGTTTATATCAAAGTGTGTTACTCCATTTTATAGATCAGTAAGCTAGCTCCTCTAGAAATAAAGTGGAGGACAAAATCTTTTGGCACATTTTTAGGTAAAATCGCTAAAATTAAAAAGTTTTTTTAATATTTAGGGCATATCAACAACATGGGTATTAGTGTCCATCGTATGATTAATTACATTTATCAATATTGCATTAACCTTACATATTTTAAAAAATATAAAAACGCTTTTACATTAATTTATGTACAACAATAAATTTGCAAAGGTTTAGATTACAATTTTAATAATAGTTTTTTAAATAGAATCATGTTGTGTGACTTTTAGGAAATTCAGTAGGTTTTTAATTTATCAGAATTGTCACCTAGGGCTTCACATATATGTTGTCTGGGATCTTATAGATATTCGTTTTTCATCCTCATTATCATCATTCGGTGATATGTTTTACTGTGATTTTTATTTCCCAATCGTCCTGTCAAAGGTATATTCGTGTGCGAGTCGGCTATGTCCTATCCTCAATTTTGTGACCATGATCTATTCCGTTCTGATATCAAAATTTTTCCATGGTTTGGTTATATTTGTAATTTCTCCAAGTTTATATTATCGGGGATGATATCCATTCGGTTTTGTCAATTTTCTAGGTTCCTCTCTATTAACATTTTCAAATCTTAGTCCACCATTCTGAGAGCACCGTCTGGTTGTTCTTCTTTCGACTTTGATAGTCATGTCGTTCCATTGAATTCCACAGTCTGATGGGACCCAGCTAGTATACAGTATACTGCCGCCTGTTCCAGTTTAATGGCTTCTTCTGGAACCATCTGTGTTATTTTCTTGAGTAGCACCAATTTTGAGATAGATTTGAAAAATATGTTTTTAAGTAACTCTGGTGGAATATTGTCTTTAGAGCAATTTAAAAGTTCAGTGTGCCACAGGAGAAGTTTAGTTGTCCAAGGTGGAAGGTTGGTAGTATTTTAGGCATTATTTCAGGTAAGTTTGGCCATAATTGATTTAATATATTGTATATTTTTGAATAACGTGGAATTTTGTATTGAATGGGTAATTTAATTATTTGATGGCTTGTTTTAAATATATTTGGATATAAAGATTTTAAAAATTTATTTATGATCCGTAAGTCTTCGCATCAAGACCTTTTATTTGACATCCCCCCTTAGATTTAAAAAAATATATAACATTTTGAACAATACGAAAAATACAAAAAACATAATGAGATTCAAAAATGCGAACATAGTATTCTGCTTTACATCGATCTGCATTACTTTGAATTTTATCAGATTTTTAAATCAGCCTCTCTGGGAATTAGGGTGGGGAACCGAAACCAGTGGCGAAGGAAGACCTCCGCTAGACTTGCCCTCCCATAAAAAAAATAATAAAAAAAAAAAAAAAAAAATTTAATTTAAAAAAAGATTTAGGTAAATATTCAAAAATACATCAAATTATGTCCTATACAATTTTTTGTCCAAGGTTTGGTTTACTAGTTACGAATTTTTTTAAATTTTAATGTTTAATAACTTCCGTTTCCGGTTTCGGATTATAATAAAAAACAATAGGGTTGTTCCCAATTATTAGTAGAATTTTTTAGTACCAGAACGAACTCTTTAAGTTAAACCGTTTTTGAGTTATCGTGTATACACACAGACACACACACACATACGGACGGCACTTCGAAAATAGGTTTTTTGGATTCCCTGGACCATGAAACGTGGTCATCAGTCAAAATCTCGACATCGAAAATTTTCACGATTACAATACTTGCCCCTTATATATTAAGGTCGGGCAAGTAAAAATGCAATTTTTGCAAAAATCGCAACAATATAGAAAGATTCACTGAACAAGATCGCGGATTTAGGCCAAAACTTCACCCAACTAGCAGTGCCCAAGAAGAGAGAATAATGATGGTAATCGGATTTCTAATAACAAGATACAGATTGTGTTGAGAATGGTTGATCATTTATCATCATTAACACTTTTTGTCATTTAAAAGTTTTAGATATATAATATAATACAAAAGTTAAAAAAATGTAATTCCCAATGGGGGATATTAATTGGTTTTCTCATTGGATGTGGTGTTTACTGCAGTGTGACAAATGTCAAGTAATGTTTAAAAGACAAAGCTGATTGCTTGTGACAGAGAAGAGCGCCATGTGTTACCAATTATGGGTATTTTAATCCTCGTTAGTGAGTTTTTGTAACTTTTGAAAAATAACAGCGAATATGTTGACGACTTAATACCAAAACAGGATCTCGCTTTCTGACATACTGCAACTGGTTACTGTATCACAGTGGTACTCAAAATATACAAGATATTATTTAAGAATTGAATTTACCAAGATAGAAAACAATACAATAGGAAAAAAAATACCCATGAGAAGAACTTGCAAAAGATGAAGAGATCAGTTAATATTAAAAGGTACCCAAACGATCCATTTTAATGTTTGTATCAAGTTCCACTAGACAGCTGTTAAGTAAGTAACTAGCGATTAAGTAATCTACAATATAATTACCGTATACTCTGTTCGCGCAGAGCGTGCAGTCGATGAAAACATAAGAATTACATCACACTTGCTCTGATTGGATTAGAATTGAGTGAATTTAATATCTTCTCGTCCAGTAACCGTGTCGTAGTTTTAATGTTTACATCGACTGCATATTCTCTGCGAACAGTATATAATAACTAAATAGTTACAAATACAATAATAGTCAATTTTAGTTAAATAGTAAATTTTAGTTTAGAAAATTAGTAGAGAAATGCCCTCCATATTTTTGAAAACAGTCAATTCCGCAAACTGTTGACACAATATCTACGCATGGTGAAAGTTCCGGTACCACTGTTATAAGACGCTACACGTTACTAGGAATACCAACATAAATATCATACTCTGTCTATCCCAGATTATTGGATTAGTGGTACGACGTTTTAATAGATAAGTAGGGGGATATAAATTACAGGATAAAGAACATAAGTGGAAAAGAAATGAGAAGAAAAAATTTTAAAGTCCTTAAGAGAATAACAACAAATTTGTATTGGTTTTTCATTCAGATTACAAGATTTATTTATAACAAATTTTATTAAATACTCTTATGTAGGACACACTAGAATAAAGTGCGAAATTATATGTAATAAAATATATAATATTGTCAACACTGTATGTAGTAAACAACTATTTTTATTATTATTGCTATCCTTATTATACATATGGTAAAAAATTAAAGGGCCGGGTCGAATTTCTGCTCAATTAATGGAGTCGCATCAAAATTCTGCCTAAGAGAGAAGGTCGAAAGTATAAAAAGATTACGCACCACTAAAACTGCGTTCAGAGTCCTGAAATTAGTCGACTATGGACTATAGCTTGTGCACTGTTGATTATAACTATCAAGTTTGTCATATGGTAAGGCGTGCAAGCGTTCAGATCTCCAAATTTAATAGATTATGCGTTGTCGATTGTCGATAGTTTTTCAAACTTATAGTTATTGAGTTATTTTAATGAGACAGACATATAAACACATTGGCTATCTCAGTCTACATCGAAGAGAACGTTCACAATGTATGATATTTGTTAGGTTATGCCTTTACATAACCTAACAAAATGTCATCGCGCCGATTACAGCAAATAGTGTCTAAAAATACAAAGACGAACAGTAAGTTCGTCTCACGAGAGATCACGAGATCACGAGAAGTGATGGATCATCATCACTTCTCGTGATCGCTGAAGACGGAAACAGATTGTTGAGCAGTTTCCGAAACGTCCGAATTAATTTTTTTATATACTCTTGAAGTATATAAAAAACTTTTTGATACTAATACTCATTATATTGTACTATTCTAGCCTAGTACTATCAGCAATGGCAAACGTCCAAAATAAAGGTGTCCGCATGAACTTTTCTCTTTGTATAATATATAATATTCTCAATAAATAACAGTTCTTAGAATCGCAATATTATGAAGAAAAAAACGGAATAACACAAACTTCTTTTCTTAAAAAAAAAATTACTCACAGTTCATTGAGTTGAAAAAACAATATTTGAAATTTGAAATGAAAATAAAATTAAATATCCACGTTTAATCGACACATTAATTAGAGTTCCTCTTAGGCTTACGAAAGAAGCATAACATTTTTTCATGGAGAGTAAATTAAAGAAAGCGATTAATGAATTAACTTAATAAAAAACTTAAAAAACTTAATAAAAAAAAAATTAAACGAAATTAATCGGTATTTTTTTTTCCGTTCTAACCGAAATTAACCGTTATAACATTTCGTTCCGGTTTATAAAGTGAGCAATTTTGCATTCCGGTTCCGGTTCTGTTAAAAATTTCGGTTAATTTCGGTTTTCGATTTTGTTCGGTTCCGGTTCGAATTTCTGGTCTAAACTAACCTTTCATTCCCGTGTTAGACGCTGTTACCCTACATCGACCACCGTATTTACAGTTCTCTCGCTCTGTACCCGGCGAACCCAAAGTAACACTGGTCCTTCGCTTTTATTTACACCCAATATGCGCTACAGGTGCAACACTCAATGTTTCAAACCTTATCCTGGAGATTTCTACGATAATTTTACAATAGAAGAACTTGACTCAAGGTTTATAAATTTGACCCCTAACCATTTAAACAATTTGCAATGTGCTTATTATTATAACTTTGTTGCTATATTAATCTAAATACCATCTAACTGGAGTAATAAAGTTGAACAAGACTGAAGCATTAAAAAAGTAAATGGAATTATGACAGTTAGTTATCAGCTACCCACTTATGTTGTCGTGTTTGCATATAATAATTTGCATGAATTAATCATCAAAAGAAACAGCTCAATGTTCCTAGAAATCACAGTAAATAATCTTTTTGTTGTATAATGTAATAGAATGCGGTCTGATATGTAACTGCCTCGTTGATAACTCTGACATTCTTATTGGTCTGTTTGTCATTATCCACTTACACACTTTTATTTCTGATGGTATTTTCTTCAACTGTCAACAACCTATGTAATATATGTTATCAAATGTGTTTATCTTGTATCAGTCGGATTTCAGAGTGATTATTTTGTAGATTGTGGTCAGGTAAATATACACATAAGAAATTTGACAATTTGACATGTTATATCAGTTTTTGTTGGCACTGAATATGCATTTTATTTCCAGTGGAGTGCAGTAAAAAAGTTTTTTAATAAGAAACCACTTGATCGTTTGTTTGACTTTTTGTACATAAATGTTCGTATGCATAAACGTTCAATACAGTACAAGGCTTCGTTATATCAAAACGAACCGTTAAAATCGAAAATTTCGAAAGAAACGGTTCCAAACGTTTATGAATACGAGTAATATTCTATAAGTATTAAGAAAAGAATCTGGCGCAATCTAATATCTGGTATGATTACGATGAATATCTATTGTATATAAAATCTAAATATATATTATCTCATTGCCATTAAAGCGATTTTATTTGCGGATTCCAAGTTACTATTGTTTATCTTTGTCAACTATCCCAGCAAACATTTTTATACGGGTTAGTACTGTTGAAGCACATACTCCCCGGCATTGCAAGTAATGGGCCAGTACCCCGGTGTCCCCGTGGCCGTTAGCTGGCCCACTGGCGTATCGATTGCCGGCCCAGCAGCGGTAAAGTGCAAAATAATCGCATTAAATGCTGGTAAAGGACTTCGTATAGGAGTCCGAAATACAAATGTGAAGTATATTATTAATACTGGCGTTGCACAAACTTTTGGTGCCAGCAATTTACCAACAGAAAAAGCAGTTTGCCAGCATTCGGCCGATGGTTGAATGTTTGCTGGGATAGAATAGAATTCTGTTACTCATAATCCCACCACCGGTGATGGGATGACCAATAGATAGCACCAACTATTGAAATAATTCGACCAGGAGAAAAATTTGTATTGTAGAGTTGAATGCGATGTGCACAGTTTTGTAAAAACAAAATGTCGTTATTTTGTAAAAAAAAAAAAAAAACGGTTATTTTCTAACCTTTTTAAAGTTCTATTTTAACATGTGACTTTCTTAATAGTTTTTTAAATAATTTTGATTGACTGATGATATGCAAACTTATCACACACGAAATGTACTTGTTTCATAATTTTATAAAATGACAACAAGTACATTTTAATAAATTGAAGCATATAAACAGAACCATAATTTTTATTGTTAACCTCATCAAGAACTGAATATTATATATACAGATAATATAAGACAAATTATTATGATGCAACCCTCATTTATAACAAATATAAAACTTAAAAACTATTCGTGTGTAAAAATTTCAGTTTACCCTTTTAAAGGAAAAAATAAAGTACTTTATAAAGATTATTAAAATACACCTATATGCCAAAAAGGAAAGTTATAACTCAACAAACACAGAAGATACGAATGGTTCTATATTTCACCCCGAATTTATATTTAGCCACTTTAGGGGTTAATTAGAACAAAATAGTATGGGTAACCTTTGTAAGCAAAAACCAAGTCGATATCTCATGAAGTAATTTAATCGTACCTATATGATATCGAGGAATCCGTAAAAAAATATTGTAGCCCTTTTTACATCCTTAGGGGACGAATTTTGATTTTTTTAAAAATTTTATTGGTTATTAACGTCTTAAGGAGAAGCCTTTCCCAAATTTTCAAGTTTCTAAGTCCAGGAGTCTGGGCTGTGCATTCATTATCCCTAAGCCAGTGAGTCAGGATTTTATATGTAATATTTTACAAAACAGTCTCCTGCAAATCCACAGTTCAAACGATCTTCCAAATATCAGTGGTGGATCCAGGGTAGAGTAATGGAAATAATTACCCCTTTCCAAGAACTAGTTTGAAAAATAAAATTTTATAAATAATAAAAAATTTACATATGTATATCTAAGCGTTAAATGTTATAATATGAATTTTTATAAATACAATAGCTTGCTTTCAATAAAAATATATATGTTTATACCAATAATATTTGTGGTTACTGGAGTTGTCTTTTTAAAAAGGATTTATTTTAATATTACAAGTTAAAATATTAGTAGTACATATGTAGTTTTATGTCAAATACCAGAATGAATATAATACATAAAAATGGTCTTTTATAATCTTAACATATTTAGCAAGGTCAGGGGTTTTAACATGACACTGTTTGGCGTACTTCTCACAGTCATCATAATACGGAAGGTAACTTACCTCTATATACCCTCCTCAAGATATAGGTTGAATGGGCTGTTGCAAAATATCGCCAGGTTCTTAAACACTTCATAGTAAACAGTGAAACATCTTAAAAAAATAATAATTTTCTAATACAAAATTATTTTTTTATTTATAAGAACTAACATATTCAGGCAGATGAAAATTAAATAAAAGATATAAATATTCAAATGAAATAAAATATAAACTGAATACTTTTAAAATCCGTCAAAATGTCATTTATTTTCAATTATTTTTTCCGCAATTAGTTTGAAACGAGAAAAGGTACTATACATTTTGACAGATTAAATAGTATATCTATATTTACAGAGAATGTCAATATTAATATCGAGGACACATAAAGTTCATTTTAAATTAAATAAACTTGAGAGAAAAGTGGATGCCCAGCCGTCCACCCGTCGCTTAGCTCCCCCTATCTACTCAAATTCCATTTATTCAATGACTTGAAATAATTCCACTATAAAATTTATCAATAAGCGATACAGTTGGTATCTGATTATTGACCTGAATCACGAATCGAATTATTTCCGATCGTGTTTATAGGCTTTTAATGGTAATAAGTCCGCTTGGAAATTACTTAGTCCAGTCACAGACAGTGAGCTTTACTTTACTTACCAATTTACTTAACTATAATTACTCGAACAATTAAGTTTTTTCAGGTATCCTTAATACTTAATTAACTGAAAGGTTCCAGTTTAAGTCGAGCTGTCGTGGCTTTGACAGTGGCGTATACAGAACTCGTGGGTAGGTGGAGCACTTATGATGCTTATCTTTTAAAGGGACGGGGTCAAACTGGTGGCTCGCGGGCTGCATATTGCCAGTAACATATTTTTTTGTAGCCATCGACAAGGAAACAAATTTTTATTGAACTAATTGACGATAAAAATATAACAGCTATTCAGAAACAACAGTTAAACACTGTCTAAATTAAACACTGTTTAAAATTTAGACAGTGCTTAATTTATTTATGTATTCAGAAACATAGTAACTATTTTTTTAAACAATATCTAAACTAAACACTGGTTAAATAAAGACAGCTGAAAATTGTGCAAGTTAGTAATAAAATAATTGAACTTGACTTTGGTCTCTTTCTAATTTTTATGCGCTAGAAAGAGATAGAATATCGGGAATATATTGCTGGACCGGTTTAGAAAAAGAATATTTGGTGCACCTATCTTACCTATTTCGGTATATGTATGTTTTTAAGAGGTATTATATAGGTAATTTAAAAATTATTTTCTCGAGAACGGCTAGACCGATTTTAAAACTTTTATTTTGAATTAAATTGAATTTATACCTAGTACAATTCCCGGTGGTTTCATAATTTTAATATGGGTGCAATTGCTCCAATAATAGATGGACAACCTGCCATATTATAAAAATTTCTCATTTCTTTTTCTTGATGCAATTTTAGAAAAGCATCTTTTTTTGCCAACGCAACTGCAACGTCCTGAATGTCCCCTACCGAAGTATCTTAATTCGGATAATAATTGTAATTTTGAATCTATATGCCGTCCCTTATACGAGGTCACATGATTAATTTCATTATCAACAAGCTGGTATATAAAGTAACTCCCTGTTTAGAAAACCGATATTTTTCACGAAAAAAATTATCACAATAATTATCATAGGGATTTTCCCTGTCCATTTAAATTCTGACAAAATTTGTACACACAAACTCATTTATATCCTTCACTTCTTCAATATCTTCTAAATATTCTTCCACTGAATCACTCATTTAGAAATCTCACGTAGATAATAATCTTAATACACAAATTTAAACTACCCACATACGTTATTTAAAAAATGTTGATTAAATTGTAACTTAACTACGGTAACTAGAATGAAATGTTGTCTCTGAATAGACAAAATCAACTTAACCACTGTAACTAAGAAAAATAGTGTTTAAAAATTATCTTTGAATAAGAAAAAAAAAAAATTACTGAATTTAGACAGTGTTTAATTTAAACACTGTTCATTTTTTGTCACTGAATTGCCCTGTTAATGTTTATCAAATATTTTCAAGGAGCCCGTCGGAATATTTTAAGTTCCGTCACTAATTACACGATTTATAGTAATGAATTAAGTAATGAATTTATAGTAATTAATTAAAGTAATACAGTTGTATTACTATTACTATAAATCGATCAATTTGCTCGCCAAAAATTTACCTAAATATTTATGTTTTTAAACTTATACCTACTTAAACAAAACATGAAAATGCAACTGCTTAGAAAGTTCATTATTTATTTGCCATTTCACCATTTTAAAGAGATAAATTTTAAAACAATCCTTAGAAGATAGTGAAAATAAAGTGTTTTTAAGGCGTGTTTCTCGTTTAACAGCAATCAAATTTATAAACAAACAATAGTTTCATAAACTAACGCACAACACCATAAAAGATAATAATCACATTGTTAAACTAAACATACACATTAGTACATGCAAGGTGTAAAAATTAGATTAACTAAATAAATAATTAACTAGCATAATATAGGACATTTTTCTTCTTATTGTTCCATTTATATGAGTAGATGAATTTCAATAAAATTGTTCCCAAAATGGGAAAACAAAAGACAGCTTTGATATTTCCGAACACTTTACTAGCAATATAATACAAGCTGCACGAACGATAGACGAACGATGTTTCGGCTTCGGCTGTAGCAGCTTTTTGAAGAAAGGAAGTGTACTTTTAGATGTTGTACTTTATTTGTAGACTGAAGCTTTAGCATTTACAGCATAATACAACTATTCGTCGATTAATTTACAAGATGGCAAATTTTGATGGATAGGTTGTTGCTATATTTATTTCAAATTGTGAGTTTTGTGTAAGAAACTTTTATGAATTATACCGTTATACAATTTAAAAAACGCGCGTTCTGTGGTGGGGCGAATAAGACCGTCTACGAGCAGATGGACCGAGAACGCAATAAGTGCACGTTACGCAAACGCCAGTGTGAACACAAATTTACAGTAGCGGAGACTGTTTTACCTTGAGCATAATGTACCTTGGAACAACCGTCGGTCCGCGAGATTGTTATGCCGGTCCGCGAAATTTATTTCACTATGCTACTATTCGCTTAATAAGTTATAACCCACTAAATTTTGAGATGAAAATCTCGGTCCTTAATCCGTTAATTGCTTAAGTAATAATTTGTTTCTTTTTCACTAATTATATGTGATTTTTTATTTGTTGTTTTTGTTTGTAATCAGTGCAATAAAAAATATAAAATTTTTACGATGAACATTACTTTCTAAACTTGCCGGTCCATCATGAAAGAAGGTTGGGAAACACTGCTCTAGGGGCCTTTATGTGATTGTTGAAATAAAAGTTATTTTAGTATTAAAATTAAGTATTTTACCAATTTGATACTCTTTTATTGTGTTCCCTTTGTAGTTAATGTCTATCATCTGTAATTACCATCTCATACAATAGACTTTAGTGAGTAACAGCATAATTTTCTACCCCAGACATAACCTGTTCAGTTTTTTGTCATTTTCACGATTTTACACACCCTCTTGTGCCAAGAATACGTCAAACAAGAATAAGTCAAGATTTCAGTTCCCACAATCTAAAATAGTTATATTTGTCATATTTTTGCAAACTTCTATTTTAGTCCTTGATTTCTCAGAAATTATTTAATATAAATGATGTTAATTTTTTCATGAAAATATTACTTCTTTGTATTACAATTATAAATACTTTATTATGAGTTATTTAATCCTACTACACTGTTATAAGTTATAAATAACGAATACTAATTATTTATAATTAATAATAATTAAAAGGAATGAATGTTTCAATATGCAAGAGGGTACACAAGGTACACGACAATTTGTGCCATGGAATATTTTGTAAGGGTTTAGAAAATAATTTTAAAAAATAATAAAAAATATAAAATTTGCACAAATTAATAGACAAAAAAGCAACGTATATTTTACATTAGTATTAAATTCTAAAAATAATTATCTACAGTATGATAATTTAGAAAATGTAAAAAGTTTTCCAAGGTACAACAATATCCCCTGTATTAATATTAGGTGGCAGAAACTTATCAAACTTTGCCATTTCTGCATCAAAAGAGCCATATTTGAAAAACCAAAGAGCCAGAACTGTCTCGCGAGACACTTGCACTACAAAAAAAAAAAAAAATCCTTCAGCTTCCCCTCGAGAATTATATACCAAGCACTATAGCATCTGATAAATTTTGCAGCCCAATAAAATCTTGCAAGCTATTTCAAACTCCTAGGTCTGGTTTCTGAAAGCTTACCTTACCTTAAGTAACCATAGCAAGCATTTTCTGATCATTTGGTTATGTTAACTAAGCTTTCAGAAACCGGCCCCTAATATATTTAGGTAGTTTACGAAACCTACAAATCAGTTTGGTCTATGTGTCGTCCTCATTCTAAGGGAGTCTAAACGTAAGTTGTGTGGGGTTGCTCAGATCTCTAAGGCTAAAGTACCCAATTAGATATTCAAACAAACCGTAGACACATGTTTCAGTTTTTTACGCAATTACCTTTTCATATTTATCTTTTGATGACGAAATGATAATTAGCCCGACAAAAGTCCATGGAAAAACATCCCCCTTATACAAGCTAATAACGCAGTATTTATCTTAATTAATGAGCAAAATAGACATATTATACCCTTTTATGAAACGACTAGCATCTACCTCTGATATTTAACTTTTCCAAGCTACTTAATACTAAAACGCAAGAAACGAACCGGTTCATAACGCCAACGTTACACAAATTAATCCATACCCCCTCACACACCTACACACACACACTCATACATACATACATACATACACACAGACAAACGCATGTACAAACATATTCATGTTGGCAAATAAATAAAACGTGGCTCGGTTTTCCGACATTGCTTTCAAACGTTAATGCTCGAGCTAATGTAAGCGAGTAGTTCTGTTTACTAATAAAACACATTGGTAATTAAGCGTTGCTAATTTGGTAATAAGCATCCGTAAACACAGAATTCAATTAGCGTCGACTGTGGCCACTGCTCGTCGCGACGTACCGTATCCAGCGTCGAGCGTCGAGAGCCGAGTACCATCGCATCGCTTTACTCAAAAGCCCAACTCCCCGGATCCGCATCGCACTAACGAATGGAAAATGATTTTGATAATTTATACGTTAAATGGTGAATACATTAACGATTGTTTAATGTTGCTTTTCAATAACCTTTTTACAAATAATTTTTTTGTCTTTATTATTGTATTAAAGAACATATACCATCAACAGATTCATTATTACTGTCAATTAGTGCTGAGAATCGAAACCGTTTTTTTTTTTGGGTACCCGGTTCCAGAGTTCGGGTAAAACCGGGTATATAATCTTCGAGTAACCCGGATACCTGCTTCTTTTCTTTTATGTGTAAATAACAGATAGAAACATATGTTATTTTCACGATTCTACATTACGTACGTACGCGCGTTCTATTGTTCGCAAGTTGTTTAGTTAATGACATACATAACCTCACAGAACAGTACTGAGCACAATGAACGATGAAAAGCTGTATATTCGATACTAAATTCGGAAATTCCAGTGGCAAGGTAAAAATAGCGTTAAAGCATGCACATCAATTGTTCTGGCGCTAAACGTGGGGCTCAACGGAAAAGGAGACCGTTTTTTTTTTTCGAGAAAAAAAAAATTTACACTATTTATTTGAGTAATAGATTTTGTACTACTCCAAACATCGAAGGGAATATTTAACTAGTCATTTTACTTATTGTTATTAGATTGTTTTGGTAATATTAAATATTTTTGAGTAATTGAATAATTTGATTATTAAGTAAAGTTTGAGTTTTGTTTGGATACAAATTGTTTTGGCGAGTCTTATTCATTACTAGGTATTTTGATTTTTTTTGTTGACTATTTTGTGAATAATAATATTACGTTGGTTAATAAATTTTGTTATTGAGTACATTGGTGTTTCTGTTACGAGAACTCTATTCCTTTCCCTTGGGGATTTATTTTCTTCCAGAATTTAGGGCAATAAAAGCGAGATAAATTTAGAAACTCGGAAAGAAGATGTCACATGAACTATCCGAAGAGAGGATTGCCAGTTTAACACACGCATAATAGGTATATTGCTTACTAAGCAACAAAAATAGCATTTATTGTAAAAAAAAAAAAAAAAATACCAACAACGACAAATGGATTCTATGCATCTTATGAGAAAAGATTTTCCAACCGGTTACTCTCGAGGAATATACAGAAATGAATGAATCATTTGTAACATTTTTTCGATTAACGAGTGCCGGGCACTTTTCAAGAAAATACTGATAGAAAGATTTTAGTTTGCCTGCTAATATTGGCATTCACTGTATTACACCAATGATTTTAAACCAACATCATCAAAGTCAGCTGAGCGTCCTGATCTCGTTTCGTCCATCAATGATGTATCTCCAGAAAAAAAATTCACGAACCAGTTTGACTTGCCCGATTAGTTACAGTGCCCGCACCATACCTATACGACATATTTTTCGCATCATTTTTCCTGCCTGACTCCCAAAACGTGGCGAATATATGTTTTTATTCCCTCCGTTTCGCTAACTACAAATTTATTATTTATGCATTGATCTGACCTGATTTATTCCCTAACAACTTTTTTTTTTTGTTCCCCAATGTCAAACAAAAAATTTGTGGATAGCGATTTTCATCACTTCAAGAAGCTGTTGAATCCAAAAAACATTTTTGTTTCTTAGTTTTAAAGTTAACCCTCGTATATACAGCGCTTTCTCCATGGTGGCGGGAAGAACGACTGAAACAGAACAATACTTCTTTCGCGATATTCGAATGAATAACATCGCTTAATTCTGATGATCATCTGGGTTGAAGAATACGCGTTTTTAACCGTCATCGCCCAAGGAAGTTTTCCTGAAGTAAATCTGTTTTATTTCTGGATTTGGATGCAGACATCTAAAAATTCGAATTAAACAAAGTAATGATTAAGATTATCATTTGTAAGTTGAAATTAAAACATCTGTAATCAGTGAAGTGTAGTAATGAAACCCATCCCTGCCTATAAACATTGTACTGCCTACATATACGTATTAAGTAAAGCTTAATAACACCAAACAGGAAATTGTTAAATCAAGAAAGCTATTTAAATTTTAAGATCAATTTAGTGCCTTTCGTGTATCTTAATGGAAAATAGATTACATATTTATGAACAAGTTAAAGATACCAGTGTGCTATTTTCATTTTCTTATTATCTAATTTACAATTTAAAAAATAATTATTACTAGGACTTGGTAATAAAATGGATTATTATTTTTTATCTATTTTCGTAATTAAGCCATAAGAGTTACGTCAAAAGTGATTAAGTTGTTTACAAAAAAAAGTTTAATTATTACCAGTTTTTATTGTTTCAATATATTGATAAATAAATATGTACTTACCAAATTTATTTGACAGTGTATTTGAATCCGTGGTAGGTCAAACTGGAATAAAAAAATGACTACATTAATATTTAATATTCAGAGCTACAAAATTACATATTATTTAAATGTCTTCATTAAAAACATAAGATATTAAATATTAGACGGTTTTTTACAAACTAAATCTTTTAATGGAATTTTTAAACTATTATTAAGATTGTCTAAAAACAATTTTCAAGTGAAACATTCATATACAAAAGAAGTATAAAAGAAGTAAAAAAAAAGCATCATATCATAAATATATCACCGCTCCCAACCCGGATTAGGTCACCGTGGGAGTTGTAGACCTGAAACTTCACTCTTCAGAGTGAAAGGCCCGTACCCAACATAAAAGTAGCAGTACGGTAGTGAAAACTACGGCTCGGTGAGACTACTGTGGGACGTTTATGGGCTGAAGATGATAATATGGAACCCGAAATATTTCAACCACCAATTCGTAATGTGAAGAAGAGAATCTTGGATATAAAAAAGCAAATTTTTGATAATTACTTTAATAAACTACGTTAAAATCCTTAAGCTTTCATTTCCTTACATGCAATTTTTAAATATAATTATGGAATTTATGCTGTAGAATTCTGCGATTATCAAGTGATTTTTTTAATTTCTGTTCTACTTCACGAGATTTTTAGAATTATGTCCCATCACACAGATGTTTTTCTGAATTTTTACCTCCCGTCTCCAAGTGATTTTTTTAAATTTTGCGTCCTCCACGTCTTAAGTGATTTTTAGAATTTTTCTGCACACTGTCCCAGCTTATTTTTTGAATTTTTAACTCCTCCGGTCTCAAGTGATTTTTTTGAATTGCTGTCCTTCCTCCGGTCAAGTGATTTTCAGTTTGCCCCCGCGCTGCTGTTTATTTTCTGATTATTTACTCCTCAAGTTATTTTTTAAATTTGTGCATAACCCCCACTGAGTTAATTTTCTGAAGTTTACCTCCTGTAATTTAACTATTACCACGTAATAATATAATCTGATATTTGTTAGGCATCAAAATTATTAGCAGTTGTTATGTGTGCCACGATCTGGAGGAAAGATTGAGAAATCCTGTTTTATGGCAATCAACGTGTTAAAATAATGTTGAAAATTAAGAGCCAATTATCCTCGGTTATTGTTAACTTTTACTTCACTTATATAACAAACAAAACAATAAATTAAACAATAAATCATATCAGTGAAAAAAGACAAGCTATCTCTCATTAAGTGACTAAGTAAAAATTTCACATAATACCAACATCTCGAGATATAATTATAAATTAATTAGCATTTATATTGAGCATGCAATACAAATACGTGTTTTCTACAGATTGGATAAATACTAAAACTAATTAACTAGACATTACACCGCAGCCAACTTCATAAATAATTGATTCTGTGTAATAATTCAACTTGATCATAAACAATTCAACGGACTCTGTCTCTATCTCTCTTGCACTTATGAACATTCAATGCATGTAGGACCGTAATGGGAAAATGTGCGACAGATCATCGACAAATTAAATAACTAGCACTGGTTTCGTTTCTCTACTTCAAATTTCTATTTCAAAACGAAAAGTTAATATGTCGGGCGAAAATAAAGGCAATCCTGCATTATTTTGCAGCCAACACAGGCCAACACAATTATTCTCAAGTATTTAATACTTAAAAAGACCGATCAAAACGACGCAATAACCACGTGGTTTAGAATCAGAATCTTTCAGTGTTCTTATATGCTACCTAGCCGTAGGAAACCTATTTAAAACTGGCTTTCACGAGCCCTGTTATTATTTGCAGCAAAAAGTACTCTTGCTTACTCAGCTTCTCTGTCTTTTGGATACTACCAATCTAAGGCGCGTTCGGCATAACTGAGCAGTATTAACTCTGTGCGTACAAGTTTTTTGTCACGTGCAAGACAGTCAAAGACGAACGCTTTGTTCAGATTGTGCAGTTATTCTTGTTATTCTAATATTTTTTTTTGTAAACAAAGATATTATGTGTGTTGACAAAGACATGAAGTCTGTCTCCTGCTACTTGTTTTGTACGATAATATAAAAATGACGCCTGAAGGTTTTGGGATGCTTTAAAGTAATATAAAATAAATTTTATTTGATGAGGAAGACAATTCAGAAGAATTTTCCAAACCAGAAAATATTTTGGAAAAAGTGTTTGCATATGCAGAGAGTACTGTTCCAAACATGACTACAAATCAATTTAAAGTACATTTCCGCTTGTATCCAGAAAATTTTGAGTCTTTTTCAGTTTATTTACATGATCCATCATGAGGTTCATGTCTGTACTATTTATTTTGCAAATGCTGCAGGCATAAACAATGATATCTTGATTGTTTTCATTCATATTGTTTTGTAGAAATAATAACTTATATTTTTAACGCGACAAATACTATTGCACAGATTGCCGCACGATCTGAACTTGTGACGATTGTGCAACACAAACTGCACTGCACGATATATTCCGAATGATCTTCGTGCAGCAGAGAGCGCACAGCAACCTTATGCCGAACGCTTCTTGTGTAAATTATGCAAAATGTGTAAATTATTAGCTCATGCCGAAAGCACCTCTGGTCAACTTTTGTCCTCACAGACAAATCCTTCATTTCTGTTAAGTGCCAAATCCTAAGCAAATTCCTAAGATTCTTGTACTCGCAAGATCTTTCTATCTTTGACTAAATAATAATTCATCTATGAGCCAATTTCAGACACGCAAAGATCCCTTTTACCATTATATTTTCTTTCAACCTGCTCGCGTGATCTTTCCACTGATCTCTTCTATTTTTCTTTGTGATACTCGTGAACCTATGCTCTGATATGTCATTCTTACCATTTCTACGTTTATCATTAATTTCGAAAACTATACTTTTGGCATAGTATTTGGTTTTATATTTGGTTTATGTTGACCGTAATATGTTAACCTCTGTTCGTTAAAATGTATATAAACTAAAGCTGCCAACCGTCCCGAAACGGGCGGGACAGTCCCAGATTAACGACCCATGTCCCGCTTTACTATTGATACGTAAATTCGTCCCGGAAAATTATTAAATGTCCCGCATGTCCCGCATTCGGAAATATAGCACTTATTCTAAAATAACAATATTGCTTTCATATACATTTTAACTAAATATTAAAGATTTTTTTTTTTTAATCCGAAATTTGCAGTTAAACTTTAAACATCTTGATATCTTCACGCTGTTAGATCCGTAAACACTACTTATTCAGTAGGTGTTTTGTCTACCATTGTGTTTGGAACAAATGGACCCATTGAGCGAGTAGCCTCCCTTGCAAATGCAATATGGACGTTTGAAAAAACGGCGCTAAAAATTGAGACTGTTCGTGCAATGTCGCAAGTAAAATTTAATATACGAAAATGTGAGAATGAAATTTTGAACTTTGACTCTGAACTGCGGGGGTATGTCCAAAACATAATTCTTGGAATTCGAGTTTACTTAAAGATAATGTGGTCATATGATCAGGTTTTGGAACGGCGATGTTAAGGTTAGGAGTGCTCATATGAATATTCCCGCTAAAATATTGACGACACGACATATTATTTTAAATAATAATTAATATCTTTAAATAGTGATGGATAAAAAGAAGAGGGAAGTATGTAAATTTGGTTGTGATTTTGGTGGTTACCGACATGCATAATTAATTTCTGTTAATTTCGATATATCAAAACTTACATTACATGCGTACGAATTCTGCGCATGGGAGTAAATATTACCCACCTTGTAAGCAGAGCTAAAAGATTAAACTCTAGAGTTAACTCAAACCGGAAACTCTAATGTTTTGGAACGATCTTGCTAAACTTAGAGTTAAGTTTAGAGTAAACTCCATAGGTTTCGGAACGTACCCCTAAAGAAAAGCAAACTGCAATATTTTCCAAAAAAGAAATCTGTTCAAACATTCCTCTTAGCATTGTTAAAGAGTGCGGTACAGTAAATTTTTAAGTAGTGTTTGAAAAAAAATGAAAAATTGAAATATTCTAAAAAACTACTTTTCGTTCCTTAATCTACCTCTTCAGACACATAGACAAATGAGTGACGTTATGAGGTTTTTTTTGGTTGTCGTACCTACAAAACCCTAAATGAAAACGGTTCTAAAACAAAATGTTGCCGGACAAAATGTCGCGTGGACAAAATGTTGCCGGACAAAATGTCACTGGACAAAACGTCGTAAGATAAAATATAATCTTTTATTCGGCTAGTAGCCAACAAATAAAAACATTAACCTTATCTACATAAATAAATTTATATCTTATATAGTTTAATATATAATCTTATATACAGGGTGTTTGTCTGAAACGCCGCACCTCGAATAACTCCTTTATTTGAAGAGATACAAAAAATTCTTGAGAAGAAAAGTTTAACTAGGCAAAAGGGCCCACTTAAGTACTATAATAAGAATTCTGCATCACTTCCGGTTAACGGAAATAGTAAATCTTAATTGTCCTTTATGAAAAAAAAAAAATAATAATAAATAAATAAAATAAATAAAAGAAAATAAAGTTATTTTAAATATTTACTTATTTATAGTTTTATATTTTATTTATATTTAAGTTTTTATTAATAATGTAAACTGCATTTAGTATTGTCACATTTAATTTTAATTAATAAAATTAATATTTACAGTTATTTTTTCACAAAACTCTTATCCATACCGAAGTGTCCGGCGACATTTTGTCCGGCGACATATTGTCCGGCGACATTTTGTCCATCGACATTTTGTCCGCCAACATTTTGTCCCCACGACATCTTGTCCGTACCATTTTGTCCGGCCATCATAAAAACTAGTATAGCAGGCCACGATACACGTACACCCCTTATACGTTGATTATTATTATTATTATTATCTAAAAGTGTTTTACAGCGTAATATTTGTCCCATGTGTCATCTAAGTCTAAAAAACTATTATGTATTTGTTATCTGTGTCATTATAAATTCTATAACTATAAAAGTATCTTCATAAATATTTTATATGGGTAAAAAATTACACAAGTCCGATCCTGAATATAAAATGGTGCTGTCCTTGTTGCACTGCATGGAGTTGACTGTACTGCTCTCTAATTGAAGCACATTAATCGGTTGCTAAACAACGCATTGTTTTTTACACGACGATCAGATGTCCACGCTATGTAAGGTAATGGCCAATTTGCTATTTATTTTTTGAACAATTGCGACCGCTTGTTGGAAATAATATATTATTGATGAGTTATTGAAAAACAATTTTATCTTTTAATTAGAACAATTATTGAGATATTAACATTAATAATTCAATAAAAATTATCAAGAGAATAACGATAAGAACGCATGCAGCTGTACAAATAAATGCTCATGAAAAATTAGATAATGTGAGCAGAGAACTACAATAATTACGAGGTTCTTCAGATTAATAAAATAATGAAAAAAGCAACAAAAAAAAAAAATCTGGCAGTGCAGTTCATTCGCTACGTAGAATATTTCAGTGTCGTTTTGTGACAGTGTCATTTGTGCGTAGTAATGAATTAATAGGCATTTACGTTTAGTCAGTCAGATTAATCCGAGCGATCCGAGTGCTCCCGATCCGTTCGTAAAGTCAGTCGTACACATTAGTATATTTTTAGTCAATCCGATTGATCCGCCGAGCGTTTCCAAGCAATCCGATAATCTGGCAGCAATAATGGATTGCTGGTGGTGGGGGTTAGCGCGGGTAAATTGAATATTACATCCAATTGAAATGTGTTGAAAACATAACTTAACAAAATATACGAAATAAGTGCCAATTGTGATAAAATTCTATTATTAGTAATAAATTTATATTTATAAAACAAAAAGCGGTATAGCAGTTGTAATCAACGACAGAAATTTGACAATTGCAGTTAGCGCCACCGTCACCAGGCGTCACTACTTAACTTATTGACTTACTGACAAATATTACTTACAAAAATGTTAACAAAACCCGAGCAATCCGACTAATCTTGTGACGTCACCAGATCAATGTTGTCGATTGAATAAACGTAAACGCCTAATGGTTACTAATGAATTTAATTTATTTCGATAAATTTCATTTGTTTTTACATGGATACCGCTGGCTTCACGGTAAAAGTCTTAGCGCCGATGATGACATTGCGCACCTCAACTTTACAGCGTTCTCTCCAACGCCGTACTCTCCCGGCGCCACTCAATAGCCCCTCATTTTCGGCATTTTATCTTGTTTCTTCCAGCACTCGAATCTTATATCATTTTAGATATTTTGTTGCAAATGTTACAACATTTCAGAATTAAGTTGAAATTTTTTGTAATTTTTCCACTTGTGTGCTGTGATAATTTTATAGTACTGTATAATTCGATATTACAGATCGTTATAGCATCTCCGATTATTGAGTTGTGACTGTTGAAGTGGCGCGAAATAACGTCTTTTTTGCCTGTGTAGTGCGTGTTGTGTGTATCACACATACATGAGACCTACATTTTAACATAATTTCTGAACTACGTAAAGACTGACATAAAGATGAAACAAATGAGTACAATTGTTCTGTTTATTATAAAGAGATGTTCGATATACAGAACAATGATACTCATTAGATTTATCTTTATGTCCTTTCATTGCGCTATAATGGATCTATTATAAAAAAGTCTTGGGATTAGGGTTGTACATCGATGGCAAAACATTGATGTTTCAACATCGATGTTAACATCGGCGCTTACTATCGATGTTGAAAAAACATCGAAGGAACAACATCGATGTATCGGAAACATCGATGTTTTATTAATATTGAAAAAAGCTATTTATTTATATTATATAGGTTTTATTTAATAATGTAAAGATAAAATACTAAAAAAGTAACATATAATAAACAAAAAGCATTTATTAGATTTTGAAATAGAAATATTAATTTTTAATAGTAATTAATTTCACATTAACATTATTATACCCAATATAATAATCCTAATTTGCACCTACAGTCTATTCCAAACGATTAGGCGGAACTAACCGCAATTTTTATTTTTGTAATTTGTCATTAGATATTTTTTTATATATTGAAGTTGACTTTTCCTGAACAAAATGATCAAAACCTTTAATCAATCGGTAAAAGTAACTAGAATTGAAAATCTAGTTCCGCCTAAACCAAAGGAACAGACCTTACTATTTTTATATTTCTAAAATGAAATATTGGATTTTATTACAATACTAATATAGTAATCTTAATTTTAATTTTATATTATTTAACATAAAAATAACACTGTCTTACACAATTATTTTTATACTTTTTTAAGTTGAAATAAAGTCTGTTCCTTTGGTTTAGGCGGAACTAGATTTTCAATTCTAGTTACTTTTACCGATTAATTGAAGCTTTTGATCATTTTGTTCAGGAGAAGCCAACTTCAATATATAAAAAAAAAGCTAATGACAACTTACAAAAATCCAGGGATTGGAGGAATAACAACTGGGAAAGTGTCAACAAGACTCAAAAAGAAAAAGTGTGTTGGCGCCTTTGGTCGTTCGCATTGTTTGTAAAAATTAGAAGTTTCTTCTTATTTTTTCGTATTCTGCTAACTGCTAAGAAGAATAAGAACTAACACTATTAGTATTGTTATATCACAATAGATGGCGCTTATATTTTGTGTACTAATTTTAATAAAAATAAAATTTTTAAGATCGACATTTTAAACATCGACATTGGTAGTAGACATCGATGTTTTATCGATACTACCGCCAGCTGACCATCGATGGTAAAAACATCGATGTTTTCAAAACAAACATCGATGTTTTGAAAACAAACATCGATGTTTTCGATACATCGATATTTTTTTTCCATCCCTACTTGGGATATAGACTGCCGACTATGAACTGTCATTTTAATTGTAATGCATGGTGACTGATTGACCAAAATATTTATTTATTAATTTAATAATATTTAAGCAGAGTTATTTTCGTACACTCTAAAAAACACAAACAAATACTAAGGGCCGGTTACGGAAAGCTTACTTAACTATAACCAAATAGTTAGAAAATGGTTGCTATGGTTACTTATGGGATTGTTATATTGTAACAGTAGTTGACCATTTACGTATAATTTACTTAGCTTTCCGAAACTGGCCCTTTATGATAGTCTCGTCCTATCGATCTGCGACACGATCTACGGACCTTCCCTGTCGTATTTCGATTCGAAAAGTGCAAAACTACTGTGTATTTTTCATATTAGGACTAAAGAAAAGGAAACCTACTTCCCAACACCTGAGGAAGTTAGGATGGTTAAACATGTCTCAAAGAAGACACTTGCATTACGCATGTTTCATTCACAAAACCATAATCACAAACAAACCTAGCTATCTATTCGAAAAAATCATAAAAAGATCACAAGTTAACAGTAAATATACTAGGAACTTTTACATGATACATATTCCCAAACACCGGACAATTTTATTCAAAAAATTATTTTCATACAACGCTGCCACGATATACAACTCCATCCCTAAATATCTTAATTCTTAAAATCTTAAAATTGCCTAATTCAAAAAGCGACTCCGCCAACAAATGGACCGTATGTGAGCTACATAAATAGACCCGTGTTCAATTAGACTGTGTATTACACTAAGGCCCGGTTTTTCCACCTTCAGATAAAGTTCCAGGTAACTATCTGACAGATAAGGTTATTTGTAACTTCGTCTGCTGAGTAAATGTCATCCCTTCTTTCTATACAAATGTATCTATCGGATAGTTATCTAACGGATAATGAGACTGACGTATTGGATTCACTGACTGGTATTGACATTTATTCAGCAGATGAAGTTACAAATAACCTTATCTGTCAGATAGTTACCTGGAACTTTATCTGAAGGTGGAAAGACCGGGCCTTAGTAAACAATATTATTATTTGTTAAAATTAAAAAATTGTATTTACTCGATTGTCTACTAAATTGTAAAATAATATTAAGGTTAGGTGGTAGAGCAGTGTAAACTGAACCTTGTCTATAAATAATTTTTTTATTATTATTATTTATATATGACTCACTATCGTTAGGTTAATTAATGATATATATTTTTTTAATATGGAAGACTAAGGCCCTGTTTTTCCAGCTTTAGGAAAACCTCTAGGTAACTATCTGACAGATAAGGTTATCTGGAACTTTATCTGCTGAATAAATGTCAATACCAATCGGTGGACTCAATACGTCAGTCTCATCCGTTAGATAACTATCCGATAGATAAATTTTTATTGAAAGACGGGGTGACATTTATTCAGCATAGAAAGTATCACATAACCTTACCTGTGAGATAGATACCTAGAGATTTACCTAAAGTGGCAAATACTGGGCCTTATTCATATACTAATTTCGCCATTTAATTTAAATTTAATTATTTAAAAGTCATTATCATGATTTTTTTTTTTTTTTTAACATTGAGGTGGTCAAAGACTTATGAACCCACGGACCCCTAGGGGTCCGCGAACTACAGTTCACGACTCACTGTTCTACTTTATATGTTCATGCCATTCTCTTTCTACTGAAATTTTCATGGAACTGTTTAATTTATTTTATTTTTTTTATAATCCATTATTTAACCATATTTTAATGCAATGACTTTTTTTCTTGAAATGCAAAAAAATAAGATTGAGGGGGGATAATTTTGTCAAAGTCAAGGGCGAGTTTATATAATAACAAAATACATATGTGATCTGATTACAACAATACAAATACATATAAACTGTAACCTTGCATGCTGAAATTTTAAATAATTTAAAAATATTTTAATGTCTGGTAGTAAAGATAAAGTCGAATAAATATTACTAAAGAGAAATGTGTTACTTGACAAATATTATTTTAATGCGTATTTTACAAACATAATTTCAATACATATAATTCATTTCCTATCAAATGAAAACTCTTGATAAGTGATAAACCAAATTTTATTTTTTAAAAAAGAACTCTTCGAAAGTTTTGAGTGGCATACCAAATGAAAGCTCTTAATGCAAAGATAAAAAAAAAATATTTTTGTAAATTTTTTTTTTTATAGGATTTTTTCCAAAAATAAGTCAAAAAAAAAACTTTCGTTCCCCACCCCTATCTCTCAGAGGGATTGATTTAAAAATCTAAAAAAAAAACTCCATAATGAACATTGACGGGACCAAATCGTTCAACAGGAATTTTAGATCAGGTTAGTTTTTAACTAAAAATCTATTGATCTGAGCCGGACGCGTACGAGAGGAAGTTTTGATCCGATTGCGTTTTTGAAAAATATTGCAGTTTTTGTGTTTTTGACAAAATTAATTATTTTTTTAATTCGTGGCTAAATTATGGCTAATAATGTTACAGCTGAGGACCGAGTTTTGAACACCACACTACACTAGTAATGAAATACTTATAAAACAAATAACACATTGTTAATATTGGAAAATACGTTTCTGAAATTTAAAAAAATGAAACCTTTTAACAGTATATTTCTTATTAATCTAATAAAAAGTTGAATACGAAGCAAATTCAGAAAAAAATGCAGGGATTTTTGGCAAATTATTTAATTTTGTTCAAAAAATTAAATAGAAGCTCTTAGGTATTCAAATAATGAATAAAAATGGTTATCAAAAATCTGTTGATTTTGATGCTATTATAGAACAAATATTTCTAGATATCCAGTAATATGTTGGCTTCTTACACTTAATAAATACCTACAAAACCATAAAATGTGTGAAAATTCACACTTCACATCAATTTTTTAGTTTTGATGGAATATATAAACACACAAACAAACTAATTTATATATGAGTTATAAAAACATGGTATTATTATAATAGAATTCTATTTATTATTACGTTAAAAAAATCAACATAAAAAAAATATCATTAAATCACCACTGCAATTAGAATTTTGATTAGTGGAACTTTTTACTGAACCAAAAAATTATTTTCCTGTCTGGCCGTTAGCCATCAATTGTAAAATGGTCAAACTTGTTTTCATTTAGTAGCAATAAAGGCCGGTAATTACCGTACTTTGTACCAACATTTGATCAGTTGTTAAAAAACAATCGTCGTTTACCTTAGCAATTAATGTTGTTCAATTAGGGAACAATCATAAAACGAAAGAATAGCCTATAGAATTTTTTAATTCTGCTCATATGTACCTGCAAATATGTCACATACTGTTTTTGGTTATATTGGTCATTAGAAGAATGCTTTTTTACATACACGACCAATTTAACTGTTTTAAAAAAATATATACTCATATTTACATAGCAGTATCATACCAAGTTCATATTTAAATTATTCGGAAATTTAAATATAAGTTTGATAAAAATAGTAAATACCAAGAGCAGTTATTAGGTTTCTTAGGCAGGTATAAATGTTTCTTTTTATATTTTGAAATCTTAAAATTTTCTAATTTTATCTAATAATAATAATATCCCATTTACTATAATTCTAAAGATTCATATATCATTATTAAAATGCAGGAGAATGCTGGTAATACACTCGAAGTACAATGGTAATATATCCCCAAGCAGGGGCAAACAGAATATTAATTCTAAAATATGATGATAGCCAACGGAGTGGCCGAGCGCATTAAGTCGTGCGGTTTTAGACTGGTAGAAACAGTCTGAACTGGGCGGTCGGTGGTTCGAGCCTCCTTCGTTGGTGATATATTCCGAATACTTGTATAAACTTTTAGGATAGATAGAACTGCTGTCAGAGTCGAGAACACACACTTATCACGCCTTTAACGCCACCATAAAAATGATGCATAACAGTGCTACGCGAATTTGACTTGTACTCAAATTCTCTAGCACGCAGTCCTGCAAAAGATCGTATATTATATTCACTAACTGTTCAAAGAAGGCTAAAGTAAATTGCCCGCAAATTATCGAGAAAGACTGTAGTTCGCTCGGGCCCCTGGACTGACTGCTGCTCATATTATGCACAAAATGAGCCGCAGTTGAGTTTAAAATCTCAACATAAGATTTCGACCATCTGGAGATTTTCCCAAAAATGTATTTTAACAATAAGTTATTTGTGTTTACTTAATATGCAATATCATATAGTCTTCGTTTAAGCGGGCATTATTTATAATTACAACCCATTTAGTTAGCAACAAAAAATGTTTGTTTATGCAGACTTGTTATATAAACATTGTATTGCCTCCAGATACTTAGTGTCCTATTAAAACGATTACATACTTTTTATCGTCCTTTAAAGTATAATCGTTAGACTATCTTTTTTTGGTTTTTTCAGTGCCTGTAAAATAAACGAGTGTCCAATGCTATGCCGAAACGAAATCTGGCTACAGGAGACTGGAATGATCGATAAAACTAGCAACTCGGAACTGAGGACTTGGAAGAACGCTGTAAAACCGGTCTTAATAATAATAATGTTACCTTTTTCAAAATGGGACGCCAGGATAAGACCTCCACGAAAACATGAGTTAAGAAAAGAGACGAATGTAATAATAATCACAAAACATGACTGTACTCGAGGTATTGTCTATAATCACAATTCTACCGTCTGACCAAAACCCCTACTCTTAAGAACTGAATATGACACATAAGTGCTATTGGCGAATGTAAAGACACGGATTTTTTAAAATGGTTAGTTGTAAAAGTTCTGGCATTACAAATTTCGGAAAAAATTCGCCCACTACCAAGTTATCTCTAATTCCCTTCAAGGTCGCGTTTAGACTCCTTCCTGTGTTTTATATTTAAAGGCACGAGAGCTTCCCAATCTGCTTTGAAAATTCATTTTTGTGTGACTGTTCCGCACGCCTGCTAGACGAATTGGTGACTCAAATTAACGCGTATCCCTCTAGCGGCAATAAAGCGAGCACTTCTAAAAAGTATACTGTCATTGTTTACGTATAGTTCACCATGTGTTGTTTCGTTTCTGTCCATTCTCACTCCGTATTTACAGCGAATCAAGTGATAAATTTAAGAAAAAAAAAATTAAATACTCCTTGTTGTGTGTATGGTTGTCATTCACAGGAAGAACATCTTCCAATATTAGATGAATTTTATAAGAAAAATTATAGTGTATGACAAAGTGTTTTTATTAGTTCTGCAATTTAATTTTAATACCAACGAGAAAAATGAGTTAAAAGTTAATAAATGCACCATTTATACGTATTATGTTTTAAGTGAAGAAGAAAGATTATTCATGATTTTAAAATTTTGTTTCTATTTATTGAAGAGAATTTCTACTGTTCAAATGTTTTTAAACAAACTTTTAACGTTGAATTTTTAATTTTTCCAGTCTCACATGTGCAAAAAAATCTTTTAACGTTGACTAAACTATTGTTAACATAATTAAACCCCTTGTTATTTCATGTGGATGTTCCGTAAATGATGCAAATATTCTTGTGTAGAATAAATTACCAGTTCTCTTTCTATAAAATTTCTAGAGAAATGTATAGATATTAAGTATTCAACTTTAATTTAATTCTGGCGGTGAACATGAACCTGTCAAACCAATTCAAATATATGTTTTAAGTTCAAAGTATAATATTTTATTATATCTGTGAGTATAACCTAGCACCAACATTATAACCTCTGAAAATAATCATTTACATACAGCAAATTTTATCATAAATGGATTTACATATATTTGTACACATTTTTAATACTCGGTTATAATTCAAATATACTGTATACAGCAAGAAAACGTAAATTTGACCAAAAATTGATTATAAACCAATACTGTTTACATACTTTGACAGATGGCTTTTTCGTGTCAAAAGTTCAAGTTGCAAGTTTGCAGTTCGTGGCAAATACGAAGTTACGATACTGCGTATGTCCTCCGTCGTAGAGAATAGGAGTTAAAGGAATTAAAAATGTCAAATTATCCATTAGATTTTTATTGCATATCATATCATCTTCTAAATAACATTCCTTAATAAATCCTTGATAATGATAAGTTATATAAAAGCACGTTTAGTAACATATCCTTATAATGCAACTTCTAAAACCGTTCCTGCAATTTCAGCTCGGCTAATAAACCGCTTTTCACTCTCATGACATATGTAATTACATTAACTGCATTAAGCCAGTGGGCTCGCCTGTACTCATACATACATACAGACATACACTATGTTAATACACGTATTATAATAACATATTCGATTTGAGCTTCTTTCTGAGCTCAGTGCTCAATCCACAAAAGGAGTGAATGGCTATTAGGATTTGATTTGTTTAGACAAGAGTCGAAAGGTTAACTTAGAATGAATTATTGAATTGAATGGAATGCATTCAAATGGTAATGGCAAAAGATCCGTTAATTTGTAATCATTAGAATAATTAGCTATTTTGTTAAATGTTAATTAGAGATTGTTTAATTTATTTGCTTTGTTTAATAGCATCTGTCACGACTTACACTTCTGACAGATGACTTTTCATAATTTGTTTCAGTTTTATTAATTTCATCTCTTTGTGTACAGAATGGAGATTTATTTTGAAATGTCGAAAGGAAACGCCCTAATAAGTTTTTCACATTAATTACAAATATTACTGCTTATGTATATATTTATCACCTACTATAAGGAGAACTAAGCACCGATAACTACACCTGCTAATAAAGAATTAAGTAAAGTGTGATTTCTCACACAATAAGTAAGTGAAAGAATCCAACGAAGCGCCCGAATAATGGATGTCAGGATATCATTTTCTACTATAATCGTCACAAAATCCACAATCTCAATCCATAAATGTTGATTTTATTTTCCTATATCCTGCTCAATGATTTGTTTATGCAAACAAAATTTTAACTCTCTAGGTCCAAGCTGTTTGGCTACAATTTCAACCGGTCAGACAGACAGACACATAAGTGACGATATGAGGGTTTCTTGGTTATACCTACGAAATCCTAAAAATTAATGTTAACTGCGATTTTTGCACACATATCAGGATATCGTTGATAATTAGTAAATAATTTACTGTGCCTCTTATTTATTTATTTTTTTAATGCTATTCGTTTGCTAGTCTAATGCCCAGTTGCATAAAAGTCTTAAACCTAATTATAATCTAAAACTAGTTATAAAACTTAATGCATGCGCGGAATGATGTAAAAGAATTTCTTGGTCACAAAAATATGAAGCACCTTCTTCTGCACCAGCAACTTTAGTCTGAATATACATATTTTTTTTTTAATTCAATAATAAAAAAATAGCCATGTTCCATTATTTTTTCCTCGCCCTATAATATAATTGACCGAATAAAAGTTGAATATAGTCTTATTCAATTTTATTAAATATACAGTAGAATCTAATTATAATGAGCATCAGAGGACCAAACATTTTTGTACCATATTAAAATAAATATCGTGTGAATATTTGAATTTGCACCTAAATATTTGGTTACGTTTTTCTTGACGTTTGGCACTTGTCAAAAACGTTAAAAATAAAAAACTAGTAGCGCATGCGCGTGCATATTTATGACCTGTTCACAAGGAATATTTACAAATATAAATAAAAACGTCGACCTTAACAAATGCTCTTACTGAATAGCTTTTTTCGATAAAGGCTTTAGGTATGATGTTAAAATAAAAATTTTAACGCGAAACTAATTTTAACACAATTCTTAGAGAATACACCAGTATCATTGTTAAACATTTTTTTTGAGAGGGCCCAAGAAAAGAGATAAATTTACAATAGGAATCTAGCAAAACAATAAAACTAAACAACGCTAATAATTATAATTATTATTTCAATTTAATTTCGTCCCAAGTATATTTACAAACTGTTGTCTAATTGTCACTTGGTGCCAAAAGTCAACCCGACTGTCCGTGTCTACAGAAGAAGAAGAAGAAGAATTGTCACATGAACAAGATCAGCTAAACCACCCCAGTGGCTCTATCCTATATACTAGTACTGGGAATCAAACCCAGTTTTTCAGGTACCAAGTTTCGGATTTCTGATAAAACTGGGTTCGTAATTTTCGCGCAACCCGATTACGGAAACCAGCTTTCGGACACATGGTCCCGTATCCGCAGTTCCGGATAGTTTTTTTTTTCCCTGTACTTTTCAAGTAACCTGGTTCTAAGGTCGGATATTCGAAACCGGATAAACCCGGAATCAATTCTTTTTATGGAACTGCTCCTGGTTCCCGCATGGTCGATTTCGAACAGCACTACTGTGCATTACTCCTAATTTAGGATATTAGGGACTACATTTTGAAAATGAAAAAACTACTATCATCTCACGGCTTACTCGAATTAAAGTTTTGATTAGTGAAATGCTATATCTTTCCAGTAACGTTGTATGATGTAGAGGTATAGACTTTAACTAAAGAGATAAGTAGGGGAATAGATGCCTTCGAAATATGAATTTACACAAGAATATTGCACACGAAAAAGTACTCACCAAGATGGGAACAAAACTACAACTAATGTTCCAAATTAAAAAGAGGAAATTAGAATATATGAGCCATGTAATGTCTCATAATAAATTCCATTTATTACAATTAATAATGGAAGGAAAATAAATTACGAAAGATCAGCAGGAACGCGACGAATATCTTAGTTGCGGAACTTGAAAGAGTGATTCGGAAAGTCGAGTATAGATCTTTTCAGGACGGTAGTATCCAAAGTAAAGATTGCTATGTTAGTGACCAACCTTCGAAGCGAAGATGGCAATTGAAGAAAAAGATGAAGGGACTAAATACTAAAGATTACCCATCAACACTTATTGCTAATAGTTAGCTTTCAATTTTCTACTAATACTTACTTTTAAATTAAAAAACAACATAATTTTCCTCAGGAAAATGTACCTGTAGGTATGGAAAAAATATAGAAACCCTTTGTATAACGCTGATTAGCTATCGGAATCTATTGAATTAATATAAGCAAATAGGTTTAATAGTAAATTAGCTTCATAGTTAAATCGCACAATGAGTTCTCGTTGTAAATTAGCTTATTGTTCCGTATGTGTCCCGTCAGTGTGCGATAAGCAATTGAGAATGCACTTAGAGGCAGTTAGACGGCAAAGCTAGGCCCACGTGGTGCATATAACGGCTGGATGTCGTTCACCTACAACGCCACAAACCATAAATATGATTCTTATAGTATATCTGCGTACATAAACACGCCAATTAATGCCTTAACAGGTCTCTTAAATACAACGCTTGAATGGCAACGATTTTTAATTATAGGTAATTAACGACTTTTCTTAATGTTCTCTTTCAAGACTTGAAACGATTCTGCACTTTTTTAATTAACCAATCATGTATGGTGCATTTTCAGTTGTTTTTATTGCTGTATGTGATTGTCAAACGGTGGCATATTGTTCCACACACGGTGCCACTATTGAAAAACAGCAAAAATAATCTTCTGATATTATGTAACATTCAAAAATTATTTCCCAAAATGCGTCGACTATAACTAAGGGTACGAACACGTAAATGATTGTTGGCTGCGTCTATAGGGGAAGTATTTTAAGATCGCAGCGCTATTTCGGCAAACTTGGAACCTTCAAAATAGACATTCGTTACATATAAACAACGTGAATTTTAATGTTTACTGGTGGTTTTTGTAATTTTGCTACAATATTAATACTTGTTTTTATGCAATTATATTTTTATGCAAACATTTTTTATAAAAAAAAGCGCGATAGAATGTCTATTTCTGTAGTTGCTAAAATCTCACCAGATGTCATATCACTTAGCAATTTTTCCCTATAAGCGCTGGTTAGTGAAACATTATTTACCAGCTTACAAGGTGCTGGCAGTCACTTTTTTTTTAGATGTTGTTTATTTTTTTATTTAATTTGTATCGAATTACTTATATTTCATGGATATTAATAAAATTTCTTTGATGTAGCGAATTATCAACGTTTACAATTATTTATCGGCAGAATAAATTTTATTATTTTGTTATGAATTTGTTTTACAACATCTAGCCTACAGAAGTGGCACGTTTTAGTAGGTACATAACACATCTCCCAAAGCAGGTATAGGAACATTTTAAACAAGGCTATATTTAAACCCTTAACGCTTTTTTTTTTTTAGAAAAGAGGTAAAAAAAAATGTTTTTTCATTAATAATTAAACTAATTTATTATTTATATATAATTATATTATTGATAAAAAATATAAATTTGTCTAAAAATTCAATTATGTGTGGTATATTTTGAAGCATGGTATAGCACACAATCCAAAATTGCAGGCTGAGCAATAACTTCGGGTTTCCTTTCTCTTCTTTTTGCCTTTATCATCTCTATGATTACAGCAAACTGCACACAATCTTGTGGGATTATCTTTTTTTTCGGTGGGGGGAATATATTCGTGTAAATGTCTTTCTGAAAGTCTCAAAGGTCCTGGGTTTTTTGGTCGGCCGGCCTAACATTTGAAGAATGGGATTCCTCAATCAATTTCTCAATTAAAGCTGATCTAAATTCTAAATGATCTAATTTTCCATGATTTTTAATATATAGGACAAATGCGTTAAAAACACAAATATCCAACAGATGGAAACATATTTTCTTATAATATTTTTTTCCTCGTTTTGTAGTCATGTTTGCAAGTATAGTATGCCCGAACTGAGCTCGGGGCTGGGCGTTAAGGGGTTAATAAAGAAATTTCAATAAACTGACGTCGGTAACATACTTTCTATGTGTGCACAAACCGCTATTAACAAGCGCCGAGAACAAGCATTTATAGGTGCCGCTAAATCAGCCGGAAAAAATATTTCTACGTGTTCGTACTCATAATTAATGGTATCGGGTAAAATTTTAGGAAATATTTTGATAAATATTCTTAAATGAAGTAATAATAGTATTTTATTTACCAAGCATATAATGAGGGCAGTGGCGGCGCTAGCGCCCCCCCCCTAATGGTCTGGACCCCAGTTGGCCCCTCCAGAATTGGTTGGAGAAAAATATATTTTAGAAGTGAGGCCCTGTTTTTTTTTTGTCACTTATATTTTCATGTGTTTCAACGAGAAAAAAATATTTCCTGCCCCCCCCCTCATTTTTAATCAATTTTTTTGTTATTTTTTCGGGGTGAGCACGCCTGCGCGTCTCTTTTTTTACACTTGTTGAAATATAAACAATATTATATATTGGGTTGTTACATACGTCCGTTCGTTTTTTTTTTTTTGTTTTTTTCACCTTTTATTCAATAAAATATACATTCTAAAAAAAAATTTAGTATCAAATGTACTGTCCATTATTTTCTCTCACTTTGGACAAACGCTCAGGCAATTTCATAATACCATCTCTCCAGAAGGTTTCGTAGTTGCTCTTGAAAAATCTGTAGAGGTGAATTTTGATACCGTCCAAAGATGCGAAATTTTTTCCGTTAAGGAAATTTTGTAGAGAGCGCAACAAATGGTAGTCGAAACATATGGTCTAGACATCGCACCATCCAACTACCATTTGTTCTGCTTTCTACAAAATTCCCTTAACGGAATTTCACATCTGTGGACGATATCAAAATTCACCTGGACAGATTTTTCGAGAGCAAAGACGGAACCTTCTGGAGAGATGGCATTATGAAATTGCCTGAGCGTTTGTCCAAAGTGATAGAATATAATGGACAGAACATTTGACAATAAAAGTTTTTTTTTTAGAATGTATATTTTATTGAATAAAAGGTGAAAAAAAAGAACGGACTTTTGTTACAACCCAATATACAAGCCCGAGGTCCGAAAATAAGGAAAATGTTGACATAATAATTGTATTTGAGTGAAATGTCTTCTAAAATCCAAGTAATCATTACTTGGATTTTAGAAGTGAAGATCTTTTTTTTGGAGCTTAGGTCATCACTTGAATTTTAGAAGTGAGGACCTTTTTTAGGCTATCACTTGTATTTTAGAAGTGAGGACTTTTTTATATCATCACTTGTATTTTAGAAGTGAGGACCTTTTTTTTAAGACATCAATTGTGTCAAAAGTTTGGGGGCGGGGCAATTATAAAATCTTTCCCAGGGCCAAAAAAAAAAAGCTAGTTACGGCCCTGGTTGAGCTGCCTGCAATTTAACAGCTTTGAAAATGATTAACTCCGAAACTGGCATCAGCATGACTAATAAATATTATTGTAAAACTTTACCAAGTGTACTAAGAACCTTAAAAAATTGTACCTTATACCTATATTCGAGTTGCACCAATTGGTATTCACTATTCAATATGTTAACAATTATAATATCAGCATTTAAGCAAAATGAAAGCGAGGTAAGACCATGTTAACAAGGGCATGTAAGCTGAATACCTGTTACGTAATAAATTAAAGATCACAATAGAAATTACAAATTTTTCTTCAATTAAGTATTGAGTCATCGGTCTGTACAACCCATCTTGTCATATATTTCATAGACTGTATTCCTTTTTACGTTTTGATTTCAACGTCCAATAAAGCGGCTTATACATGGAAGTATTCTTTTTCGTGAACATTAATGTCAATATTTGTTTAGCAATATTTAAAATATTGTCCATCCAACAAAGATCTATTGTATTCTGAGAAACAATATATCTTATTGTTTTGCGGAATGTTTTGGAATCACTGTAAAACACCATATGGTTCTTACATCCTTTTCTTGCTACGCGTTAATTGAATATGTTAATAAATTTAATTAAAACAACAAATTTAGTTTGAAAAAGAAATTACAAAAAAAAATATTCTGGGGGGTATATAAAATATTAGACTGAATTATTATATTAATGGGGGGGGGGGTAATAAAAGCTAATTAAACATTACAAGCAAAAAAAAAACAACTAAATACGTCATATTTAAAATTGGTACCTGCTTATACAGAGATTGGTAGACAATAGGACCTGTCAAAACGTCATACTGACGACATGGTTTTCATATATTTATTGGGGGTCTAGCAACGGAGACTTACCTTCTTTACCACTATACGCAACTTAGGCCTTGGGAACCTATTATTATTATTATTATTATTATTGTTATTATTATTAGGGTTGTACGGATGAGCAAATTGGCCGATTACCAATTACCCATTAATCGGCCGCTGATTATTTATAATGTATATGCAATCTGCCGGCTAGTGATACATAGTACCTATCAGAGCCGCAGTAAGGAAAACTTGCGCTAGGGACAAAACCGTGTTTTGGCGCCCTTGCAAAAATAAGCTCTTCACCTCCCAAAATCCAAGCGTTGAGCAAAAAAAAGGTCCTTCGCAATGTGGCGCCCCTTAGTCAAGCTCGTCAGCGCCCTTTTCGTTAGTGCGCTAGGGGCCATCGCCCCCTCCGCCCCTACCCCCCTTACTGCGGCTCTGGTACCTATGATTTTACGGTTTGCATGATTTATTGCAATATGCCGGAGGTGGGCAAAGTATGAACCGTGAACCGAATGTGGCCCGCGACAGCATTTTCAGCGGCCCACACATGTTTAAAACTTTAGTGATTTTATTAACAAAACTGAAGATTGAGAAAAGGTTTTCAGCATATCTGGAAAATGAGTTTGTATTTGGCTGCTTTGCTAGATCCAAGGTTCAGAATGAAATTTCGATAAACATATATTATACAAAAAATAAAAGAATAGACATTAGATAATTTGGAAAATGCTAATGCTTCAGTTGATTCTCCTATTTATAAGATAATAGTCTAGAACATGAAGGTGCAGTGGCGCACCCAGGATTTGGGGGGGGGTCGGAAGACAAAATTAAATTATGAATAATGTTCTCACTTCTAGTCTATTCAAGTGATGATCTAAAAAAAAATCCTCACTTCTGAAATACAAGTGATGACCTTTAAAAAAAAAAAGTTCTCACCTCTTTTTAAATACTTATATTTTTTATTTCCTTCTTTCTTGGAGGGGGGTGCAAGCCACCTGCCCTCACCTAAGTGCGCCACTGCGAAGGTGCGTCTCTAACTTTTCCAAATTTATTAGCGATTAATCGGTGCAACACTAATTATTATTATTATTATTAAATTAGTATTTGAATCAATACCATTGATTAGAATATTTTTAAATTTTATCTTTAATTATTGCTGTTTATGCACTTGGACCACTCCTCAAAACGAAACTTCTATCTAGGAACACCCATGTCAGGTTATACCAAGTTATAGTACGTCCCGTACTTATGTATTAAGGTATGTATTACTTAATGCATACTTAAGGCTCGTACCCGTACTTAAGACTCCAAATCATGGACCTTAACAAAATCGACAAAACCTCATATTTTTCGAAAATAAAATATCACGCCAGATCTTAAGTCCCATTCAAATTAATGGTAAAAAGAGATTCCGTAAGAACAACGATATCGGAGAACTGTACTCCAGGCCGTATATCACACAAGAACTGAGAGGTAGAGGATAACAGTAGACAAGACACGTGAAGTGGACGAGGGAGGACATAATGGTTAGAAAGATATAGGAAAGAAGATTGAATACCCTTCGAACAGTGGGTAGACCTCGGAAGATATGGAGAGATCACCTAACCGTAGATCTAACAAGTATACAGGGCATATGGAAAGACCTGGCAACGACCAGATCAAAATGAAGGACTGATGTGAGTGAGGCCAAAAGACAACCCGACCGAAAGTGCCCAAAGAAGAAGATCTTTAATTTAAAATAGAATAATTCAATTGAAAATTTGATGTATTAATATTTCTGTATTTATTGTGAGGGCAACAAAGTACTACCAGCGCCACGAGGGGTCATGTCATTTAGGCTTCCGGATTCTTATCCTAAGTCCTAGGAAAGAACCATAGAAAATTCTACGGAGAAGGGCAACAAATGAAGTCACAGTACTACACAGCATATTTGGTCCCATTATGATAAATGGAAAACTGGCAAGAACTAATCCGTCTCAAGATTTTCCTGTATGTGGGTCAAAAAACGCTATATTCTTGCATAGTTCGGTACAAGAATTTCTTGGTGGCACCTACAAACCCTAAAAACGTGACTAATGTTTTATGCTTATGAAACAATTTGGCAACCACTGAACGCATCCTGTAATATTGTTTGAGAAGCCCTGTTCATCCCACATATGGCAAACTTCTATCTGTTTCTTGTATTTTAATCGCCAATTGAATATGTTAATAATTTTAATTAAGTGGTCGAGTTATAATGATGAAAGTTGTTTATTTTTTACGCGTCTTGACTTGACTTCTTAATTAGAAAATCTACTGACGTAATCTTTATTGAGCTGGTCCATTAACATTATTCGACTCCAATTACAACAATAACAATTTATTTAATATAGCTTTTTTTTAATAATATATTTATAATTATTATGACCATTAACCTTCAGACTTACTGTTTGCACCTAATATGAGTTAGTTAGTTTATTGTAGATTTTATAAGCTTGCTTGCTTTTTTAATTTATAGTTTACGTTTCATGAGTTTAGTTAATTCCTGAAATTAGGTAATAAAGGTAATTTAGCGCAACTTATTAAGTTATTATGCTATTTCCTGTAAATTTTATTCTATTAATTATTACTTGAAAGTGTTGAAATACACGTTTGAACAAGATTACTGCACCACCCATTAAATACATGAGGTCACTATAATAAGACTTAGGTTAACGTTAGTCTGTTTAAACTCTTGTAACGTTTTTTCTTGTTTTCAACTGCTGCCTTCCTCCACAAGAGCATCACCAATACAATTTAAGACAAGACTCTACAGACACCAAATCATCTGGGAGTGAGTTGATCTGTGCAAATGCGTTTGTGTCTGTCTGTCAGACTGTAAGCATGTAAATCATTAACCTATTTAGTATTTGCTTTATTTAGTAACTGTTTCAGAAACGTTAGGGATATTCAAAATAATTTTATTTTACTTTATAAAATAAAAATAAATTTAAAAAACTTAAAGTATATAAATTATTGCAATATCTCGAACATTTCTTTCGATTTTCAAACTAGAATCAATGAACTTATGTATTTTCTTAGTCTATTTTCACTTTGTTATTATCACAGGGGTATCGCATAGGCCAGGATTGTGACACCTAGACATTGTGACATCGAGCTGTTTGATTAAGAAACAATTTGTCAGCGTCTAAGCAGAAATAACTTAAATAAGTAATACATACTCTAAATTTTTCTAATTAAGTTAGATTTGTCATGAGTCATGACGAATGAATAGCGGAACTAGGTTACACGGAGGTATAAGTAAATGAATGTCGCACGAAAGCTACGATTTTCCACTCAACCACGTTGACGATCACGAGTCCGACTCCATATAAGACTATCTTCCAGGTAGACCAAACAGTGGTCTCCATGTGAGCAAGGGAACACTTCACTCAGCTCCTCGTCTCCCTGATGGGCAACCCCCACCAGAAGGCAGTTTCAAGGCAATCGCGGCCAGTAAGGGGTGGACGGGAGATTTCCCAGGAGTTGTTAACCATCAACCACCCACGTGACAATATTATGCAATAATATTAGGTGGGTGGATTAATTCGGTCCATCTGGCGGTCAATTGCTGTACTATGTAATTTTCTAACCTCTAATGTCTGCAACCAGCTTTATGTTTTAGTTTTGACATATGGCAATAATATTCAGTTGATAAACGTTTGGGTTTGTAAAAATAACATTGTGTTTATCTGATTCGAAAATATCGAAATTCGAGGCAAAAAAGCATCATTTCCAGAAAGTTCTTATTTTCTATTTTCATTTGAAGAAACCAGCCACTGAAGCTCATCGAATGCTCGTAGAAGCTTATGGTAAAAGTGCTCCCAGTGATAAATCATGCACAGAATGGTTTCAACGTTTCAAAAGTGATGATTTTAGTGTCGATGACAAACCTCGTCCAGGTCCACCGAAGAAGTTCGAGGACGATGAATTGCAGGCGCTAATCCATGAAGATCCGTGTCAATCGCAACATGAGCTTGCGCAATTTTTGAATGTTGATCGATCAACAATTTCTGTGCGTTTCGCAGCCATGTGAAAGATTTACAAAGAAGGAAGATGGGTGCCGTATAAACTGAAAGAAATAGACATCGAGAGGCGCAAAACCATATCTGACATCTTGCTTGCCAGACAAAACAGAAAAGGTTTTTTGCATCGTATTATGACTGGAGACGAAACGTGGATATATTTCGATAATTCCAAACGAAGGGAATCTATTTGCGACCCAGGAAAACCATCCGCTTCGAGATCAAAGAGGAATATTCACGGCAAGAAAGTAATGCTCTGTATATGGTGGGACCAGAAGGGTGTAATGGATCATGAGCTATTAAAGCAGAACCAAACCATCACTGCCGAACTTTACCAACAACAATTGCTCCGTTTAAGCAACGCATTGAAGAATAAGCGGTCGGAATATGCAAAGAGACACGACAAAGTGATCCTCCAGCATGATAACGCTAGACCACATCTTGGAAAGACTGTGAAGGCCACCTTGGAATCACTTGGCTGGGACGTTTTACCTCACCCACCGTATTAACCCGACATTGCTCCATTAGATTATCACTTGTTCAGATCGCTGCCACACGACCTTTCGGGCCAGCACAATTATGAAGAAATAGAGAAATGGCTTAATAAATGGAAAGCTTCGAGGAAGAAAATGAGGAGATTAAATGTAATCGCCTCATTTATGGTACGACTAGGTGTATAAACTTTCAGAATTAGGTGGCTAATATAATTTTTTAGGTACTATATAAGAAACTATTGTCGTAATTTCTTATTAAGATTGTCTACTCGCAATAAACAAAGCAAACAATAAAAATTATTTCACCATATATAAACTTTAAAAAATTTACATAAAAAAATAATAAATTATAAAAAATTAATTAATTTCTCCAACAATTTACATTTAATCATTTTTAAAATGACGAACTGACATTTAATAAAAAAAATTACTTCACACCTTTTGAATAAAAAGGCAACATATTTATTTAACAAACACGCCACAATGTAGAAAAAAATCAACCATTTAATTTAGCGAAATTATCAATAGTTAATTAAAAATATGCATAAAAAGTTTAATAATATAGATAAGTGTTGTGTAGTGATTAATAAATAAATTATTGAAATGAATTTAATTTATATGTATATGTTTATATCCGTTTAAATAATTAAATAAACTACATTCCAGTTACGTAAGACATTTGCGTAGTGTCACTCTCGTGCAGTTCTTAGATCACTTACTCTCAATTTACATATCATGCAGCTACTTGATTCGATTGCAGTTGCGATAATAGAAACATCTGGTGGTAAAGACATTCTTATTTATTGACAAAGGTAGTTTTACCTACTAATAATCTTAGATATACAGCAATTAGGAGAACGCAATATGGCTAGCTGGGACCAGCGCCGGATAATTGGGGCAATCTAAACAAATGACAAATTAAGAGCACCATAGATTACTTATTCAAAACCAACAAACTGAAACAAAATTAATAACAATCCATAAATAAAATTTGACAAAAAAATTACGTATAAAGGCCCTGTTTTTCCACCTTCGGGTAAACCTCTAGGTAACTATCTGACATGTGATACTTTCTGTACTGAAGTCTCTGTCTTCATCTTATGTTATCTAACGGATAATGAGACTGACGTATTGAATTCACTGATTGGTATTGACATTTATTCAGCACAGAAAGTATCACATAAACTTATCTGTCAGATAGTTACCTAGAGGCTACCTGAAGGTCGAAAGACCGGGCCTTAATAAAATAATTATAATTGTAAAAAAAAGTTATAGAATTGTAAATAAAAATTTGAATTTTGGATACCATCTTTTAAACCAATAGAAGCATATTTGTATAAAGAAAATTATAAAATATTGACGTGAAGTGTGAATTTTCACACATTTCAGGATTTTGCAGATGACTTATAGATAATGGCAGACCAACAAGGACCCGCATGCTGTTAGTCAACATTTTTAACGCCAAAATGAACAATATTTTAAAAGTCATTTATCGTCTTTTAATCTATGTATTAAGAACTTTCATTTAACCCTTCACAGTGGTTTCACCAAGAAACCACTTATCAAAAATGTTATAACATTTATCCAGTAGCGACGCCATAAAACCACCAACGCTATGTCTTATTGCATCATCTGTGCTACATCTGACAACTTTTGTCGTCGGTAATTTAAAATGGCAAAGTGAATTTTGTCAACAATTTCCAATGTTGTGGTTGTTGGAAAGAACTAAAATTATATCAGGTCGTCAAGGATGAAATTTGTAGTTAATAATATTACCAACTTTAACAGCTTATTATTTGACATTGGCTTAATATTTTACCGTTATATATATAAATATATATATATATATATATATATATATATATATATATATATATACCACTGGTTGCATACGCAGGGTCATCCTCACCCAATGTATTAATCCTATCGCCGATATTCTTCACCGATAACTCTATTTTTAAAAGATACTTAATGACCGTGATATTTAACCTTTACCATAAAACAAAACAGCACTGACTGCTTTTCGTTACTGTTAAAACCAAACTAATTATCAGTGGAATAAAAATTTACTACCAATATACTGACATATGAAAGAATATATCCACATATATCAAATTTTACCAACGCCATCTCCACATAGAAGTTCGTACATGCAAGCTAAATGTCAACTGTCTAGGTCCAGCTGTTTGGCCATAGACAGACAGACACGTGATTGACGGGTATAGAGAATTCTTGATTATACCTACGAAACCCTAAAAAAAATTATCCTGTAAATCTGACTTATGTGCTTTTATCCACCAGCCTCAGAACGCCTGAAATATGTTAATTTATTTTTATGTAGTTACTCAACAAAATATAAGTAATCAGACAAAAATTTAATTAATATAGGAATTATAATTGATAGGATGATGAATACACATCCTATCAAATGACCTCAAATATATTTTTCACAGTAGGAACATTAGTCTAGTCTAGTTAATCTAGTGTGTTGCTGATTAAGCCCAGCGGTGATTCGATCTCAAATACCGTGTCCGCTAAGTTAGTAATTGACCCACCAGACCACTTAGTCTGATTAATTCGATAATACCAAACTATCCTTTTATAATAATAGAAACAAATCGAACAGAGAAAACAATTTAAATTAAACAAAGTATTCATTGTATTAGTGAGTACATATCAGAGCATTTCATTAGAAAATTGAAAAATAAATATTGATGATCTTTTATCTAGTCCATTAAATCAGCGTCGGGCTAAGTGTATTGTATACTGCACTTCGCCCTGATTCACTAAAGTAACTACAGAGGCGGCGCGCCACGATGCCCGGCCAACAAATTACGTAAAACACTACTGTTACTCGCACCAAAGTATTCCTAACTCGATTTTCGGAAAACGGTCTAAGAATGAGATTGTTCCGTACAACGCATGATCCTATTACATTACACATTGGTAAATACCAAATTTGGGACGTACTTTTCAATAAAAGATCGTCGTGTTTGGGATCTGCTTTTCATTATAAAATGCAATCCACGATATCGCCCAAATTAGTCAAGTACATCGTAAGACTGTTATTTTCTATCACAATGTATTTAACGAAGAATAATAAATCACATTTATTATTAAAATGTATTTAACTAAGTATTTTATTCGTTATGGGTAGAGGAGAAGGTCCTAATATTACCCCCTTTTGTTTTTTATCGATAATTTTTTAAGTTTTGGAAGAAGTAATCTTAGAATTGGCATAAATCGAGCCCAAAGACAATATTCAAAATTGCGTTGTTTCGAAAAATATGAAAATAAAGTGATTCAAATCCAACTATGAAAATTTGTAAAATGTTCGAATCAGGATTGAGGGTACGAAATATGAGCCCACATGAAAAATTGCGTAGTTCAAAATAGATTTTATTTTTGTTTAAGATACATACTCAAAGTAACAGTATAACAATTGATTACTGACAAACATCATATTCATATAAATCTTTTTCTGATCCGGAGTATTCATTGTTCATGCGTCCACATATTGCACACCAAACCCAAAGCTCGCCCCTTTGATCCTATAAAAAACAACCGTCACAAAACATGCAAGCAACATCTTCCGGATAATCCGGAATTTGTTGTCCTACTTCATCAACGTCCATGTCGTCGTCAGCTGGACAAAAATTGTTAAATATGCCCTGGCCCATATTTAGACCTCGCGGGATGCCCATATTTCCAATACTGCACATGGCAATCTAAATTAATGTTTGACTTTTTTGAGATTAAGTGAGGCAGTAGCTCCTAGTATCACAATATACCTCAATCACAATAAAACAGCTTCAAGTATAAAAAACAAGCAGATCGAAAAAAAATCTTGCCCATTCTTATAACAACAACGTACCTTAATAAAATAATCAAAATTAAGCACATTGACTGTAATTCGTTTCTAACGGAACAAGAAGTCAACTGCACTATATTTGTAAAATTGTTGAACAAAAGGTAAGTGTGTTTTAAGTTTTTTCCGAAAGATGATGTCAGTTATATTAGTAGATTTTCTTTGGGGGCCCATATTAGGATCTTTTCCTCTATACATTTGTCTTTTGATATTTATAATCGGAAAAATGCAATATTCATTACCTTAGGTATTTTTACTAGAGCAACAGTCTTTAGGTTTTTAGGTACAGCAGTCTATACATAAAGAAGCCCTGGCCGAAGTACGACCGTGGCTCAGTTAACTATCGGTCATGCAGATTTTGTACGGTGCATACCCGGTCCACAGTAGGTAATGAAGGGACCCGTGCCAGTATGAGAATTTTCATCCGTCTTGCTTCCGAGCAATATTGTATATTATTAATAAAATAAAAGCCCAATATATTAATCCGGTATATTAATCAACTTTTATACTGTGAAATGAAATTCCTTATTCAAGAACATGGGAATGAAATTTCTACGGCAAACGCTTATGCTTGCCGGCTATAATAGTTGCACCAACACATTAACTAACTAGATGGAACCAGCGAAGCGTTTGAGGTTTATAAAGAATCGACGACCGTAGACCATTTTAAAGAATTTTGCGGACTACCAGTTTACAATCAGAAAATCGTAGGTGTCAACATGGCAAAAACAAGGACGAAAACAGACTTCTAGAGATAGAGGAGATTTAAAAAATGATGTGATGTCACACATTTCAAGCTTTCTTGGATATTTAGTAAAGGACAATATTTTTTGTTGTAAATTTTATATAAAACAAAAATCGCATAAAAAACTCTGAGGATACCATTTTGATTCTTATCCATGTGCTTTACTCCATTCTTGCCAAATATCGTGTTAAAATGTAGCTCTCATTTGATATTCTTAATGGAATTTAATATATATATATATATATTGTTAACTTTCGACAAATTAATCTGATTTTGAAGCATTATTATGATTTACTTCAATATACATTACCTTGATTTTAAGACAATTACTCTGGAAAATAGAATTATTTATAGGAAACAATTTTTTTGGAACAATTGAGACAAAAACCGCGTAAACAGTATAATATTTAGCGTATTATTCTTATCTATATAACCTTTCATAGTATCTAAAAGTGAAAAATATCGAAGTCCAGATTTTAACCCGTATTTGAGTACTGTACTGTACTAAATCGAAGTTACTTAGTTTAAATAAGGTGACCAGAATTTGAAAATGCCTGAGGATGCCCGCCTTTTTTCCTTTTTCGACATTTATTTGATTAGTAGGAACTAAAATAGAATGACAGATCACTGGTCAAAATATTTCAGATTAGAACTATAACTTTCAATACCTACTGTTTTTAGAATGTATTTCTTGCATAAGGAAAGATAATTCCTCTTTTCATATCGGAGAAGTGCACACAAACAAATTTAATGACAGAGTGACATTAGACATTCGCACAACTTAACTTTACTTACAATAATGCTACAATTTGCTACTGGATGACATTATCGTCGGAACGCAAAATTTTAATTAAACCCTATTTCACAAAGCAGGACAAGAAGGATAAATATTTTCAAAGCATGATAAAACCATCTAAAGACGGACTCTTCGACTTCGGAATTTGGTTGGTCACCTTAATTTAAATGAGTCTGAGGTGTAAACAACGAACATTCATGCCCGGGACAAAGTTCAGGATTTAAATCCAGGACCTTTGGCACCCAAAGCAGTAACCCAACCCATCTACGCCAACAAAATTACAAGCAGGGGAGATTGAAACTCCCAGAAAAAAATGCACTACAAAGAGTTTCTTCCCAGTTCATAATCACAATTTTGCTAACGTCGACTATGTATTGAATTCTAATAAAAATCAAATTTTAGAGAGGCTATGTGGATTGACGACTAACATTTTTCCCGACTGCCAGCATATATAAGGGAGGTATTGTGATCATACGGATTGACATTTCGAGATTTCGATGGATCTCCACGAATTGAGGTCCCTACATAACGTTTTGACTATTTTTAGCATGATGTCTGTCGGTCGGTCTGTCTGTCTGTTGGTCCGTGTACACGTGTAGAGCAAATTCGGCTAAAAGGATTTTTATGAAACTTCATATTTAAGCTTTTGACATCAATAGCACGAGTTGATTAACTTTTGGTAAAAATCGGTTAACTAGAAATGAAAGTTTACTCGTGTCGGTTTTAAGATTTTTGCGAATATTTCACAAAAGTTGCTATAAAAACAATAACTTACAAATTTTATTTGAGACATTTTTTGATAAAGTAGCATAAATTAAACAAGTACTTTGTGATGGAAGTCGGTCCTGTGGTGGCCACAGCTGATTTTTATTAATATTTACGCATTAATTACATTACTACTCTTTTTTTCCTGTAGATTTTCCTTCTCACTTATTTCATAAGCCAGAATGGTGCAAGAGCACCTACTTGCATCCTCCTCGCGGCACCCTGAATAATCATTTAAAAATACTGCAAGTTACTGCAACTTAACTAACTGTGCTCTTGCTAGTTCTTTTACCAGAATTCAGAACTAGATGTATTCGCAACTGGCAAGAGGAATGGGACTAGTCATGCCTCATAAAAGGTTCATTTTATCTATCGTATGTCCCCAGAATACCAAGCATTGCCTGGTATAAGAATCTAAATTTAACCAAAAGAGAATCGTCCTTGTTCATTAAGCTCAGACTCAACCATACTCTAGCACTCGACCACTTGTACAGATTCAAAATAGTACAGTCGAACCAGTGCAGCTGTGGTGAGGTAGCAGATCCTCATTACCTACTGTTTGCTTGTTCCTCCTATGAAGAAGAATCGCAACTGCTCTATTTAAAATTAGGAGAATCTATGCCACTTCCCCTCTCACTTGCTGCCATATTGGCTGCGCCTACAGGCAGAACATGTAGGATTTTAGTGGATTTTGTGTCAACAAGGAAGATATTAATATAAAGCTTAATACAAGCTAATTCTGGTTGAATGGCGAAAGCCTCAGCCAATAAATGAAGAACAAGAAGAAGAATATTGTTGACAAATCTGCATTTTTATAAAGTTTGCAAATTTTCGCGCAAGTTTTATTTATTTACTTGTTGCCTATAGTCTTGGTTTTCGTATTGTCAAAACACTGGAAAAGGTATATACACATATATAACTGATTGAAGTCAATAGTTCTATCAAGCATCTGTCATCAACACGTATCTACAATTTTATAAGTCTTTATTCGCAAATAATACCACAAAATACAATTAATAAGGGTTGTTACGCCACTGAAACTCCCTCCTCCCTCTAGCGAATGCCACCCATCTGCTCAATGTCTCTCTGCCCCGTTCCTCACCTCTCCTTTTTAACGTCATGCATAAACTTAATTAGTCTGAACACTTTAATAATGAATCAAATATAAATTACAAATTTCAATTTTGTAAATTGGTTATTATAAACTCTGCATTCCATACTATACCTATTATTATTTTGCATTCATTATATAGCAACTAATTTAATTAAATTACATATTTTCATAATGACGGAATTCGTATGTTGGTCAGAATTTTATGTATATGTACGGATTTTTTTTTTTTTTTTAATTTGTTATTCGATTTTGTTTCGGCGTAATATGTCAAAGAGATTACTAATTATTTTAAAATAGATTTAATTTAATGTTATTTGTGTATTTCTTTTTTTGTCATTCTCAAATATTTGATTTATGAAAAGCTGATTATTGTAATAATATCTTGTATTACTCAACATCATCATTGGTTTTACAGCATGAGGTGAACCTGGACCTTCTTTAGAATACGTCGCTGTTCAGATCTATTTGACACGACCAGATTCTTATTCTAAGGACTCTTCTAAGGATATCTTGTTTATGGCAATCCGCCTTGCCAACGTAACGATTGGAGGGCCCACAGCCCTCCAATCGGTTGAACTACAGACAATGTATACTAGACAGTCTGACCAACGCTTTGTATTCGGACTGGATAATCTGGTAAACAGATCAAGTCCGAAAACACAAGACGGACGCCTACAGCTGGATACCTGAAGTAGGCGGGTACTGTGGGTGATCTGGTGGAGGGATTCAACAGACTTTGCGGCCTGACTCTAGGACGATTACCGGACGTAATTTTTTTTTAATTTCAGAAACGTACTTCTCACTATTAAGGATGTGTTATTTGGTTTATAAGTATTTCATTACTAATGTAGTGTGGTGTTCAAAACTTGGTCCTCAGCTGTTACATATTTTTTATTATATTTTTAATTAAAAAGAAAAAACATACACTATCCTAGCCATAAATACAAAAAATCCAGAACATTATTAGCCATAATTTAGCCAAAAATTAAAAAAAAAAAGATTAATTTTGTCAAAAACACTAAAACTGCAATATTTTTCAAAAACGCATTGTTTTTTTTTTTTTTTTTAGATTACGCGGTACACACATGCTAATGTGGCGCGGCACACACTTTGAAAAACACTTATTTAAAGGATTTATTTTAAATTTAATACTTGACGTTAATGATTAGCGTCACACCAATTATTCTTTTGCGGTACACCAGTGTGCCGCGACACAAAAATTCATAATCACTTCGCCCGATCCACACAATCAAGACCTTGACAAAATCTTGTGAAATGACAAGTTTAAGTACCTCTGCAATGAAATATTCATAAATGAAAAGCTGTGTAGTAGATCATTTTCAATAAAACATTCTGCAAATATTTTAATTAATTTCTTAGCAGAAAATAAAACATTTCATTATGTTCATATAAAAATAACCGTAGACTGTATACAATTTAAAGAAAGCAATATTAATTTTAACAACTTGGCAACAATGTAAAATGTGAATCTTTTAATATAACGGCTTCCATATAGCAGAGGTTTGCATTGAAATGAAAGTTCAAAATAATATTTTTTAATAATGAAAGTTAAAAAAGTGTCTTTCAACGTGTGCAAGCGTGTCATAACACTGTCATTTATATTACGATCTTTTTAATTTTAAAAATCTTTAAGACGAGAATTAAACCTGCCTTCAGGATATTACTAAAATAAATCAACTTGGATGTCACTCGACGCCTTGTTTTAATATCAATAATGCAATTTAATATTTGTCGTTAGTCGTTAGCCGTTAGTCGCTAGTCTCTAGTCGCAACTACCTAGTTCGTCCACGACCTCTATACTCACTCCACCCTTATTAAAAATAACCCAACTAATTCCTATCATTATTTTTAACTTAATGAAAAATATACGTTCGCTTTATTTCCATAGTGGTTTTATGGACAATAAATTACACAGGCCTGCGATGAATCTTTTTATGGATTATTTTTTTATGTTTTCTGGATTTCTTATTGCATATTGATTGTAAAGATAAATACTGATAAGTGTTTACCACTAAAGATATGTTCGTTTGTGTGATCTAGATTGCTTAAGTGGAGCAGTTAGATCATGATCATCTGACTGCAAGAGCAAGTTTGAACTGTCCTGTCCGATCTTCACAAACGAACGGCTAAATAGCCGTTTTTTGCAGTTTTTTTGTTATTTTTTATGCACATTTTTTATGTTAATAATTTAAATTTTGCTTGTTTTCTGTAAACTTTCTGTGATTTTCTACAAATAAAATAAATGTATTTATTAGCACATTAAATATATATGTTTTCTTGCAAAAAATTAACCAACAATTATTATTAGAGGTCCGCGTTAGAAAATTATATATTATACTGGTCCGTGGTGCATTTTTGGTTGAGAAACACTGGTCTATATCACGCAGAGTTTCTTAAAAATTCTTTATTTTAAGACGATTTTTTCCAAAAATGTGGAGAAAAAATATTGTCCCACACCCTGTAACCTAGAGGGGTTAAGCTAAAAATCGGAAATAATTCTAAGTATTGTATCCAGATTAATGTATATATAACGGAATATAACGGAACCGGAAGCGTACAGCAAGAATTTTTTATCTAATTATTTTTTCGAATATTATAGAATTTTTTGCAATACTGTGCTACAACATTTAACTGCATAACTGTAGAACTAGGTTACTAGCTTGATGCGCGTACATTATTAATTATAGCCTGTTTCTTTGATTTAAGCGGAACTAGATTTTCAATTATAGTAACTTTTATCGTTTAAGTGAGGCTTTTGATAATTTTGTTTAGCATTAGAGATGTTTAGAAATTATATTTTTATAAATTTGGTTTATTTTAACTAATAAGGAAGTAAAATTACAAAAGAAACACAAAAATAAATAGTCATTCAATTTTGAATTATAGAGTGGAACTTAAATAGCCCGATTTCCTTTTCTTTTTATTTGGGATGAAAATTTCGTCATCGTCAGTCAAACCTATACTGACAGGTTTAAAGTTGATCACTCAAACAAATACCAATGTGACATCTGTTGGTGAAATTACAAAGTAGTTTAAATAGGCGGGATTACTTTTAAACCTTTGTTCTGGTGGCACTTGTAATTTTTCGACGTGGTATAAGAAATATCCCACCGTGCATATTTACGTATCAAAAAGGTGGGACACTTTTAACTCTGTTCTGCCTCAAAGAGTTAAAAGGAAAGCTCATGGAAATTTACAAAAATGAAAATTCCAGTTAGTTCCACTTAAGCGTTTGGAATAATTTTATAATGTTTAATATGTACCCACACATTTTTCTCATTGCTAGACATAATTCAGTTTTTCAAAGAAGTCTATTCAATGACAAATGAATGAATCAACAATCAACGTATTTTTAATTTCTGTCTGGCACATACCTTGCAATTATACTTGAGTGAGAAAAAAATATATAAATAAGTTGATTGTTGCCAACGGAGTGGCCGAGCTCGTTAAATCGCGTAGTTTTGACTAGTTATGACAGTTTGAATTGTGAAGTTGCTAGTTCAATTCCCCTTTGGTGATATTATTCGGGCGAGAATAATATGTTTACATTACTCCCATTTTCACAATCATTCGCCCCTCATCCAGGTGTAGGAGCTCGCCCCCTGGCATCGGCGATTAGCCTCGTTGCAGAAATAGGCCGATGAAAACTTAAAAAAAAAGAAAATAAATGTTGATGTTTGATTCGTTCATTTGCCATTAAACAGACATCTTTAAAAAACTGAACTTTACCTACAAAACCCCGGAATGTTCGAAAATTAATACTTCACATAATTGTTTTAATATGTAGTTATATAAGTTTCATTTTCGCTTTTCGCCCGAAGATGCACAATATAAGAAGGACCTATTGTTTTTTGCTCTCAACTCCTCATATATATTTTTTTTCTTTCTTCCATAAATTAATAAAATAAAAAATAATTAATAAATGTTATAATCCTTTCAAATATGTGGATGATGTAATTTGTAAGAGTGTTTTTCATTTAATCCCAGAACCATTAGTAAATGAGTTCAATTGCACTGTTATATATGTATCACATATATATGATTGATATTACAGATAAAATAATAAGACCGTAATAGAATTTTCTCCAAGCAATCACTAGATTGGAACTGAGACAGAAATTCAATTTCTCTAGAAGATATTTTGGATAAAGTCATTCGTTTCCAGGCTAAATTACAAAATAAGAACAATAATGTTATTGCATTTGAGGTAAATTAAAAACCATTACACATATAGACCTATATACAGGGTGTATCAGAATAGAAATAACACGATTTTTCTCAAAAAGGCAACGTGTGAGCAAGCTGGAAAAAAAATTAAGGCTAAAGTCTACCCAAAATATCGAATAGTACTGAAGTTTTCGGGAACAAACCGGAAGTACAGGATATTAAGCATAATTTTGATTTTGTAAATAGGATTGTATGTCGAGTTGAGTATTTTCGGATAGTGCTTCCGAAAAAAAAAAAAACAACTGTCATGTAATTTTTTTTTAAATCTTTTTTGGATTAAGTAAAATTGTATTGTATAACGATTTGAAAGTAAAGTATTGTTATCTACAAATGTTCAAACTGCCTTCTATTTTGATTTAACTACTTATTTTTCTGAAAAATGCGACGTGTGAACAACTTGGGAAAAATAATTTGATGACCAAAATTTACCGAAAGAATCGAATTGTATTGTTGAAATTTTCCGGAACAAACCGAAAGTATCAAGGACAATTTAAACTTTTAGGTTTTTGTAGATATGTCCACCAAAAAACCCTTATAACGTCATGTGTCTGTCTGTCTGTCTGTCTGTACGGTAGAAATGGTAGCCAAACGGCTTAACATAGAAAGTTGAAACTTGGCATGCTTATACAACTCTATGACCCACATATAGGAAAAATACTGAGAGTTCAAAAAAAACACATCCCGAGATAAATATAAACAAATATGTATTTAATAAAAAAAATGATATATTTTTTTAAATTTTGAGTGGCATATCAAATGAAACTACTTAGTACGTGGATCAACAGGCAAATTTTTATTTTCGAAAAATCAATTTCTTTTATGGGATTTTAGTTAAAAATATGTCAAAACTTTTATCCCCCACCCTATCTCCCAGAAGGGTTGATGTAAAAATCTGAAAAAATCTCTATAATGAACATTGATGGGAACCAGAATAGTTCAACAGGAATTTTTGATCAGATTAGTTTTTCAAAAAAAGTCGATTTTTTTTGTCGTCTATAAAAAAATATTTAAAAAAAAATTTATTGTGTGGTATCAAAAGAAAGCTCTTAAGACACAGATTAAGGAACGGAAAAGAGATTTTTTTTAACACGATTTTATCCAAAAATTGTATTAAAAAAGTTCTTCTCTCGCCCTCTTTTACCCAAAGTTAAACTAAAAATCTGAAAAAATCTAAAGATAATATTCAGTAATCTGAGCCGGAAACGTACGAGAGGAATTTTTAGTCAGATTGCGTTTTTGAAACATTTTGCAGTTTTTGTGTTTTTTACAAAATTAATTATTTTTTTAATTCATTGCTAAATTATGGATAATAATGTATTGGATGTTTTTTATTTATGGCTAAGATAGTGTGTCTTTTTTTGAAACCAAAAATACAATAAAAAATTTTTAACAGGTGAGAAGCCGAGAACCATCTTCCTATGTATAGACACTATGAATGCCTTATGAAATACTTATAAATCATTGTAACAACTACACTCTGTTAATAGTGAGAAATACGTTTTTGATATTGAAAAAAAATAAATAAATAAATAAAGCCATTATCAATAATATATTTCTTATTCATCTAATGAAGGATTGAATAGGAAGCAAATGCAGAAAAAAACGATTTTTAGCAAATAATTTAAATTTGCGAAAAAAGTAATTATCAAAAATCTGTTGATTTTGATGTGATTATAGAACAAATATTCCTAGACATCCAGTATTACGTTGGCTTCTTACCCTTATTAAATACCTACAAAACCCTGAAATGTGTGAAAATTCACACTTCACATCAATTTTTCTAAGTTAGTTTAGGTGGGCGAAAAGGTTGTTAACTTTTAACCATCACACCACTGCCTGAATATATAATTTAATTATAACGCCACTTCACTAATCCACCTACAATACATCTTGAAGAGTCTCAATTTCAAGCCCAAACCTTCAATTTCGAAAAAATCACTAACAATATTATTTACTGTCAATATCAAAAAAATCATACCGTGCTACTCCGCAGTTATTATTCCATTCAAAGCACGTTCTTTGCGGGTGTTCCTCGTGTTCCAGAGAATCCGGGAGGGCAGCCAACGGGCGCGTGCGATCTCCCCGAAACGCACGTCATCCTATATATACTTCATACGTTGAAGGAACGAAGCAGGAGAGGAGAATCTACCAAATTGTATTACGGTTGATTCCACCCGCTGGCGAATCTTAGGTGGCCATGATCGAAACAAAGCAATCCCATCATGAGATATTATCGCACATTATGACGTATTATTATATAGAGTTAGGAATGTGTGGAGGTGATACTTGAGCATCTAATACAAGCTTAACAACCTTTCTAACAAAATTTATACAAAAGTAACAAGACATATTTACGACTAATGATAGACACTGCCTAAATGCGCGACAAATTTTAGACAGATAGCAAAGCAATAGTTTGTAATAAAGACCAGATAGTGTAAATAATAAAGATACAGATCAGTAACATTAAATAAGAGTATACTGTTTGTAGCCCGCGTGACCAGATTTCAGTTTAGGTAAACCCTGAGATTGAAAAAAATTAAAGGTTTTTTATTATAACAATCAATGCAGACAAAAAAAATACATATATAAAAAAATATAATATAAATTAAATTAACATAAATTATTCTTGAAATAACTAAAATAGGAAATCTACATAGTGATATAATCACTCAAAATGCTTATAATAATAAAATATAAATAAAATGAAACAGGGGAACTAAACTACAAATTATATTTCTCCACGACAACTATAGAATTTACCAATTCTAAAACTAATTTTGACTACAGAAAGTTAATATTCTAACACAAGAGTTGGAATGTGATTCTAAAGCACTTATCTTCTTATGCATTTTGCATGTATTTCATTCCATCACTTGTTATGGAATAACTATTCCATACTTGTTGTCTTTTGTTTTTGTAGGGTTACATTAAATAAATGCAACATAACTTCCTAACCTAAAATAGTGGCCGATGTGCGGCAAATTAAATTAAAATTAAACAAATATTAAATTTAAAAAATAGTTTAATTAATTGATTAATTTGTTACGTAATATAAATTATTTGTTAAGATAAAATGTTTGTTAAAATAATTATTTGTTAATTTTTTTTTTTCTTTCTGGTGGTCGTGGAGAAAGTAAGGTCTGTGACTCGGTTGGAAGAGAAAATTCGTTGCTCGTGGTTCCTCACGCTCGCCTGCGGCTCGTGCTCGAAATGTTCCACTCGCATCGAATTTTCTCATTCCAACCTTGTTACAGAATATACTATTCCTAATGGTCTGACAACATTTCAGGAAATTTTTCTGCTCCTCTTTTGATAGGTAATCATCTAATTCCTTAAATGTCATATATGTTTTATTCAATTCTGCTTTCATTTCCTAAAACATTAACTACGTCCACCGATCGTCAACCGTCAACCGCTACTGTCTGACTCGCACTACCGGCTTATAGTTGATAGTCCGAGTAAAGCAGTTGGCGACACAGAACAGTCAAACAGTCGGCGACTGCTGCAGGTTCTATATATCCGACTAATCGGGTTTAATCGTTGGTGTGATCGGAAATAGAAAAATTAGATGACACTGCGCTCGAGATTTACTACGATTATATGAAACATAACAATGTTATTTTCATTGCTTAAATCATTTACATTAATTTTAGATCAAATTAGCGTAACCCGGAGATTTTATAACAAAACTCGGAGCCCAAAGAAACGATGTTGAAACCCTGAGACCTGGCCACCCTGTTTGTAGCACGTCTTAACGGCACGTCGGTCTAAATATAAATGTGAGAAATGTTAATAGAATAATGCTCAAATTATAACATTTTAACATAATCCTTATTTCGTTTCAGGCCCACTCAATTACATAATTTTTGTTTCGGTTAATTTATTTATTAAATTTACGTATTTATTCAATAACGTTCAAAAAAGACCTTTGTGTAATTTTCATAGATAAATTATTGCGCAAAAGATTTCTAGACATTTTTAAAATTGATAAAATTCAGATAAATTTCTCTCGAAAACTAAAATAGTTATGTCTGGTTGCATAAAAGTCTTAAAACTAGATGCAAGCTAAAACTCATTAAAACGCATTGCGTTGCTAGGCATGTTGTGCTTTACATCGAGCTTTCCTCAAGTTATTTTAAGCTCTTTGTAACTAAAAAATTTAAAGTAATTATGAAGAATAATTTTAGAGTTACAAATGCCAAATAAAACTGTATATTTTTCGTCCCCCCGCCCCAACCTTCTACATTAAAATTCTGATATGAAATATAACCTATAATTTCCCCCGGATTCATCTTAAGGTGTGCTGATAGGTATATATAATCGTAGAAAAAGTATAGTGTAAAATTCGCACGAAATGTCCATTTCTATAAATCATAAATCATAAATAGTCAGTCTAATCACGTTGTCCGCATGACGTCATGTGCTGGAGGTATTATAAAGTGGTGAGCCATATACGCTCATGTTAAATAGATGAATTAGCATTATTTAAATTTGGCACTTCTAATTATGTTGGTTTTATGTTTACGTTATTTCTAAGGTGTATATTTAGTATAACAGTGAGAATTAATAAGTTTTCATGGAGTAATTAAACGTAAAATTATATTTTAAATCTGACATTTTACGGTTAAGGAATATTATAATTTAGGTTATTTTAAATATTAACCGAAACTGTCGAACTGTCCTATTACATAATAGGACATATTTAATTTTAGGTTGCACATCAAATTTTGTAAAAGACGAAAAAATATCATTTTTTTAGAATGTAAAGAAAAAATTAAATTTAAGAAAAAATAAAAAGTATGTTAAAGCACAATAAACTTGATAAAACTAGACGTAACAAATTATTACAAATCATAAAGAGTATATTTGGATTAACTTGAACAGAAATATGCTAGAGTTCATGGTAGTGGTAGATAGTTACTAGCACAAAAAAAGTTTTAAGCAAACATCTATAAGCACGTAAATTCACTACAAAATGAGCAGTTTTCGCCGGGACAGTCCCGATTTTTCACATAATGTCCCGCGTTGGGACAGTATTTATCCCAATTTTTGAAATTTTACGAATAATAAAAATATAGTCCGTCTAGTAATACCTGACATGCTCTTCGATGAATACATGAATATATGAAGCCATTCGCAAGGGAGAAACTATTATCTATGGACTGCTGATAAACTGACATTCGAAGAAATTTGTAAATGTATTTTTGTCCACTGTCGTGAGCAATCGACACGTTTGGTAAACATGGAGAAGCTTGTAGAATTTGCATTTTGTTTGCCTAAAACATCATCAGAATTCGAAAGAATTTTCTCATTAATGAAGCAAGCATGGGATGATCAAAAAAATCGCTTGGACATTGAAACAATTGATGCTTTGCTTACCATCCAATATAATTCAGATAAGACATACATGCAATTTTATAATAATGTCAAGCAAAATAACGATTGTTTGGAAAAAGTTAGTTCACCAGAGAAGTATTTGAAATAAAGTATAAAAATTCATTGAAATCTTTCAATTTTTTAATTTGTCCCGATTGTTCGCGAAAAATATCTGGTCACCCTTGCTTAGACTGATCTATTCAAGCACTCGCCAAGGATCGTGCTGTAAGCTTGCATACCCGTGAGACAGAAATGGGTACCATTTCGATCTCGTTGTACAATACGTATACTATCCTATAGTCCGTTCAAACGTTAGAATGCAGTACAGGGAAAATGGAATAGTTCTTTTATACATACTCTCTAATGAGTTCTCCTAATAACACTATCCTTTTCTTCCTTGGTGACGTTGCCAGCTATAAATCGCGCTGGTTGTTAAAAACGCGGTACAAATGGTTCATCATTTTTCCCTGGTACTTTTTCCATTTAGTATGAATAAATTATCAATAAAATAATATAAAATTACGCATAATAGTGTGGGATCATTGACATATTTGACACTTTTACAACATTTGGCAACACCCCTCTCATTTACTATAACAGCAATACTGCATTTTATCGTTTGAACGGACTATAGTGTCAACTAGTCAACTTAGACTAATCTCACCAACGATCGTCCTGCAAGCTGGCATAGAGGTTGCCAGCTATAATCGCGCTGGTTGTTGAAATCGCGGTGTAAATGGTTAATCATTTTTCCCTGGTACTTTTTCCATTTAATATAAATAAATTAACTATCCATAAAAGAATATAAAATTATGCATAATAGTGTGGGATCATTGACATATTTGAGCTTTTTAGTGTCAACTCGTCAACTTCTCTCACCAAGGATCGTGCTGCAAGCTGGCATACCCGTGAGAAGGAAATGAGTACCATTCTGGCCTCGTTGTACAATACGTGTATTATTATACTGCCCATACGATATAGCATCGAGCGAAATAACATATGTGGCTGTCTCTATAGTTTTAAACATCTATATATTATTAGCGCATTACATCTATTGGAGGGCGATTCAATTATTGAAACAGCACCACAGACACCCTGATCAAATATCGCGAGATTCCGTTAAAAGATTATATCCCGCATAGAACACTGTTTCCATCTCGCTCCCTCTTCCCGTCTCCCTCAAACCAGGCGCGCGTGTGTGTGGCTCTCTGTCAGTGTGTGAGTATTGTTCTTTCTACCCCTCACTAACAGTCCTGGAATCTCCGCACTGATGAGATTTGAAGACCAGTTTTAATGGAAGTAGTGACTTTCGTTATCTGTTTGAAGATAGTGATTTTTTTTTTGTTTGAGTTGACTTGTGGTGAAATTTAATGTTATGAACATTCTTTACTTTTGATTAAAAGTTTTAGAGGGTAGAAGGATTTTTTTTTTTTTTTTTTTCATTTAGCAAGAAGTTTTTTTATTTTTAATTAATTCGTAATTGGCTTTTATTATTAAAATATTTTTTTGTGATTTACCCTCAGTCATAACAACTACGTATTGCATGAATATGGTTCGTAACTATCGGCATAAAATTACTAGGAGAGAATGGTGTACCTTGGAACAATTGTTACTTTGAGATTACCTGCTACCCGTTAATTAAAAATGGAAGAGCACCAAAATGCCACCAGCGACCCGCGTCCTTCTTTTCATTCAAACAAATTACTCATAGATAAACAGAAATACTCAAAATACCTAACAATTACCCATTCATTATTCGTTACCAGTTAACAGTCAAAATCGGAACCGAAAACAAGACTAACTGGGCGGGTAGCGGGTACCCAGGTACCCATCGTCATGCCTAGTTAAAAGAAATCTATCTTAGGTAATCGTCTACAGTTCCCCAAATATTTAATTTACTAAAAAATGTATTAAACAGAAAGAAAACAAAACTGTTTGCATTATAGAAAAGGCATAGCCTTCATCTCACAAACTATTAATTGTAACTCCGAAATTTTTAATTTTATTGTAGTGCCAAAGTATAATTTCTCGCTTAGTAGATAATGTAACTCACAATTTCAATCTAAATAAATATAGTGGTTTACTGTTACTAGATCTAGAGAAAGTGTTCGATTCTGTCTGGCTATTACTGAAATTAATAAATTACAGTTTTTCACTTTATAACATACAATTTATTAAAATATACATCATATATAGAAAATTGTTACTCGGCCCTATTCTATTAAATAATTTTATTAAAGATTAAAGTACCTATGGTGTGCCGCCAAAGTACCGATGGTCTTCAGTCATCAAATTAAAGATTTTTTTTTAATTCTACTGTGTCAAAATATTGTTCAATAATCGTGATAACGTTATTCTTGAATTTAACACAATTATTAGAATGTAAGTTATTCAACTTTTAAGTAAGTAGAATTCGGAAACACATTTTAAAATTATAAAATGCCTGATTAATAAAACTGATTGTGTACCTGGAGAATTTTAACACCCTTTTCGGTATACCTCCAATTAAAATAGGTTGAAAAATGCAGTTTTAGAATCTGGACAGCATTCCAAATATAATTAAAATATAATTCAATGTTACTGTATTTATCAGCGGTTTGTATTACAAATTTATAAACTATAATAAAGAAGCGAAAAAACTTAGGAGATAATTCTACTTAATTGATTTGCCAATAGCGCAGTAAACCATCGATATAAAATTTATTTCTGTGTTCTTCAATCTTCATAAAAACTAATAAAACTGTTATTTTTTGAAGAAATGTTTTTTTTTATAGATTATTTTATAATAGTTGTATTCCTTCAAATAAATTCCAAATAATACCTTATTTGGAAATAACAATTTATCCCTAGCTGATAGTTTGTATAGTTCTAACTTGTTAGTATCACGTATGAAACAATTTTGTGGAGATTTCGGTTTTCAATTAAACAATAAAATAAACTTAATAGAAATTCAGATTTTCCATCTCAGTTGTCACTCGCTCTAGATTTAACCATTGTCACTCCTTTAGCCACCTAGATACAATTAACATACTTAATACAATTAACATACTTAATACACCCTTGTGCACGTGTGGGGAATATGGTGAAGTGACACATATATACTTTTCATGCCCTGACCACATTAACGCCTGCAATTCGTTATATCGCTACCTGCTGCTTTACTATCCAGCGCCTCCCTACTAAAGGTGCTACAACACCGACACCATTCGCATATACCTCTTTTAATGGAACATCTAAATAACGTACAAAGAAATATATAAATGAAGAACCCTGAGGAAATCTTTGCGCTGACGAACTGGCGAATAGCCGAAGCCAACAAATTATAGAATAGAATAGAATAAAAAAAATCAGCTGTGGCCACCACAGGACCGACCGCCATCATAAAGTACTTATATACATTACATTCTAGCAGCAGAGTAGAAATAACTTGGACCATGGAAACGTTACATATAAATATGAAAAAAAAATCGTTTTATCAAAAAACGTCTCAAACAAAAGTTATTAGTTATTGCTTTTACAGCAACCTTCGTTTAATAAATTTTTTCGAGATATTTTTTGTTGTGAAATATTCGCAAAAATCTTAAAATCGACACGAGTAAACTCCCATTTTTGGTCAACCGATTTTTACCAAGAGTTGATCAACTCGTGCCATTGATGGCAAAAGCTTAAATATGAAGTTTCATAAAAATCCTTTCAGCCGAATTTGCTCTGCACGTGTACACAGACAGACGGACAGACACACCAACAGACATCATGCTAAAAATAGTCAAAACGTTATGTAGAGACCTCAATTCGAGGAGATCCATCGAAATCTCGAAACGTCAAAATTGGTATGATCCCAGCAAACATTGAACTAACGGCCGAACGCCGGCAAACTGCTTTTACGCTGGTACATTGCTGGCACCAGAAGTAAGTGCAACGCCAGTATTAATAATGTACTTCACATTTGTATTTCGCACTCTGCCTATACGAAGTACTTTACCAGCATTTTATAAGCATTCCTTATTTGTATTAATCCAAGGTTATTTCTAGCGGGCCAGTGCTTATGTTTATAACTTTTTTTGAATGTAATAATTTGAAAAGTCTGACCGTTCTTAGTCATAAAACACCCTAATGGCGTGGCCTTCGAGGGTCGGTACAAGTGATATTCTGTGAGTTCAAGTTGGGACGTGTTGGTGAACAGTTTATGTGTATTTGAATAGTTATTGATTGTGAGCATTATACAGTTTTTTATTGTGATTTGTGTGTGTTCTGTTAGATTTAAGGACGTAGTTTACACAAACTATTTCATATTAAATTGTTTAATTTTTAGTTTAGTTCAATCATAGTTTTTTCATGTAATAAAATTTTCAATTATTAATAAATCTGATACAAGATTATAAATATGTCATTTAAAAAATATAATTTGTCATATTTCATTTTGAATAGTGACATCTTAAATATTTTGTAAATATAATACTAACCTAAAATAATACAAACTTAATCCAAAACTGTAAAGCTTTTTTTACAATATAACCAAGTTTCTAAAAGTCAGTAATACACTATAAAAATCACCAAAATAACCAGATCTAGTTTGTTCTTACAAAAGTGAACAGCTTATAGCATTAATGCTTATAAAATTTGTTTATTGAATTTATTTTAACAAGTATGATTTCTTTAGGTTGGCACTCTTCAAGTCAGGGGGAAAAGATGTGGTAGATAATACAAGACGAATATTGGCGAAAATTATTAGTCACCCCTTATCTTTAGGATGAAATTGGTTTGACCGAAATGGCAGAAAACCATTTTCTTAAAATTCTTCATTAAATTAATAAATTAAAGAAACTAATTCCTGTTATTCCTGAAATTATATTTATTTAATATTTATAAATAAATCAATAAATTATAACTGTTAATTCAATTTACAATCGGCTAGTTTTACCATCGTTGAATAAATTTATTTAACAACTTAAGTTAACAATATCGCATCATTCTATTGACAGCAATGTTAATTTCTTCATTAATAGTTTAAAACCGATGCGATATTGTCAACTTTACTTGTTAAATAAATTTATTCAACGATGGTGAAAATGGCCAAATGAGTATTTATTTTGCACCTAACCATTAATTTATTTTAATACTGGGTAAGTACACATATATTACATTTGAAACACTAGAGAGTGGGTATAATATAAGCACTAGTCTGTCAGAAATAAATCTTGCAACTAATGCGATTATTTTGCACTTTACCGTTGCTGGGCCAGCAACTGATACATCAATGGGCCAGCTAACGGCCACGGGGACACCGGGGTACTGGCCCAGTGCAAAATGCCAGCACTGGACCAATGCGAAATGCCAGCACTGGCCCAGTGCGAAATGCCAGCACTGGCCCATTACTTTCAATGCACTTTACCGTTGCTGGGCCAGCAACTGATACATCAATGGACCAGCTAAGGGCCACGGGACACCGGGGTACTGGCCCAGTACGAAATGCCAGCACTGGCCCATTACTTTCAATGCCGGCGAGTATGTGCTTTACCAGTACTGGTCCGGATAAAAATGTTTGCTGGGATCACAATACCTTCCTTATATATGTTGGCGGTCGGTAAAAATAATATATTATATTTTAATGAGTTTTGCACATTTCATTCGCGTCTTATTCAAAATATTCAGTTATTAGAAACAACTGTAACGAATACGGCCCTACCAAAGATTATAGTAGCCTTGAAGCGAACCTTGAACATTGAGTTACCCGAAAGTTCTAGAATTTTATGGAACGTTTAGGGTCCTCTCATATGGTTCGCGATCTGCAGCCGAAGAGTCAGTGGTATTCAGACAATGAAGCTCAGCGAGTCTTTAAGAACAATTATTCAATCTTATTCAAGCGGTTGTCAGTTCAGGGGGATAGTTAAGGTCGTCAATAAAATAGTTTCATGCATTCAACATCAGCGTAGAGTAAGACAAGTGAACTCAAATGGAGATATTGAATTAATGTAATTCAGTACGGTGCTGAATGATCTATTTATTCGAATACCTGGACTAATCTGGACTTCATAATGATATACCTCGAACAGTTAGTTGTGGATTAACTGTGGTATAAGTTTAGTTACTAGTGGTATTTATTATTTAAGTTGTCTTATTGTTGTCAATTAATTAGTGTTCAAGCCCAATTTTTAAGTATTGGGTTGTTATATAAGTCAGTTCGTTTTTCTTTTTCACCTTTTATTCAATAAAATATATATTCTAAAAAAAACTTTTATTATCGAATATACTGGCCATTATTTTCTATTACTATGGACAAACGCTCAGGCAATTTCATAATGCCATCTCTCCAGAAGGTTCCATCATTACACTCGAAAAATCTGTAGAGGTGAATTTTGATATCGTCCACAGATGCGAAATTTTTTCCGTTAAGGGAATTTTGTAGAGAGTGGAACAAATGGTAGTAGGAGCATATGGTCCAGACATCGCACCATCTGATTACCATTTGTTCTGCTTTTTACAAAATTCCCTTAACGGAAAAAATTTCGCATCTGTGGACGATATCAAAATTCACCTGGACAGATTTTTCGAGAGCAAAGACGGAACCTTCTGGAGAGATGGCATTATGAAATTCTGAGCGTTTGTCCAAAGTGATAGAATATAATGGACAGAACATTTGACAATAAAAGTTTTTTTTTTTTAAACTGTATATTTTATTGAATAAAAGGTGAAAAATAAAAACAAACGGTCTTTTGTTATTTGATTTGTTTATTATTTGATGGTCGTAAATAAAAATATTTATTCGTTGAGCTCAGTGCCGTACTTAGGCAGGGGCAATAGGGGCACAAGCCAGAGGTCCAGAAAGGAAAATAAGGAAAATGTTGACATAATAATTGTATTTGAGTGAGGACCTATTTTTTAAATCATCACTTGGATTTTAGAAGTGAAGAACTTTTTTTGGAGCTTTAGGTCATCACTTAAATTTTAGAAGTGAGGACGTTTTTTTAGGCCATCACTTGGATCGTTTGTCCAAAGTGATAGAAAATAATGGACAGTACATTTGCTAACAGGTTTTTTTTTTTTTTTTTGAATAAAAGGTGAAAAAAAAACGAACGGACTTATGTAACAACCAAATAGTTAAATAAAGATTTAAAATCACAACCAAATTCGTCTTATGTTGTAAGGTAACCACGTAACAATACGAACTAACTCAAAAAATTAATTAGTACCTAAAATCTTAGTGAAAGCTAATTTGTTATAAAGATTTATTCCAAAACACATAAAATATTCTTTAAAATAGATAAAACTTCATCAATTTATCATACTTTGAATAAAAAAATCAATGAAATTGTTTACGAACTGCCATTACAGTGTCTTAGAGATAAAATTTTAATCCAACGATCAAATATCTTAAATGTCAAATGGTAGTATTAAATCCTTTAATATTAATATGTTTGGCCTTTATCTGTATAGTTGACAAATGTCTCGTCAGAAACTCATTTCAGGCACCCCTCCCCAAACAGAGGGTAATTTCGGTGACGTAAAATGCCAGCCATGCATAATTAGAGACTAATCCAATCTCACAGAGGGTATACTAGTAGAACAGTGCGACCCTTCTCTCAATATATTAAACACATGGAATGGATCTATTCCTGATTCACTCACTTAATATTTAAATCGGTAGGATTTCTTCCTACATGTTCATATATTTGGTTCGAAGGACTGTATATAATATCATATTTAAGACTAGGATTAATCCAGAATGAGAGAAAATGTAGTACAAGGGTTACCTTTTATGTTTTTAAGACGACCACTAGATGGCAATATTGAAATATATCATTACTATATTCGTAAAATTTGACATTTGTTATTGTGAAATCGGTGGCAGGTTATAAATTAATCGAGTAGTTTGTTGACAGTGAGCATTAAAAAAAATAGTTTGTGAAAAAATTAATATTACTCGTAAAAGTTTTCGTTGGATGATTTTTTACGATTTTAGTAAAGGCCCAACACAACAACAATGCATAGATTCACTTCGTTCAACTTTTGGTAATGAAGCACCATCAGAAAAGAGTGTTTACAATTGGTTTGTAGAATTTCGTCGTGGTTGTGCGGCCGTCAGTGATGAATCTCGTGAAGGTCAACCAAAATCGGTTGTGATTCAAAAAAACATCGATGCTGTGCGCAAAATGATATAAGAAGATCGGCATGTGACTTACCGTGAGATAGAGGCATCCTCACAGAATGTCATATCGCAGAATGCAATACATTCGATTTTGCATGAACATTTAGCTGTGAAAAAGATCTGTTCCAGCTAGATTCCGCATAATTTTACCGAAGCTCAAAAAAAGGCTTGTGTTGATTGGTGTAAGGGAATGCAACCTAGGCACTGCAAAATCCGTATACAGCATCGTTACAGGTTGGATTTATTCATATGAACCGGAAACTAAGCAACAATCCACTCTTCCAAGATGAACCGAAGCCCACGTTTCCGAAGCACTTCCAAGAAAATGATCGCTTGTTTCTTCGGTTGTACTGGACATTGCAACCATTCCTTTAGAGGATCGGAGAACAGTTAATTCTAACAACAATTTGTTTGCCAGAAGTCATCGACCAAATCAGGAAAATCAACCAAAAACGTCGCATATATTCTTCATCATGACAATGCAAGCTTCTACACAGCACGTCAAACAATTGATTATTTGAAGGAGAAAACATCGAATTAATGTCTCATTGCCCGTATTCATCTAATTTATCCCCTAGAGACTTTTTTTTGTCCCCCAATGTCAAACAAAAATGCGTGGACAGCGATTTTTAACACCTGTTGAAGCCTTCGAAAACCATGTTTTTGAGATACCAACTTCAGAGTGGAAAACATGTTTTGAGAATTGGTTTGAACGCAAGCAAAAGTGTATAAATCTTAAAGGCGAATATTTTGAAAAGCAATAAAACAATTTGTTCCAAAAAAATATCTTCTTTTTTTATTGTTTTCAAAGCTTGCTACGTTCAACTTTGTAAAACTTATGTTGATTATTATTTTGGAAATAAATGGTCGCCATTTTGAAATGGTTAACATAAAAATATGACATTTTGGTGTCATTGTAAAGCTAATTTAATGTACTTTTAGGAAAAAAATATAAAATTATCGATTCCCCATGCTAGATCAAAAGTTGACATCATTTCCGGTGAAACCGGAAGTGCCTCAGAATTCTTATAGTAACCTTTAGATAGGCCTTTTTGTCTAGTTTAACTTTTATTCTGAAGAATTTTTTGTATCTCTTAAAATAAAGGAGTTATTCGAGGTGCCCCGTTTCAAACAAACACCCTGTATACCGTATTTACCTTCCTAGCCAACCAAATGTCACGAAAATTTGCCCCCTCTGCTTCAAATGAGCTAACAACAAGTGAAATTACTGTATATACTGTGGTTCAACTTCAAGTGAATTCTTTAAATATACAGGCTGTATCAAAAAGAAAACACGATTTTTCTCGAGAACGCGACGTAGAAGCAAGTTAGGAATAAAAATTGAAGACTAAAGTTAATGCCCAAAGAATCGAATGGTAGTATTGAAATTTTCCAGAACAAACCGGAAGTACAGGATATCAAAGACACCTTTGATTGAACGTATATCGTGTTGGGTATCTTTGGATAGAGCTTTTGAAAAGAAACAACTTAAACATTTTTTTAATATCTTTTGAGGTTTACGAAAAATTGTAATTTCTATAACGACTTGAAAGTAAAGTATTTTTATTAATGTGTTCAAAGTGCCCTTCATTTTGATTTAAACACTTTCGCATCCTCACTCTTGAGCTATATGTAGCTCGGAGCACAATTCAAATGAAACTATTTCACTTTCATGTACTTTCAAGTAAGTAAGACTGAAATAATTTCTCCTCCTTGGTGCTCACAACAAAATAATGAAATACTTTATTTCGTCTTTGGTTTAAACATTAAACGATTGCTAATCAAAACTTACTTGGTACTGCTCAGCAAACTTGGCTCATTATCTGGAAGAAGAAAAAATGCTTTAACACAATGCATTGATGAAGAAGACACATAATGTAAATACATAATAAACACAAAATATAAATTATACAAATATTTCATTAATAAAAACACATTTCATTATCGAAAAATTTTAGATAGTAGACAATGATTTAATTGGTGTGCTGTCAACTGATTCCTGGTAAGAAGAATTTCAATCACGTCCATCAGTGGACAGCAATATATAGTTACTGAGCCAGAACTCTTTGGGTACCCAAATATTGCTCGTCCGGTATCTTGAAGTAACTTTTTTTGCTCGCTTAGTTTCTCGATGTACCATTTTTTTATCGCTTGGTTTCTCGAAGTACCTTTTTTGATCGCTTGGTTTCTCGAAGCATCTTTTTTTAATCGCTAGATTTCTTGAAGAACCTTCTTTGATCGCTCGGTTTCTCGGACTACCTTTTCTTTAATCGCTAGGTTTCTTGAAGAACCTTTTTTGATCGTTCGGTTTCTCTAAGTATATTTTTTAATCGCTCGGTTTCTCGGACTACCTTTTTTTGATGGCTCGGTTTCTCGAGGTGCTTTTTCTAATCCTTCAGTTTCTCAAAGAACCGTTTTTGCTAGCTCAGCTTCTCGAAGTAGTTTTTTCATCACTCGGTTTTCCGAAGTATCTTTTTCTCAATCGCTCAGTTATAAGCACTCTTTTCATAAGCACTATTTTTGCTCGCTGTTTCTCAAAGTACTTTCTTTTGCTCGCTGGGTTTCTCGAAATAAATTTTTCTCGCTCGTTCCACTTCTCGAAATAACTAGTTTTAATTTTTTTAAAATGCTTGATAAGTGATTTCCCCAGTCGATTATACTTGAGAAGAAGTTGGTCGGTGACGGTTAAAAAGACCGATTGATTCAACCAAATATTAAAACCAAGCGTTGCCATTCGTTCAGAGAAAGAAATTAATTGAGAAAAAAATATGGCTGTTTCAGTCGCTCTTCGCCATTGCCAAAGTATACAGTGGCATATACAAAAAAAAAACCACATACGTTTATCTGAGTATATCTGAATTGTATATAAATGTAAATAAGTGAAAGTACACTAACTGCACAAATAAGTATGTATGAGCCTAACAAGGACAAATTGTCTGTAGTGTCCCTTAATAAATAATAAATTCATGTATATGTATGTGTATATGTATATGTATATGTATATGTATATGTATATGTATATGTATATGTATATGTATATGCCAACAGGCAATCCAAATCAGCAAAATTTTGAAAATCACTGTTCTAATACTAAAAGTTAGGTTAACTTAATTAGTTGCGAAATAATTGAAATTGCAATACATATTTTAGAATGTGAAATCAATGTTTCTGGATATTCTGTCAGTTTTTACTATTTGTTTCCTATTCTTTCTAATTTATTTTATCACGGAATCATGAGTTCCTATAATCGTGAGTTTTTCAAAACGTACTTATCTATGTGACCTTTAAGTAATTACAAAACTACTTTTATATCGCATTTAATTAAATAAAAAAAATCTCCTGAAAATAGTTTAGTTTAAATTTGTACATAATTAAAATTTATGTGTTATTCAGAGAAGAAGAAGAAATTCATTCAATTGTAAAGTATTTTGAAAATCTTTCAATTATATTAAAACGTTTTAAATTGACTATTAGTTTTAATTAATTGGATTGTATGCAAGAAGTCGGGAGCTTGTAATTTCTTTCCGAGGACAATGAAAGATTAACCAAGGACAACTTCACTCTGAAACACTGAAACGTTCAAAACATTTTCACTCGCAGGAAAATTCTACAAAATAAAATTACTTCCAAACAGAATTACTTAATGCAAAGTGTAAATGGAATATGTATCATAGCAGTATTATTTTAAATGCCAAACACTGGATCTCTCCACAGTTAAAAGCACGGAAAAAATATTTAAACGTGATATTAAAGGCGACCAGCTTGCAAGTAAATGATAAAACTTTTGAGAAATTTTATGGCTTTAAATACAAGTTCATTAATAATTGAAAGGCGTTTAAATTTAGCGCGTTATGGTGTTAGTAATTTTCATCCCTAGCTGTTTGTGTCCTAGCTGTACATAACGCATTTGATCATAAACGTAGATACAGCTTATACTTTGACATTGACAGTTGTCTGACCTTGGTAATTTCTAGTTATTACTCTTTTCATTGCCACTTTTGTACATTATTTTATTGATAAGATGTAGCTATTTTTGCACCAAGGGAGTTACTAAGATAATTACGTCCAGGCAGGCCCGTAACTAGGGCGTGACGAAAGAGGCGTAGCAGTGTGGAGGGCGCGAAATTTTTAGTTGCTGTTTTTTTTTGCTCATCACTTGCAATATGGAGGTGAGGACCACTATGGAACTGTCTCATTTCAATACTGTTAGTTGACAGGAAATTAGCTTCTTTTCGCATATTACGCAAATGCGTGCGCAGGCGATACGGGAATGATAAATGCGGCCCAATGCGCCTGTGCAGTGTGCGGGAAAGAAAATTCGCAGCAATGCGCATGTGCAGTTTCCGAGGATTTTCATTCCCGTACTGGCTGCGCGTGTATTAATGGTTGTTAACCATATTTATATTGTATTTTCTTGATTATTTATTTATTGAAAAATGGTAATAAGAGGAAAAGCATAGTGAGCAACACGCGTAGAATGCATACCGCGCTAGTTGCACAATATACTATTCTAAACCAGTTCAAATTTTCAAGCTAGAGCACAGTTATATTTTTTTAAATTAGATTATACATATTCAACAAATTCAGATACGGACGGAAAAGAACTTTTTGGCAAAAGTGCACATTATATTTTTGGGCGCTCGAAAGTAATTTTAATTAAAAAAATTAAACTCTCAACATTCGCTTGTTATTGAACAAACATCACTATCGTAGATGGCGTTGGCATCCAGTGGCCTAAAAAATAAGCGAATCGGCCTGGACCGAAAAAGAAAGGTCTAGGCTTTTTGTCTAGTACTAGATGATAAAAACGAACTGTTTTTGATATGGGCGCCTAAAAAAAACATTTTATATAGATAATAAAAATTATGAGTAAAAATTGAATCTTTCGAGTATAATTCCTAAATAATCTAAGGAGTTATTTTAGTTTAATAATATTAATAGTATTTTATTTAAAAAGCCTATAATGGGGCTATATTTCACGAGTATGAAGTTTACTACCCGAGCCGTAGGCGGGGGTTGTAATCATCCGAGTGACGCATTGCCATATAGGCGGGTCAAATACAATACTTTATCTACAACTTTATAGTTTTATCATCAAAAATTTGTAAATTTAATTTAACAACACAGAAATTTTGAGTGACAATCGTTTAATTTTAGAACCCACGTCATTAAGATGGTTCGGCAACCATCACCTGATTGTATTATATAAGAATGTTTAAAATACTATTATTTATTGTTTTATTTATTCTAACTCAAAAATAATATGTCAGACATTTAGAAGCTTACAAAATAGACCCCATTGTAGATACGCCGCTGTAGAAACGTCGAGTAGCCCTCTGATTCTTTCATCGTCATTTATAATAATCTTGTTAAACTTGAACAATGATGCTCAAGTTGTCTCTATTATAGACCTGCGGTCACTGTTCTTTTCTAAATAACCATCAGCTCTATAGATATAAACATACATCTTTAACCCAAGGGTGATTTCATCCGAGTATAATAGACTTTTTTCGAAAGAATGGTAATTGAAAAATGATCCAAGTTTAAAAATATGTTTTGTTCTTATTGAATTTATCTGCAATTGAACCAATACGAACAGAGTTAAATATTCAATCAAGTAAATTCGTTTTTAAATGAATATTCGAATATATCTTGATGTATTTTGAGGTATGTTTCATCTTGCAGATTAAGATACGTGGTAACGTTGATACATATAAATCAATACTAAAGTAATAAAGCTAAGTAAGATTAAATTCTCTTTTTCCGAATGGTTTTTTTATAGAGTTAATATTTCAAATATTGACCTCAATTTTGTAAAATGTGTTTTATATTCAGGTAAAAAATTATTTTAACACGTTTCAGTCCAGTTTCTTTTTATTGGGGTTTCAGAGATATTGCAAAAGTACTTTTCACATATTCACTTTTATAATAAACAAGCAAGCGTACTTAATAAGCATGTAATAAAAACAAATTGCCAAAAGAGGGGCAGAATTCCGGTTGTTTGGAACAATATTTTTTTGCATTAATTGCATCAAATTCAAGTATATTTCAAAAATTACTTGTCATCTGTATAGATCCAAAAGAAAAATTCAATGACCAATTAAAACAATAATTATACAGTATCCATGAACTTCTAAAATAATATATATGCGAAATGTTAATCAAATAGATGTCTCTTTTGAGTTTAAAAAGCATTCTCATGGATACTGAATAGTTAGATTAAAAATCTATTGGTCGTGGCATATATTTGTTCCGTCTCTATTTATCTGTTAATTCCAAGAAAGTGGAACATATCGCTAATAAAGTTAAATAAATAGTATATAAATATAAATATAAATAATAAAGTTAAATAAATAAAACAGTAGGTATATTATTTTTAACTACCGTTACGCAGTGGAGAATTATAACCACCTAGCACCGCCACCTATTGACAAATTCCACAACTCTCAACATATCTGCATTTCGGAGTTCGGTATACCCTGTGATAACTCCAATATTATTGACCAAGAAAAAGGAAATTAAAAAAAAAAATAGTTTATTTTACTGGGCGGCACTTCAGGCTTCTAGTAAAAGGGGGCGCCATGCAAGGAAATTAGCGAAAAAATAAAAATCTAAAATGTTTCTAAAATGAGATATTAGTAAACAAATATAAAATAAAATTTACTACGATATTAGAAATCAAAATAGTCTATAATACCTATTTCTTTTAGCTACAAAAATATAGTAAAAAAAGTTTCATTCAGTATTCGTAACGCTATGACATATGCTCGTAATATTTCGGGTTTGCGCGTATGCACGTTGCTGGGTTAAAAGAGGAGAATTAAAAGATTAAATTCATTGACCTTAAGACTTTTAGTTAATAATTTTCGTCGTACAGATCTTATATGAGAAACTCTCGTATAAAAAAAATCCAAAATTGGACAAATTATTTAAATTTTATAGCAAGAATAGCTATATTAGAAAATACAATATTTTTAGAAAGAATATTTATTATTTCAATAACTTGTACCAGCAACATTCTGTTCATCTTCACTCTCTGTACTATCACTCGTCTCGTTAATGTCATTGTTCGTATTATTTTCGTCTGAACTATTGTAGTCAATCTCTTCAAAAGCCAAGTCATCTTCGATACTATCCAATGCGTTGCTTATACCGAATTTCTTAAAAGACTTTATAATCGTCTTTTCTTTTACAGCTTCCACTGAATTGTTTACCCAGGTACTTTTGAAATTGTCGTCCGTTTCATCCGTTGCTGTAACATCGCGATTTGGCTTTATCATTCGTTTGTTCCACTCTTCCCGAATAAAGTAAGGCCTTGTAAAGCCTCCAGAAATTACTAATTCTGTATTCATTTCTATTATATTTTCTTGCTTGAGTATGTTTTATGCGAATTGATTCCACACTAATATCGCACACTTTTGAAACAACTCAACTTTTTTTTCGGACCATAAGACGCACCCCAATTTTGAGTCAATTTTTCTGTGTAAAAAGGTGCGTCTTATGGTCCGAAAAATACGGTATGTTGTTCCAAAAGAATATTGGTACTTGGCAAGACCTGGCAATGACTACATCAAGATGGAGGACTTATGTGAATGAGGCCAAAAGTCAACCTGACTGATGATGCCCAAAGAAGATGAAGATAATATAGGTCAATAATAACGATTTTTCCCACAGCAAAGCGAATTAGCTGCCCCAGCTAATGTTTTAAAAGTGGATGCAATGAAAGTAAATATAAACACCAAATGAACTATACGTCTTAACTCTCAAAGAAATAAATATAAAATAAATATATACCTATATATAAAATATAACCATTTGCATTTCACCAATTGCCTTGTGTGTATAAGAAAATTTTCTTAAAAAAACTCGTCCGCCTCTGAATTTTCTATTGAGTATAGGTTATGTTTCTAGCCCCTGTTGGAAGGGTGAGAGATGTATAACAGTAATAACTCGAGTGGGGAGAAAGTCCGAGGATTGGAAAGCAATTTTCCCGTGCCCAGCGGCGCACAATCCAGGGGGGTAGAGGTTGCCCACTCAGGGGGGTCATATTAGCCAATATATACCGGCCGTACGCCGTTCGACGTACCTCGTCCACGGCTGAAACAGACATATCTGCCTGGACAACCGTTTCTTTACATATGTGATCTTGTTTGTTTGATATTAAATTGTTATATCGAATGCTGAATGTACACTCGACGATAAAATGGATATTTTTAAATTGAGATTATTTAGGTGTGGGGCCGCTTTATTAAAAAGGGGATATTAAAGGGTTGAATAAATTGTTTGATAAAGCTATATTAAATGTCTCTCGGAATATATTGCACACATATTGCTTTATGTATTTTTAATTTCAGAGTAAATGTTTATCTTTCTGCGACACCATGTGTCTCTCGGAAAATTGAACAGAAGTATGACTATAGTAAAAGACTGTAAAGGAGCCAATTATCACCTGAAATTACAAACTAAAATATAAATCACATTAAAATAACGTGGAAGATCTCACATGCAAAACAATAACTTTCTGTTATCTGTTATGGATGACTAACAATCATAATTTCTCTCTGGCGTCCTCGAACTACATAGAATATTAACATGAATCATGGCTCCAACCGTTTATAAGTTTTGTCCTTCTCAAGAGGCTTCTTCCACCCAATTCAATTCTGAGCTAGCGTTTTCCACTCTCTTACATTTAATAGTTTTAGGGCCGGCTTCTGAAAGGTTAGTTAACTATAACCAAATAGTTAGAAAATGGATGCTATGGTTACTTATGGGATTGTTATATTGTAACAGAGTTTAACCAAAAGATTAAACTGGGCTACGCTTTCAGAAACTGGTTCTAAATCTTTTAACTTGATCTTATGTATCTGACTTTTGGGTGTCCCTTAGATTTTCTACCTATTGTGGTTTGTTTACAAGTTCTCCCCTTTGATCCATCCTCGGGCACTCTCTCAATATGTGCTATCCAGCATAGACGTGAAACTATAATTGTCAGGTATAGATCAGGATCTTTGTATAAATGATATAGTTCAAAATTGTAACATCTACGCCACTCCCCATTAAAACAAATGTTCTCATATATATTTCTAAACTCTTCGCTTTGATGAAAGTGCATTGGTTCACCAATTACCTGTTACCTATGCAAAAACATGTGATGACGGTTTCTTTTCTGTGGTTGCTACAGGAAAAACTCCTTTAATATATCTCAACTTGCCTCAGTTTATTGTTTTGCGTCCTGTTTCATTTAACATTTTTATAAAATAAGCTATTTCAAATTTGCTTTAGCATCATCTGCGAATTTAAAACTTCCATCAACTATATGTCGGTACGAAGCAATCTTAGCAGCAGCTGCATTGCTTCTGATACCAACAAGACCCAATATTCAAAGAACTGAACTCTCGCACTCCAAAAATAACCACCAATACTATATTTCAAACACGTCGTACAAACGAGTCGTACAAAAGCATAGGAATACGCGCTTGCAGTACTATACTACTGCAACCGCGTTGTGTCATACCACTCGCTTTGTAAGTGTGGAATCGTAAATTCTATCCCCAATTCAAGCAAAAGATTTTTCAACATAATTCTTGGCCGTAACAACCATAGGCTCACTCAACCTTCCCTTAAATGAGTACCTGTATCTCTGAATTAATAGTCGGGAATATTGGAGAGCACGTAATATTTGCTTTAGAGAGCACTTTCAGCCGTCGGTCTCGGTTACCGTAAAAAATAATCGTTAGGTTATAGTAAAAAGCGTTAGTCGCGACCTGAAAATCTTTGATACCTAGGCATTATGACATACGAAATAAAAAAAACTAGGAATTCGAGTGTCTTCATCAAGGTCACTATTTTGTTAGTTGTTATTTATCGGTCTTTCCCTAGTTTTATTAATAGCACAACGCACGATCACTGTAAGGTTACACATTTACGAAAGCACTGGTGCATAGTTAGAAACAACAAGTAGAGTAAAAAACACCCAAGGTAAGTAAACTGTTCTACTACCTAATAACTAATAACTACTAAATAATAACTGCGTTCGCGGATTAAAGCATTACTCGCCTAAGCATTATTGCTTCTGTAATAGCGAATCTTATTGGATGTTTGTCCATAAGAGATTCACTTGATAATTGTTAAGGTGCGTATTGAGCATTTGTACGCGCACGGATTATGTGCTCGCACGGATTTTCGTGCGGGGAAAAAAATTACACACACAACTTTCTTGTTTGTGCGCGCAAAATTGCGCTCCACGTATTTCAGTTATATCAACGCACATATTTATTTAAAGAATGTAGTGTCAACGATGACGGAAAGTAATGTTGTTGCCTTAACAAGTGCAGCGTACATAGTAAAAAAAAAAAAACAAAAGAAACGGTTGTGGATGACACAACTATATAGAAGCAGGGTAATACAATGGTTCAAGTATGCTAATAGAACTGCAAATGCAAGAAGTTAGTGGACAATTTCAAAATTTTGATACTACTCGATAATAAAGTTGGTCAAAAAATTGCGAAGAAAAATACAAGATTTATAAAGGCTGTTCCCGTGAAAGAACACTTAGCCATAACCCTACGTTTTTTAGCAACTGGGGATTCGCAACGGGGATCCAGCATGCAATACCTTCTTATTCCATTCCATGTTGAATATTTACTGGTGTTTATTTAAATTTACGCGCACATTTATATAAACTGCGTACACCCGTACACACTGAGCGCACAAGTTCTTTGATCTTGTCAGTGGTACCGTCAAGCTACGGATAGCATTCGTGCGAGTAAAAGTGTACGCGCGCACAAATTGTACCTCGTATTCACCTGAGCTATTTTACGCGCACAGCGTTCTTCCGCAAAAATGCTCTAGTAAGTACGCGCCGTTAGAGATTTCATCCGCGATTGAACATTCAGTTAATAATATGCTTTACTACGTGTTAACTGAAAATGAAACGCAGTATTTTAAGTAGATCATTTACAGATTATACGTCGTTAAATATTTCTGGCAATAATTTCATTAAGGACGGAAGTCACTTTTTTGTTTATTATTTTCTTTTTAAGATTTTTATCTACTTATACATGTAAATAACTTGGTTATATGCAATATTTAATTAGCTTAATATAGAGTAAAAAGTTGATTTCGAATAAAAATAATATTAATAATTAATAATATTGAATCAACGTAATTGACATCGTTTTTATTAAAACATTAAGCGGTCTTAATAATATTTAATCCCGGGATATAGTTTTTTTATAAAATACTGCTGATTTGGTTTCGTAGTAAGACTATTGCTTACTAAGTGCAGGGAAATGGGTTCAATCCCCAATGTGCCAATTCGGAATTTTCGTCATCAGACACAGTTATCTCGTGTCTCTAAATTTCTAATCACTGACTAATCCATCAGAATATCATTTCTATCTATTTCTAAGTCACTATCTTTGGTTACTTAAAGTTCCACTAACCAGAGAAGTACAGTCAAGGTCATGTTTCTCTCTCACTCACATTGGCAAAATAGTAAGAGAAATACAAATAAAGCATGTCAACCCGATTCTGATAGGCGTGGCAAAATTCTTGGTTCATAACATTCGAATATGACCTTGTCTGGACTACTTTAGACTATCGAACTGTAATAGCTTTACTTCAATCTACTATGTTGTAAGTTGCATTCATAGTGTCGGAGGTCGAGAAATAGTTAATTTACTATAGTTGCCCTATGTACCACTTAGACTTCAGGATCCATTTTTATTAATTGTTTATTTATAAAACGTGAAGCCCAGTGAAAATTATGCCACTGATGTGCCGTACAGATTTTATCGCAGCTTAGGAAGGGATAAATTGTTTGTAAAACTGGTTCTTACTTCTCTTTCTTAACAATTGCAAATAAATAATGCAAAATTCAGAAGTGTAACTTGATACAATAGCCTACAATTGCATCGAAAAACTGCAAAGAAATCACTAATTTGAATCAAGTCATACCAGGGTGGTTTCCAATTTAACTCTATTCATCTAGATTAAATTCTTTTTATCCACCAGTATTACCACTGCACCACACCAAAAACCCACCGCATTTTACCCCCGGAAAGAAAATCAAATCAATCATAGCGAAGCTAGGTCCGAATGTACGAAAAGTACATCAATATAAAAACAACTATTGTATCAGAAGCGTTTCTTTCTCTCTCTCTCTCCATCAGGATAATTCTCTCTCTTTCATTCTACGTAAACAAATCCAATTAACTATGTATTATTTCTGAAAGCATCTCCCTCCCGCCCTTCTGTATCCCCTGTTTGAGGGTCTAAAGTTACAGGGGTAATTCTGGCTACTTGGCGGACGTCATATATAAAGTCTGAATTACAATGGAATGAACTTAATTCAATAAAATGTTATTTTTTGCACGTCTGTGTGGTGTTTTAATCGGTCAAAATTTTTAGATATTAAATTTTCATATGCAGACTCACTATAAGAAAACTATCATGAAAAACTGACTAGTTACATTTTAGAAAGTATCTTCAAATATATATAATGTTTGTTTTCTTTTCTTTTTTACTGCTGATGCCTCCTCCAGACGTCTCTTTTTCATGGCCTCGTTCTCAGCGTCGCGGCAAGTCTTCCTCGTTTGCTTCGATAATAGAGATAAATACGATTCAATTAGTTATACCTAAGTACCGCATTATCTGACTAAGTATAGGAGGTTACATCTTTCCTCAATAACCATCTGATAATATGAGTTTATTTTAAATTAGTAACATACTGAAATAGTTCTGTTGAATTTTATAGTAGGTATTATTTTACAAAGCTCTTAAAAAAGAAACAGGAAAAATACGATGGCACACTCCATTTGAACGCAATCAAATATCCTCTTATTTTAGGCAGCTCTAATTTGTTGCTGGCCGGGTAATATAGGTACATGCAATGTCATAAAGCTTTCATTCTGCATCAATCAGTAGTTACAATCTATTACAGCTTGATATATTTTTTGTTTTTATCTTGTGTTCGATCCGAAAGCAATTACATGAACATCAACCTAAAACCAATTGCAAATTTACTTTTTACGATTTTTTTTTCCTATTTTCCTTACCAATCACTGTAATTTAAGTGTGTTTCTAAAAGGAACAACATGCGATTGTTATTGATTTCTTATTGTCTATTGCTTCGTATGTGTTGTGGTTAACCCAATGTTATCTTACAAATACATTGTATATCCGTTTTTAGAAGAAATTTAAACTTACTAAGACATTCAAATTTCGCCAGATCTTAACATGCTGCTTATTTATTATTCTATTTATTGTTGGACACTGTCAGTAGCAGGGGGGGAGATATGCAGATACCGCAACTGCGGGAGATCGCAAAGGTTTGAGAACGCAAAATGAGCAGTAAAAAGGATACAATACAGTTGCGATGGGGGGGGGGGGCATGCCACCAAGCTCTACCAAAAACCGTCCATCTTGTTTCGTTTCGTCTATTAGGTCTATTCAGATATATTCTATCCTTCTTCATATGGCGCTACAGACCAAAAGGAACCTTCGACTTATTCAATTTACGCCTCCAATTTTGCATTTCGCGCCCCAAAGTTTTCAAGTTCTTGATTTCAAGATTTCTCTATCGTCTTTTTCCGCAGAATTCTCCCATCGGTTGCGCGATATACTTATTCAGGGATGGATACAACCGGCGGACTAGCGGGTATATGCCCGATGGGCCGACCACTAAATAAGCCGGTTATGGCCGATCATAAAAAACATAACAAACAAAAATATTTTAAAAATAAGTTTAAAAAAATGTGGAGGTTAACGCGTTAAAAATTATCTATTAATATCTCACATCTAACTGAATAATATTTATTCATAATACGCCATTTAAGTAATGAACAATGAATACTATTGATTTGATGTAGAAACAATAAATGTTAAGGTAATATAAAAATGATGACGAGGGAGCCGACATAACAATGTCGGCTTGTGGTGAAGTGGAAATATTGCGATAATGGCGTTTGATTAGATGCCGCAAGTGCTTAATAATGTGCTGCTTGCTGCTTTTATTGAATTATTCGGTTTCGCTTAATACTGAAAATAACATACTTCTCTCTGTTTAATATTGACATTTGGTTTGTGAGCATCTTACACATACATTTATTATATGGTATTCAAATTTACTTAACTTACACGAAGAGATTGACATAAAAATAAGTACTAATTTTACTAAAAACGGTTAAGGAAAGTAGTTGATAATCCTATTCATAATTTGCAAAAAGAAATTTGAAATTGAATCTCACAATGTAATTTTCGATATATTGGTTACCAGTTAAGAACAAAGATTTCGAAATGATGGAATGTTATATGCTGACATTGCACTTTTATCTCCTGTAAATTTTGACAAGGTAGGAAATGGAATACCTTCAAATAGGTTAACAAAGCTAGTTGAACTATTGAAAAATTTTGAAGAAAATGTTTACAAAGATCAACTACCTGAAGAATTATACAATTTTGCATAAAATTGAGAAGATGAACTATGTCGACGAAACAGTACACGAGAAGGATGAACAAAATGAAGAGGAAAATGAACAAATAGTACAAAGTGAGGAAGAAGAGGTAGAAATTAAAAACAAAAATAGTCAGCCACTTTGGAAGAGCTGTAAAAATTATATTCATTAAAAAAATGCGTTATTATTAGGTTAGGTATTACTATTATTTTCTACTTTACTCTTGGGCCGATGTCGCAATTCGCCCGGGTCGGTTTAGTTCTACCTATCCGCCCCAGTACTTACTACTTCCATTTTTCGTCTTTCTTCAGTATTTGTTCTTCAGACATCCTAATTACATAAATCATTATGGTTCCTTATTTTTAGAAGGGTGGCTACATCTTACTCTCCACACAACGCACACAATTCGTAATTGAATCTTAATCTCCACTTTTCGCCGATGTAAATTGGTCAAAAAATTGTCACGATTTTCCTCTGAAAAGTGTTAGTTATTTCTTCAATTTTCTTCACCAAAGTCTAGCTTTAGCATCCATTGCATTATTGGACGTACAACGGTTTATTACAATTTTGATTTAGTTGTTTGATGGACGTCTTTGCTTCTGAAGGCATGAGTGATAAGTAGACAGTATTCGCTATCAATATCCTCCGATTAACTTGTAACAAGATATATTCACGAAATTGTCAATGCCCGTCCTAGGCCATAGATTACGACACATGGACATACAGTTGTTTAATTTAAAAACTATTTGTCAGATGATAAGAATTTATTTACGTAATGCACATGCTGTATTTCGTAATTAGGTAATGCTAGTCACGACAACTGAAAAAAGAAACGGGCTACTACGGCAGTATAGAGAACTTAGGAAAGAAACCAGTCAGAGAATATCCAATAGTGACTGCTGCAGTACTCGCTTAAACACCTCCTCTCCAACGTTCCAACTTAACCACGGTAACAACCATGAGTCGGACCTCCGCGTAGTTCCAGGTGAGCCAAAGAGCAGTCACCAAGTGAGTAGGCTCGCCACTCCTTGATTGACAATCTCGGCCATGGAGGCAGAACCAAAGCGATTGCGGCCAGCACGGGATGGACAGGAGACTTCCCCCAACTCCCAATGCAACTATTATATTACTAATAATTTAATCAATAACTTTTTAATAAAATTGATTGTTAAACCAAGAATTTGCACTAAAAGTAAACCACCCATCAGACAAAAGTATGGCAAAGTAGCTTCTCTTTACGGGTTCCAATGAGTACATCAAATTTTTCCATATCTATTACAAATCCTATTTCACTAACTGGTTATTTTATTTCTTCGTAGGAGACCTCCGCTTGATGGGCTGATATCATAAATATATTCTGATATCGTCAATATATTTTATACTTGTTGCAAAATTGTTAGATGTTCTCTCCACCAGCCTCATATGTGTCAAATTCCTTTAATTGTTTATTTTTCCGGATATCAAAATACATTTCTAATCTGAGGTTTTCTTTCATTGGATTATGTATCAAATTTAAGTGCTATGGAAAATATTTTGATTCAATTTATCAATACAGTTCAACAGATTGAAAATAGATTTTATCTGTTCTGGATGAAATTTAATTTTTGTGCAATATGTTCATCTCTAATAAAATCAACTTAAAAATCAAATAAAAAAAGCTTTTATTTTTTCAGACCCCAATCTCATAACGTTTTTAAAACGACCTTCTGTCCCCTATGTCCATGATATTATTTCGGAGACCGATTCACAATGACAAGAATGTTTGAATCCTACTGTTTTTGAAATGCAAAAATATCTTACACAATTTTAGTTTTATGTTTCATTTATTTATTTAGTTACTTTCACAAAAACACGTTTTGAGTATCTCCACTTATAATTCCGAAATCTAAAAAACCTACATACAGAAAATTATAGAGAATTCAAAAATCACAACACGCGATAAACATAAACAAATATGAACTTGTATATAATATGAAAAAATAAATACATTTGTTTAAAATGTATCAAGTAAAACCTCTTAATGCGTAGATAAACACAGACAGTTTCACTCTTGAAATATCAATTTTTCTTATGGAATTTTCGCCAAAAATGTGTCAAAATCCTTCATCCCCCACCCTATTTCCCAGAGGGGTTAATCTAAAAATCTGGAAAAAAATTTCAATAATGAACACTAATAAGAAACTCGGGATAGCTCAACAAAAAATTTTAGTCAAATTAGTTTTTTGAAAAATGTCGTTGAAAAAAAATATTTTTTTTTAAATTTATTGTTTGGTATCAAAAGAAAGCTCTTCAGATATAAATTAGGGAACGAGAAGTTTTTTTTTTTTTTCAACACCTTTTTCTTTATTTGCTCTTAAAAGCTCTAAGGCCTCAAACTAAGGAATAAAACTGATTATCAAAAAGCTTTTGATATTGATGTGATTATAAAAAAATTGATCTGAAGTGTGAATTTTTACACATTGCAGGGTTTCGCAGGTATATAGTAAGTGAAGGCGGCATGCTGAGTGTGTAGGAAAATTTTGCTTTGTAGTAACCACGGCAAAAAGAAACGATATTTTTAAAGTAATTTATCGTCTGTTAATCTAAGAGCTTTAAAAACAATTTTATGTTACAATATTTTTTTGATAATTTTAATTCGAATACCTAATACCATTATTTAGGTTTCTAAATATGTGCAGTATTTATATATATATATATATATATATATATATTGCAAGGTTCATTAAGATTTTGAAAATTGCGCCTATGGCTTCCATTGATTGTTTTAAGTCATATGCTCCACCTCTCTGGTTTCTTATAACGGGTGTTTTTTTTAGAGGTATAGAACTTTAAATTGCAATAAAACAACGATGGATTATTCGATTGACATGAATTTTTTTTTATTCGAAAGATAATCTTGTGGCATTACATTAAATCATACCAACAAGACGGCGCAACATGTCACACAGCTCGTGCCACAATCGATTTATTGAAAGACACGTTTGGTGACCGCCTAATTTCACGTTTTGGACCTGTGAATTGGCCTCCAAGATCTTGTGATTTAACACCGCTGGACTACTTTCTGTGGGGCTATGTAAAGTCATTGGTCTATGCGGATAAGCCACAAACGCTTGACCATTTGGAAGACAACATTCGCCGTGTTATTGCCGATATACGGCCACAAATGTTGGAAAAAGTCATCGAAAATTGGACGTCCAGATTGGACTACATCCGAGCCAGCCGTGGCGGTCATATGCCAGAAATCATATTTAAAATGTAATGCCACAAGATTATCTTTCGAATAAAAAAAAATTCATGTCAATCGAATAATCCATCGTTGTTTTATTGCAATTTAAAGTTCTATACCTCTAAAAAAAACACCCATTACATGACACATAGAATGAAAATATAATTCCAACAATTTACAACAAGAACTGGTTATTCAATTTACGCTCTTAAAAATTAAATGCAACATTTGCCAAAATATAACTAGAATTTTGACAAAAGAATCTGATCAAAAATTCCTAAATTTTTAGATGTTTTAGTATTTTTCCTATCTGCTGGTGGAAGAGTTGAATAAGCATGCCAAATTTCAACTCTCTTGGTTTAGCTGTTTGGCTACAATTTTTACCGAACAGACAGACAGACAGACGACAAAATGACGGTATAAGGTTTTTTTTGGTCATACCTACAAAACCCTAAAAAATGTCTGCGACATCCAGCATTCAGTTGGCTTCTTATACTTATTAAATACCTACAATACCCTGAAATGTGTGAAAATTCAAACTTCACAGTATCATAATATTTATTTATTTATTTAAGATATAATACAGACGTTACACAGTTAATTACAAATTTGCTTCATATATTGAGTCAGATACATAATCAGATACATCTGAGTATTCATACATTGCTCTGAATGTCTCTGATTTGCTTCGACTTTTCACATTTTTAAAGTAAAATGGTAAGTGTGATCGCGTTCTTTTTCTTACTTTTTAATTTGTAATTAGTAACCACGTCGTACAATTAGTCACTGGTCAATGACACATACTTGACATTGTCTATGAAATTTTCTATATGCAGGTAAAAAAATCAGGCCATTTGGCTAAGATTTTGGCCATACAGACAGATAGACAGGCAGACACATGAATATCTCTAAGAGTATGAGAATTTCTTGGTTTTATCGTGTGGTTATCATGTAATAACACAACTGTTATTAAAAATTTTCTTTACTTTTTAACCGAAACAAACCATGAAATTCTAATGCGCAAATTATCGTACTTTATCAGTAATTTAGTCAATTTCTACGTTTGTAATGGAGGATTATCGTTAAAAGTAACTAAAACCACGTATTATCCACAAAAAAACAATATAGATTATCCCAAAAAAAATTGTAGATAAACTGCGAAAATTTGAAATTGATACCAGTTTTCAATTTGCGTATATCGTATTGCCAATTAAAAACCATTTTAAAAACAATTTGGATTTTTTACAGATAACTTTTTAATGTGTCATAATTTTAAATGAAAAACGCATTTTTATGACGGCTAATCACTCACATATGTACAACACACTGAGTTTCTTTGAATATTTTTAAAATTACTTTATTTTACCCCCTAATTATAAATCGCGTTACATGGTTTGCAAAATTTTCAGCAATCATCATTAATTACACTGATATATACAATTTTTGTTTCTTGATATATGAGCCATTATATTTGAAAGTGACGTAAGTCCATTTTTCCTCATTTCGAGATATTTAAGGTTTTTTTTATTTATTTATTTATTTATTTTTTCTTTTTTTTATTTTTTTATTTAGGTAGTCACAACAACTAAGGTTATTGGCGCCCGCTATATTTAATTACTCCATTAATATTTATGATCTAAATATAATCTAGTATGTTGCACTTCCTCTGTTCCAAAATAAGTGTCCGATTTAGGAGTTTTATTTGTTCCAAATAAGTGTAAAATTTCATAAAAAAAATATGCAAAGGGATATATAACGTATATTTTTACTAAACTAAACTAAATGTGAGGAAGCTTGTAATCGTTGCCTCCTCTATGATGCAAGGTCAATTCCATACACTTCTGCAGTGTAATGAAATAATTGTCTAGTTTTTCCGCGGTTATTTCATCCCATGTTTTATGCACGGCCGCAATGAGTTCATCAATATTGGACGGGGACTCTTTCTGTTGTAATGATTGAATGGCGTTAAAGAAATCCAAATGGAGGACTAATTTAAATAAATAACTACTGATTTTTAATTTCATTATTTCAATAATCCATTAAAAAAACGGAGGGAGTATTATATTTTGTTGTAAAGGTAGGAATCTTAGAGGTATTTTATGACGCTTACTTCTACTTCATGTTGATTGTTCAGAGCTTCCTTTAGCGTTGTTGATATATTGTGGTTCATCTTTTGTATGTGATACTTTTCGCATTCTATCAGTATATGTTTAACAATGATTTTTATTTATCACAGATATTGCTTTCTGGTGGTTCTTGACGTTCAAAAATGTATTTGTGCACAACGTGCGTCCAATAAGCAGTCTGGTTAAAACCATATGGTCTTTTCGATTATTATTATTTATTTATTTTTGACATTTCCACTGTTTTTTGCATTCTTTTATTATTCTGATTTGTTTTTGATTAGTCGCTTGCCTGTATACTTTCAATTTTATTTAAAGTTTTGCATTTTACAATATTTAAAAATAATATTAATTAACCCATAACAAATTTATTTTGCTTTTCCAAGATTCTGGACATGAAAACTTTATAAGTAGTGATAAAAATTACCAATGTAGTCAAACTGTAATAGTGTTTTGGTAACTGAAAATGGACTTACGTCAATTTCAATTATAATGAAACTTGAAAAACATGAACAATGACAATTTTGAATTAATATATTTAGTGAATTGGCATGTCAGAATATACATTTAATGTTTTCTTGTATTCTTCATCTTCATCATTAAAATATTCATATCGGCGTTCTGTGTATAAAAAAAATAATATTGGTTTATGCTATTTCTATAGGCAAAACAAAGGGGCCTAAGACCGCGTAAAATAAAAACACAGTTTGATTACGAATATGAGGATAAACCAATGTAAGACGAAATATTAAAATTCAAAGTTGATTGTTTTTTCCATACTCTAGATGTAATTATCACATCGGTAGGGGAAGGATTCAAAACTCTTCTTTTTTATTCCATCATTTTCCACTTTTTGTGGAATATTGATAAATTTAAAAATCTAAAAAAGAACAAATAGAATTATGCCAATATGTTGAAAATATATTAAACAATGAAAATCTCAACGAGCGAGATATTATTGTTGTAGAGCTAGTTCAAGAATTACAATTTTTATTAAATTTAGATGAATATATTATTAAGTCTCCAGAAGAAACTGTAAATTATATAACCATTAACAACTTGTTAATGAATTCGTTTCCTAACACAATTATTATACTTCGAATTTTATTAATAATGCCGGTTTCTGTCGCGACCGCAGAGCTTTCATTTTCAAAACTCAAAATAATAAAAAATTATTTGAGATCAACTATGTGACAAAATCGACTAAGTATCCTTGCTATTACCTCAATAGAATCAGATCTATTAAAAGAATTAGACACCGAAGATTTAATTAAGCTATTTGCCAAAATTAAAGCGCGAAAAGCTCAATTTATTTAGAAAATCTTTCATTGTTTTATATTAGGTATAGGTTGTATTGTTTTACGTTATATGATGATAATATAATATTTTTCTGTTTTTACGTATAAGTATATGTTTGGTAATTTAAAAATAAAAATTAATTTATAAAATTATTTTTAAAATTATTTTCAATAGTGGATAAGACTTTACTTCAACCGTATTTCCATATACTATATCAGCCATACAAATTGCAATAGAAAATTGGGGGCGCCATATAAAATATTGCACAAGGGCGCCAAAACTGCTAGGCGCGGGCCTGGCATGATAGGCCAACATATTATGTTGATTTTAAACACAGTTAAAATTTTAATGAAAAGATTGCAGGCTGTATTGTATAAAATAAAAAAGTTGTTAATTGTAAAAACTTTAATTTTTAGGTTGAAAGGAAATGATTAAGATAAATGATTTAGGCATTTTGTATAATATCCGTGATTGTTTGTATGAATGAGGGTTTCAACTAATATTTCCAGCCGTTTTGATGGTTATGTAAATTAAAATGAAAGACCGTAGGGCGAGGGGATACACAGGGGGTAACTTAATAATTACCCTTTGTGGAATTTAAGCTAGGTTGATTTTGAGTTTCATTATTCTTGATTATTTGTGGGACTAAATGGCTCTATTCTCAATTATTTTAATGGGAATTATGAAGTGTACAGCTATAGCTGATAGATGGCATTTTAGTCCGCTGTGAAATTGTTATTCAGATTTTATAATAGACTTTAAATTTTCAAAGTACAACTTTATATGTCGTGAACAAATTTGTTTAGGATATTGCCAAGTTAAATTATAATATATAAAAATTAATATCTTTGCTATAGTAAATTTGTTGTATTGGAAACAATATACATTAAAGGTTAACTGTATAGTCCATATTAAATAAGAATGCAGTAAGTGGTGCTGCGAACCCAGAACGAGTTACACACTGCAAATACAATATTGTGGGGAATTTAAATTAAAGTATATACTCAGGGCAGTAACGTTTTTTTCGGGCTCTGGGCAAGATTTTATAATTGTCCCCCCGCAAAAATCGAAAAAAAAAAAAACATCGATGCTGTGCGCAAAATGATTGAAGAAGATCGGCATGTGACTTACAATGAGATAAAGGCATCTTTTGGCATATCGCAGACGACAATACATTCGATTTTGCATGAACATTTAGCTGTGAAAAAGATCTTTTTCCGATTGATTCCGTATAATTTGACCGAAGCTCAAAAAAAGGCTCGTGTTGATTGGTGTAAGGGAATGCTAAAAAAATTCAACCTAGGCGCTGCAAAATCCGTATACCACATCGCTACAGATGACGAAACTTGAATTTATTCATATGAACCGGAAACTAAGCAACAATCCACTGTTTGGGTCTTCCAAGATGAACCGAAACCCACAAAAGTATTATGGTTGCGACATGTGGCAACCATTCCTCATCATGATTGGAGAACAGTTAATGCTGAATGGTATACAAAAATTTGTTTGCCAGACGTCATCGACAAAATCAGGAAAAACAACCAAAATGTCGCATCATTCTTCATCATGGCAATGCAAGCTCTCACACAGCACGTCAAACAATTGATTATTTGTAGGAGAAAAACATCGAATTAATATCTCATTGCCGGTATTCGCCTGATTTATCCCCTTTAACGACTTTATTTTGTTTCCCAGTGTCAAACAAAAAATGTGTGGACAGCCATTTTCATCACCTCAAGAATATGTTGAAGCCTTCGAAAACCATGTTTATGAGATACCAACTTCAGAGTGGAAAAAATGTTTCGAGAATTGCTTTGAACGCATGCAAAGGTATATAAATCTTAAAGGCGAATATTTTGAAAAGCTATAAAACATTTCTTTCTTAGTTTTTGTAAAAACTTAAAAGGTAGCCCTCGTAGATAGTACCTATGTAAATAGGGCATCACTGATATAGAGGTTAAAGTAATTAGTAGCATTCATAGTAATTTAAAATCAAATAACAACCGTGTCTATTTCATAGAACGAACGTAATAATTGAAAAAAAAAGTTCCCTGTTCATATGTTGGCATAGAAACAACTGTGATCTGTATACTGAAATCCATACAATAAAATATTAATAACTTGAAATTACCAATCTGACGTCAACAAACAGTGTTTACCAACCCTAAAATTCAAAATATTCGTACGCATCGTTCCGTCAATGTGTACACAAGCCTAAAGCCCGGCAATCCTGAGTGCCCGACAAAATCCATCTCGGACTGAACTCTTCAACTCTCTCTTACCGACTGTGACATGTCATAACACTATCTCTGTCTCTCCCTTCTATTCCTACCCCACCGTTCTTGTACATAATGGACTCGAGAAAAAACAAATTTGTTTTTTACGCTCAAATAGAGAAACAAAATTGAAAAGGAAACTGTAATGTCGGTCGGACCGTTTTGTTGTTTTTACATTTGACGTGTAGTCGATCATGCATATACTGTATTTTATCATACAATGCTAGAAGTGAAAACTTACAAATTATCAACTGTTTTTAAGATGTTTGCTAATAGTTAGGTTATGTAAAGGGTAGGATATCCTGTTACGGATATCTTATTTTTTGGGGAAATACTTATAATACCTATACAGGATGTGGGTTTGTTAATTTGTATTTTTATAAGCTTCCTTGCTTTTAATGTTAGAATTATATTTAAATAAACCAATTTCAATTATTAGTTACCATCTGTGACCTACAGATGGATATCAAAAGATTTAAACTTAACGTCGAGTCACGTTGTAGTAACGTTAAAGCCGCATTCAGAGCTCTTTAAATTAACACGTTGTAGTCTGTTCGTTGTTACGCTGTAAGTTATGTTTCTATGGATTGTTTTAACGTTCTAAGCACCGTTCACAGCTAGTTAGAAATTAATGTGTTACGAATAGTCCGACATCTGTGTGTTTACCAACCAACTAAAAGGCTTCGTAAAATGAATTTTATGTATTATCGTTTTTATAATTCTGTTGTCTTAGATTTTAACTAACTAAACCTAACCTAATTACCAAAATTTATCATATTTACTGTCCGTCTTTGTAATTTTGGAATACGATATGTCACTATGGTGTCACTGATAGAATGCGATAGCCAATGGGTTTATATCTCTGTCTCATTAAAACATCTCACTAGCTATAAGTTTAGAAAATTATCCATAATCCACAGCGACCAACGTATTAAATTTAGAGGTCTGAACGGTTTCACGTCTTACCATATGACAAACTTCTAGTGACAGTACACAGTCTATAAGTTATTGATTTAAGAGCTCTGAATGCGGCTTTAGTGATAGGGAAATAAATATAAGATTGTAGCGCCGCGATAGTCAGTTTTGAAACGTAGGTAGTGGGTACTTAATGTTATTGTTACATAGCTGTGAAAGTAAAATTATAGGAATAAATATATTTTACAATATTTTGTGAACCTGTTTTACTATTTTATAAACAAGTAAGTATATACAAATGTTTATAAAGCCATTTTTTGCATGACACATCTCTTAAAAAAATTAAAAACTATATTTTGTGATGTAGGTTATAGTGATAAAAAAAATGTATAGTGGATTATTTCAAGAATGAAAATGGAATTAAAAATTCACGCGTTGTATATGAAGGAGAGGAAGTGTAAGCAAATTTTCAACCAATGGCCCACTTTTTTCCAAAGTTTTCTTATTAATTTAACATTGTCTGTAGTAAAAAATTTCCAAAGAGCGTGTAAAAACTGCCATGTATTTGACAGTCAAAAAAGGATATACCTACTGTTATCTTTCGTGCTTGCCTCTTCGGTACTTCCTTCTAAGGTAAAATAACCCAAAGACATAACGTCTGTTGATAGCAGCACACATGCCCGAATCATAACCACACAGTCGATGAAGTGTGTGAAAGATAACAATGATTTTATAGTCGACGGCAGCACCGGTTTTGCTGGTGTGTGTGTGAAAAAGAGTTTAAGAACCGATGCCGGTGTGCGTGAAAACTGCGAAAAACAGTTTCTTGATTATACCTTACGGTTTTTGAAAACAAAATATTACGCCGAATCTTCTTCCATGCAAATTAATAGTAAATGGAGCAGCCACAAAAATTAAGATTTCCGAACACTGTACTCAAACCGAAGTGACACAAAAAATGAAAAAAGGCAGCAAACTACTACAATATACACGTGATAATAGTAAAGAAGTCTAGGAAGGAGGATAGAACATTCGTTACCAGGAAAAATCGCGAAATATGCAGATCAGCTGAAAGTAGATTCACAGACAAATATGTCGCTGTTTCTGTGAAGTAGAAGATTTATTATTTACTTATTTTATTAATTTATAAATATTAATCTGAAAATTTTAATGTTTTGCAGTGCTAACAGAGAATTGTCAAATAGCAAATAATCGAAATGCAACTGGGCTTAACTAATATTCAATTTTAGCAAATCCGTCTCATTTTGACAAATCGAATTCATCTTAATCACACCCCAGAGAGAGACCACATTTCCCCCTTTACTGATTACTGATTTCTAATTTTACCCCTCACTAGAAATAAGGGGTAGCACCATGTCAATAATCGAAACACAGGGACAGAATGTACAAAAACACATTCGTTTTGCGTAATAAACAAATAATGAATATTAAAAATTGTAACCATATTTCGTTATAAATGAAATTGGATTTTTAAAAATTTATAACAGCAGAAAATTGGAAAGAAGTTAATAATAAATGGGGTAGAATGTGAAATAAATTTTGATATTTAAAATATATTTCATGAAATAGTGAGTTTTTTATTACATAGTGCCGTGGAAACAAGATGTGTGGTCTGAATGAATATCTGAGTACCATCTAAAAAGATATTTCTGCATCTATAACGTTTTTACTGCACCTATTCACGCAACAAGAATTCTTGTTCTAAAAACTAACCTGTATGGCGAGTAAAACAACTTCCAATTGTACATAAACTGAGCTATCGACGTCAAAACAATTTTGTCGACTTCAGAAAAGCATTACAGATCTTAAGATACTAATATGTTGAATCATTCGTAAACTTTATAAAAAAAGTAACTTTGTAAAAAACATTTATACAAATTACAGGTTCTGCTTATAAACTGTAGGTGCCTTCCTGTGTACGCTAAAAAAATGGACGTAATACTGACCATATTATCACAAAGGTAATCCCAGGTCAGGAATGCGACACCTAAACATTGCGACGTTCAGCTGTTTTATTAAAAAACTATTTGTCAGCGTCTAGCATAAGTAGCCTAGTTACGCAATGCATACGCTGCATTTTCGTAATTAGTAATATTTGTCATGACGATTGAATATCGGAACTAGGTCAATCGGAGGTATAAGTAAATGGATGTCGTATGGAAGCCGGGCAGAGGAAGCTAACCAACTCTTATACAATTTCTACTCAACAATGTGACGAGCAGGAGACCGACTCCATATACCGATACATTCGGTGAGCCAAGCAGCAGTCACAATGTGAGTGGGAGAAGGCTTCTCCAGACTCCTCGATTCTCTGAAGGGCAACCCCCGTCTCGGAAATAGGTCCAAGATGATTCTGGCCAACACAGAGTGTACCGAAGACTTACTTCTCCAACTCACATGGACGAATACAATTTTACAATAACACTGTAATTTTAATAGTATAATATCATACGACTTTTATAAGACGATGTATTGTCACACAAGTTGTTTGGAGTACGACGAGTGAAGCGAGGAGTGCTCCAAAGAAAGAAGTGTGACAATACGTCGTATAAAACGAGCATAATATACTATTTTTTATTCTTTGCTTCACTTATTTTATAGAAATGTCATTTATAAAAAATATCGGAATACAATCTAGGTATGTTTGTGAATTGCGGTCACCATAGCAACAATGTCTAATAAGGCAATTTCTATGATAACATAACACAACAGTAATTTGACAGATGCAAAACAACAAACTTTCTCTTTGAATTTTCTTAATAATAATATTATAAAATAATTATCTGACATGGAAAAACTTACAAATTGTATTAAATAAACATTTGAAAATATTTGAGGTTATCAATGACACGCCGTAGACGAGTAGTACTGCCAATCTCTCAAAAAAAAGTCACCAGAAACAGTTTAACAATTCTAGCATTTTTAACATTTCAGCTTCTATTGTTAAACTGTTTTCAGTGTAACAATGATATTATTATGAACGCAAAGTTTAAAAAATTATTTAATAAATTGTATTGTTAAAACCAGCAGTTACATTTCCATCTAACCACTCACGTGACAATATTACTCCTGAATGTACAAGATTGAAAATGTTTTCATGAAACCTAATAACAGGAGACCTATGCCCGACTCAGTCTGTCGGCGCGACAGACCAATGATGATCATAAATAACTTCGGGAAAAAATTGTAATTTCTCATTATAGATTCACTACCTCATCATATCCAACAAGTTTCGGCTTGTTTGTTCTAAGCAAGTGTCCCTTAGTTTTATCACAACAGTGACAGCTTGCAATTACGATAACAAGTTTGTAATTCATAAAATGGAGGGATAGAAAATGCGCATTCGCCACATACTGTTTTGGGAAAACAAGGGAGTACATTCATCCCAACAATAAGCCATTGCTTATAATAGGTCCATAACATAAACGCATGGCAACTGCATAAGGCGAATTAATGGTGTATTACTGTTCTGCTTATAGTACGAACATCAGTTTATAACAAACAGACTAGTGTTTCTGATTTCTCGACATTTTTCATTTCTCGAGATATAAACATTAGACTTATTTTCCCGAGAATTCTCAGTAAATATTATAAATCGCTTATATCTTTTTTATTTTTTATTTTAAGGCCTTTGCTACTAGCAATTAGGCAGGACAATTTTTATAATTTTTCGAAAATTCCATGCCTGAACAGGATTTGAACCCGAGACCTTAGCAACGCAGGGCACGTCTGTTACAACTACGCTACGCATGTCGGCATAAATCGCTTCTTATCTGTTACCAGAGTTGCATTGCGGGAGACCGAAGACAAATTTTATAAAAATTAAATTATAATCAGTAACTCACTAAACATTATATATTTTTTAAATAGTTTTTTAAAAGCACAATGCGTTTAACGTAGCGCCGAGAAAAAATTAGTTTTCTCGAGAAAAAAAAATACATTTCTTCTCTTTTAGAAAGACTTCTCGAGAAGAAACACTAAAACAGACAAGATACTCCATTCATACATCTTTATGCTTATGCCAGGCCCTTGTGCTATGGATCTATTATAAATGAGGCTTAATATCCGTTCACATTTTGCTCAGATAACAACCAATAAGAAGCGCTGGATAAATTACGATCGAAAGTATTACCTCACCCACTTTTGGTACCGATTTATTACCCTACAACTTCTATATGGGTCCATTAAAAAAGAAATCCCCAAATTTGTCTTCGCTGGCAACTAAGACACTTTTTCTCTATCGACATACGCAATTTGTCCGGGCAATGGGATAAGTGAGCATTAAAGCTAGGGTGACCATCCGTCCCGGTTTTCGGTCGATTGTCCCGAAAATTGTTCTCGGGACGCCAGATTGTCCCGGTTTTTTAATCTTTTTGCTCTTCACTTTGGATTTGGAAGGTGAGGACCTTTTTATTTGCTCTTTATTTTGGATTTGGGAGAAAACAAAAAAACAAAGACCTTCTTTTTTTTTCCTGTGTCCCGGTTTTCCTTCACTGAAATCTGGTCACCCTAATTAAAGCAATGACATCATTTTAATTGTTTCTTTTTTTTTTTTTTTTTCATTAAATGTGTTGTATAAAAAACTCCAGGTCAAATCTATACTCCCCTCGTATTAAGAAACTTATAGCTTTTCATTGTCATTTTCTAGTGTTTAATACTTTTAACATGGACTATACATCTTGTGTACACAATATTTTGAATTTAAGGGTTGGTAAACAGTGTTTGCTGACGTCAGATTGGTAATTTGAGGTTATTAATATTTTATTGTGTGGATCTGAACAGAAACGTGATCTGGAATGTCCGAATTGCGATTTCCAAAGAATTTTTTTTTTATGAAAATTAAATATTTACTTTCTTGCATACCCTTACATTATTTATTTATAGGGGGAGACGAAAATGTCAGTCATGTCAAATTTTATTACATGCTTTATTTTTAGGGCGTTTCTCGGGAATCATGTATTTGCAACTGTTGACTTAAAAAAATCTAAATTATTTGCTCTGTGATAGAGGTCGGAATTAGCTTTGATTAAGGTTCATATTAGAAATATAGATTACAAATCACAGTCCTAATTCTTAAAATAATGATATACAACGTCAGGCAGCGAACCAAATTAGGGTCCTAGTTTAGATTGACTATGCACTTAATATGATATACCTGTCATTTGTGAGTTGACTGCTGTTGAGTTTGTTTCGAAGTTATTTCGTTAAAATTTTAAGAGGTTTTTGTAATATGGTTTTCTTTACCCCGGCGAATTTTAAGATGGATCTGATCGAAGAACAGTGTCTATGTAAAGTTTAGTTTCAAACTTGGAGAGACGGCCTCAGAAACCAACTTTTGAAGAAGTCATTTTTTTTTTTTAGAATAGATTCTCCGAGTCGAACTGCATGTTATAAGTGGTTTGGATATTTAAATGTGGTAGAAATTCAATTAAAGATGGTTACAGATTATATACTTATATTAATCCTTTCACTTTTAATGTAGCATGGGGCATCCACGAAAATTATCCAACAGACGCAGTTTATTTTTGCGCTTTTACCTCATTCCAGGAGTTCCCCGCTCTCTCCACCTCAGAACGGTTCTTTTCCAAGTAATACGCAGTCTTCCTCTTGGTCGGCTTGCCTGAGGATTCCAATCTAGAGCCTCTTTCGTTATTTTGTTGGTGCCTCTGAGCGTATGACCAATTCACTTCAATTTATGGTTTTTAATCTGTTGATATATGTCTCCTATTTGTCTTCTCCAAGAGTTCGATGTTGGAAATTTTATTTTGCCAGAATATATGTAACATTATCCTGAGACATTTATTTACAAACACCTGTAGTTTTTTCTCTATTACCGTAGTGGGCCATAGTAGATTGGATAGGACTTTCGTAAAACCAACGAAGAGGTTATCCAGGTTAGCGAATTAATCCATACTAATCGACGATTGTTAGCGAGAAGAAGTAGTAATATTATACGGGTTTTGTTCAATTAAAAAATAGATATTTTGATCAATATCGACAACCACGATAACGCACGAGCTAACACTTTCCTTATGATTCGGCAGTTTTTGGTGAAGAACAAAGTTATTCTCGTTCTCCATCCACCTGACTCGCGTTGTCCTTAAAAGGACGTTGGCCGTCTTCAAACGATTGATAGATGAAACAAAATCGAAAACTGATCTAAAGGCAATTCCAAAATGCTCCTACTTATTCTAAAAGTAGAAAAGAAACAGACCAAAAATATGCTGTCGCAGAAATACATTTGTTGAAATTAATAGTGAATAAAAAAAGTGTATGTACCTAAGCGGGAAAGTGAATGCTTTTCGGGCAGAAAGAAGATATTACAGCTGAGACGCAGCAAAATCTAGCCACTTCTTGAGGCTCAGAAAACTACTTTCCCATGGTTCACACAATATTTTTTTCCTACGACTTCTAGGGCAGTGTTTCTTAACTGATGGTCTGCGGACTACTGGTGGTCCTTAGCAAAAAATTTGTAGTCCGGGAAAGGCTTATAAATTATTATTTTTGAGATTTTTTGTTCATTTTTTTAGGTTCTTTTGTCCATTTTCTGTGATTTTTGTTCATTTGTCAGTGTTTTTGTATTACTAAGATGTAATATAGATGTAGTGTACATAAACAATAAAATTGTTCAATAGTACATTTATTTTTTCTGGTCCGCGGTAGAAAATTAAATATTTTACTGGTCCACAATAGGTTTTCGGTTGAAAAACGCTGTTCTAGAGAAGTCTCATTTCGATATGAATAGTTGAGAAGAAATTAGTTTAATTTCGCATGTCATGCGCGCGCAATCGTTGCGGAATTGATAAATTCGCACCAATGCGAATGTGCAGTGCGCACCAATAAATCAATTCACACAAATGCGCATGTGTAGTGTACAAGAATTTTCATTCCCGTACTGGCTGTGCGCGCATTCATGGCTGTTAACCAAATTTATATTATATTTTCTTGTTAATTTATTTAATGAAAAATTGTAATTGGTGGAAAAACATACATATTCCGAACTCGAATGAATTGCTTCACTTGCCTGCGGCTCAATCAGCAAACTTCAATTGTTTACGGAATATATGGCATTCCACTTTAGTTGCACAATATATTAGGTGTACAACTTTGCTTCCGCCGTTTTCCTATAAATTGCTTTAGCGGTAAGTAGTGGTCAAAATAAACAGATCATAGACGTCATGCAAAAAACATTAGTCGATTTGTGTCTGCATTATAAAGTCATTCTCGATAAAAAATGTCAGTTTACGAGCCAAGTTATAATTTTCTGCTTCAATATGAAGAAATCTGCAGCTGAGGCTCATCGAATGCTTTCAGATACTTATGGTGAGGCCGCTATTAGTGAAAGAACATGTCGTAAGTGGTTTCAACGCTTCAAGAACAGTGATTTTGACGTGGAAGACCGGCATAGGATACCAACAATGCTCGACCCTATGTTGCGAAAGTGGTCAAGACATACCTAGAATTGTTGAAATGGGAAGTCCTACCCCACCCGCCGTATTTTCCAGACGTTGCTCCCTCTGAATATCACTTGTTTCGATCAATAGCAAACGGCCTGGCTGACCAGCAATTGGATCGATTCGTAGATCGCTTCAAAAGATGACCAGTTTTTTCAACGCGGGATTCGTATGCTGCCCGAAAGATGGGAGAGAGTAGTGGCTTTACTGTGCGTCACTATTTAAAATAACTTTTACTCTTTACCATCTGTTGTCAAATAAATATATTTCTATAATTATTTTTTTTGTTAAATATGTCCCTAACCTAACCTAAATAATTTTTTGGAAAAACTGTAATAGTTCAAAAAGGTTTGAGAACGCCAAGGTAAGACTTTAACCTACGCAGAACATACCTCATTTTGATTATTGCAGTTAAGTAAATATTTTTCTATAATTACATTTTAACTGGTGAAATCAACCACATGAAATAATTTTTGCCGACCTGCGTAGCATAATGGTAAAACACGTGCCCTGCGTTGAAAAGATCTTGCGGTCGAATCCCATACAGGCATGGAATTTTCAAAAATTCGAACTATCCTGGCTAATTCCCGAAGCAGCAAAGGCCAATAAAATGAATTTAAAAAATAATAATAATTTTTGAAATATTAACATTAAATGATACAAAACCTATTTTTCGAAGTTCTGTAAAACATACTTGTTTTGACTTATTGCAGCTTTCTTCGTGATTTGCGATATATTCGAAGCATGTAATAGAGACCCAAACAGTTATAAAATGTCGTTGTTCTGAAAGTTAGAATTAGGCATGCAATATATTGAGCAACTTTAATAAATGTGTATAATTACAATCGGTTCATTATGAAAGATAGATTAAATTCCTGTTTCTTAAGGAATTAATTATTGTTCATAAAACCCGGCAGCCGTTATAAGTCAAGTTTATTGGTTTTCTATATTATGAAGTTAGAGGAATAGTGATTGCAAATTTTCATCTCCGAATATAAATTGATTTGAAATGAAGTTATACGATCGGTAATAAATGTAGATTTCAACCTGTAGATTTTGATTGAAATCAACCATTTGCAAGTGTATATAAAAACTCAATAATAAATTTATTTAATTCATTTTCAATTTACATCATCTGTATATATTTTTCAACATTAGAACTGATTTATTAGCCAAATCTTATCTGCAAAAAAATAAAATCATGCATGTAACAGATGTTGTAATAAAAGTTTAGACCTTTGCAGATGAGCCTATACGATATTAATAAAGAACTAGCAAAGAGAACACATGTGTATCATTTAACACAACCTGTAACTTATCACATGGCGCAGTCGGTAGGATAATTTGTAAATATCATGAGAGTTTAAGAATAAAAAAATTTATATGAAGTGTGAATTTTCACACATTTCAAGGTTTCGCAGATATTTAGTAAGTGAATGATGATTATTTGGGATTCCAAAACAAATTTTATGTTAAAATATTTTTTTGTTAATTTTAATTCGAATACCTAATACCATTATTTAGGTTTCTAAACATGTGCAGTATTTATATATATATACAGTTACGGTCAAAATAATAAATACATTTAATACACTAACCTTATTATTTGTAGTTGGAACACTAAATAAATTCATATTTTTATTCTAATTGGCATAACCAATAAAGCACTTTATGATCTATTAAAACCATAATATTTATCAAGAAATATTATATGGTGATAGAAATATTTTGATATTTGTGAAAACACTACCTGAAATGGTTGGTCAAAATAATAAATACAATCGAGAAAATTTACTCAAATATAAAATTTATATTTCATTTTACTGTTACTAATTACATAATACTAATTTTTATAATCTTAGTAATCAATAGCATGACTTTTATTTGTCAAAACGGCCCGACATCGTTTGGGTATCGCCTCGATGAGCCGTTGACAGCTCTCTACAGCGTTCGCTGTACCAACCTTCTTGAACAGCAGTCCGTAATTCATTTTTGTTCCTTGGTTTTTCCAGCTCAACCCTAACTTTTATTAGTTTCGAAAGATTTTCTATTGGATTCAAACCCGGTAATTGAGCAAGCCAAGGTAAAACTTGAACATTGTTTTGCTGGAACCATGTTTTTGTTGCACGAGCCGTGTGTTTAGAGTCGTTAGCTTGCTGGTAGATCCATATTAGTGGTATATTCCATTCCACATAGGGTAGCATAATAGTTTCCAAAATTAGGATGTAAATTTTTTTCGTCATTATCTCATCAATGCGAAATAATGGACCTATACCATGCCAAGAAAAACAACCGCAAACTGAAATCTTACTTTCTCCATGTTTACGGCTTTTTTCGTGTATTTAGGGTTAAACGCCTGGAGGACGCCTAACAAAATTTTTCCCATCATTTCCAAACAACATAAATTTACTTTCGTCACTAAATATAATATTTCTTCATTTTTTAATACCTTCTGCACCATACCAGTAAACGTGTTCTTGAGCAAATTCCTTACGGACTTGTAAGTGTCTTGGTTTTAATAATGGTACTTTTCTAGGCGAACATGATCTTAAGCTATGCTTTACCAAGTACTTTCTAATGGTTCGTGCAGAAATATTCGGTTGTAGTTCGGTTAGTAAATTAGTTGATGACATGAAAGGATTTTTTTCACTTCCTTCACCAAGCGTCTATCTTCGTTCTTCGAAGTTTTGTGTGGTCTACCCCGGGTTTCTTCTTTAAATTAGTGACTGATGGCATTTTGTACCATTCCCAAAGAGCAACCCATAATATTAGCAATCTTGTAAAAGAATTTCCATCATTTTTAAATTTTTTAATTAAGTTCCATTTCACTACCTCAATGCTTATTCTTACCCATCTTTGCAATAGTTTGAACAAAACTAAATAATTTTTTTTGTAAAACATATACTTTTAAATACATTATGAAATTGTTTGAACCTGTCTTAACTCCGTTATCAAATCATTTTTAAGAGTTTTAGGAAATGTATTTATTATTTTGACCAACCATGTCAGGCAGTGTTTTCATAAAAATTAAAATATTTCTATGACCAAATAATATTTCTTGATAAATATTATGGATTTAATAGATAATAAAGTGCTTTATTAGTTATGCCAGTTAAAATAAAAATATGAATTTAATTAGTGTTCGAACTACAAATAATAAGGTTACTATATTAGGTGTATTTATTATTTTGACCGTAACTGTATATATATATATATATATATATATATATATATATATATATATATATATATATATATATATATATATATATATATATATATATATATATAGCAAGGTACATTAAGATTTTGAAAATTGCGCCTATGGCTTCCATTGGTTGTTTTAAGTCATAAGTTCCGCCCCTCTGATTTCGTATACATTGAAACATAGAATTAAATTATAATTGGAACACTTGTCGGAACCTGTTTAACACCCACTGGTTATTAAATTTACGCTTTTAATAATTAAATACAACATTTGCCAAAATATAACTAGAATTTTGACAAAATAATTTTGTAACAGGAAGCGAACTGTAGTTTGCAACTTAGGAAGCGAGATGCCTAACCACTACACCATGAAAGCATACTTACTTTTTTACATAACATATTAAATATTTACGTCGTCAACCAAAAAACACAAAAAATGCGTTATTTTCCGAAAACATAATGTGATCAACAATTCCTGTTGTACTATTCCGGTTCACACCAATGTACAATACTCAGATTTTTTTCAGATTTTCAGTTTAAACCATCTCGGCTACAGGTGTGGGACAAAAAAAAATTTGCACAATTTTGACAAAAATCGCGTCAAAATATGTTATTTTGCAAAAGAAAAATTTTGATCGTTAATCCACGTACTAAGGGCTTTCATTTGATAACCTATTCAGAAAAACTTATTTTTTTTTTTCGATGAGCACTTGTTTATTTATTTGTTCTTCCTATGTGCGGGTCAAAGAGTTGTATAAGCATGCCAAATTTCAACTTTCTAGGTTTAGCCGTTTGGCTACAATTTTTACCGAACAGACAGACAGACAGACAGACGACAAAATTACGGTATAAGGGTTTTTTGATCATACCTACAAAACCCTAAAAAGGTACGTACGTATAGTATTTATCTTAAGAATACAAGAGATCTTATAGATGTTGTAATAAAGTTTTGGACCTGACCAGACGAGCCTATACGATACCAGATATGTTAATAAAGAACTAGCAAAGAAAACACATATGTATCATTTAACACAACCTGTTACCTGTTACATGGCGCAGTCGGCAGGATAATTTGTAAATATTATTAGTTCAGAAAGAACAAAAAAGGTTTTTAAATGTAATAATAGGGTTTTTTTTTGTGATATGGGGGCCTCAAATTCAACGAGCGTTCATATTGAAGGAACGAACATTTGTATTTAAGGGCCAAAGATTCGTATGTAAGTGTTAACGTGCATATTAAGTGAACCCAAAGATTTGTGCAAATTTTCATCAATACTGTGGCATTTGGGCTTGACTCTAGCAAAAGTCGTTCCTGCGAATGCCCGAACATAGACGGCCGACGAAAAGCTGCGGCTCTGCCTACACACCATTAACAATTTTTTTATAAAATAACAAACATTCCTTTCAAATTGCTGTGTCATCAAAAAACCTAATTTTGATGTATCAAAAATAAAACAATATCATTCCTTCAAAACTTAATGTTAAATTGTTTCCCTAATGAGATTTTTATTAATTTTGCATTTCATGGTGTTATTTTGCATTTGAGAGTTTAATTATGTTTATTAAAATTTATTGGTTTTCAGCTTGTATGATTTTATTTTTCATACCAATGGATTCAATAAACTATTTTGAATTTGACATTATGTTCTCTTTGTATTTTCCGGATTCTGTAGAATTTGAGAAAAAAAATTATACAATTGTGTTTACTTCAAAATTTCTAGTGAAAAAAGTGTAATTGAATTGTCAAAACAAACACCTTCTGTTTGTTAATATTTTAAAATTAACCGTTTTAATTATAAAACTGAGTTTTTTTAGTGCACTAGAGACGAAATACGTAACATATCCAGTGTTTATTTACCTTGTGTACACATCTGATTAAATTGTGTGAGAAGTGTGCTGTTGCCATGTATTGAATGATGATATCTGTACAAGTGGCTCTGGTTTCGATTACCTCGGCCAGTCGACACTTACCTCTGCACTAGCCACTCTCTAGCTCGTTCGCCCCGCCATTGTACATCACTGCACGCATCTGTTTATCGACTGCTACTTCACTCCACTTCTTTCCAATACTCGACATGTTGAGAAAGGACCATTGGAAAAATATTTGTTTTTCTAAAAAGTTTTTTATAGATTGTTTATTCGATTTAGTTGGGTTCAAATTGGGTATTGGCCCACTGTTTTTTAAGCTTTTGTACGTAAAACTAAAAAGAAATCCAACAATCACACAGGTGTCTGTCTCTTTGTGCGGTAGGAATTGCAGTAAACTGTACAAATGTCCGAATTGTCAAAAAAAAAATGTCACCTTTTAAATTATTATATGTTCGCGAAATTAATTTGTTTTTTACCGTCGATCTGATTGAAGGCGATGGAAAATTATTCAATCTTAATGTGAACAAAGACTAAGCTTTTTCAATTAATCTCCACCGGAAGATACGGATTAAAATATCAATTGCAGAAAGAAACATTAAAATACAAAAGAAGAAAAACCACTTCAAGAAACTTGTATTTCATTTATTTTTGCATGGAATCACTCTCCATATTATTCTCAGTTGCAAATCAAAATTTCAGGCCAAAAGATTAATAACTTTTTAAAGTTATTCAGTAAAAACATCTTATACTCAATCACCTGTTTCAACTTATTGCAGACTATGATGAAATAAAATAATTTCAATTGTTTTTTTATTGTTAAAACAATGGCATAATGATAATGGGTCAAATCGATTTGTAATTCCTGGTAGAAAAAACAAATAAAATCGTGACTTTTCGTCGTAAACGTTGGTAGCAAGTTGTTAATCTTGCATGAAATAAGTTACGCTACAGTAGTATTTAAATAAAAATCTCATTATAATGTTATTTTTAAATTGTCATGAAAATTACTCAGTAAATTACACTAGTTCTTTTTAAGGTTCATATGCATATTGCAGGGCCGGTCGTACACTTTTTAACACCGCAATTTAACCTTCGTAAAGCGAAATATAATATTTTGCACACCCAGTGGCGTAGGCTATTATTTTCTTAAAATTGGTTTCTATTCTATAAATAAGCCTATTGCGCCAATCCTTGGGTAATGGCCTCCCCCAAAGCTTTCCAATTCGGTCATCCTGGCTGTTTTTGGTCAAACCTTGTCGACACTGGTCAGTTCATTTTGCCATATCCTTATTTGGCGGTCTTGATTCCCCTGTCTCTCCAATGGTGTCCATTCTGTAGCTAGTTTGGAGCAGGCGCGCATCCATGATTTTTTCTTGGGGGGAACTCAAAAGACAAAATTGTTTGAAAAGGGTAGAAATCTGGAAATTACTCGGCAAAAAGTGCTGGCCAAAAAAAGGTCATCGCTTCCAAAATACAAGTGATGGCCTAAAAAATAGTTCCTCACTTCCAAAATACAAGTGAAGACCTAAAAAATAGATCCTCACTTCCAGAATACCAGTAATGACCTAAAAAAAAGTTCATCACTTGTATTTTGACAAAAACCACTGTATTTTGTGCTCTTCGGGAAGGGACTGAAGCCCGTAAGCTCTCCCCTAGGTTTGCACCTGTTCTGGACCACCTGTTATCGGCACACCTCATGTCCTATCCATTTTCCTTTCATAGATCTTACTCTTTTCGAGACATCTGCGACTTTTGTTCGTAGACGTAGATTTGTGTGTCTGATCCTTTGTCTAAGAGATATGCAGTAGACACCTTTATCTCGGTTGTTGGCAAGTTGTTAATTTGGTCTTATATTTCTTGGTCAGTAACCAAGTCTAACAACCATACGTAAGACTGGTTTTGCTGTGTTTTTTTCCAATTAAATCCCAACAGTTTTCTCTCGAAGATCGGAACCGGATATCCGAAACAGGGATACTCGAAAATTACAAACACGATTTTACCCGAAAATCGGAAACGGACTTTCCACGTTTTTTCCAAACACGTGTCGTTCTGTTGTTTATTTCGCATTGCTTTTATGAAAGAAGATTAGTTGGCCTAAGTATACATATTTATCGGCATTGTTGTGTATTTTTATTGGTATAACATTGGTATTTTCTATTGTAGAAGATAAATAGTCGGTCCCAACGCGACCAATTCTTTCATTTCCTCATGTACTCAGGTAATTTTCCGATTTTCTGTCACCCATCCTCAAGTAATTTGCTGTGTGTGTGTGTGTGTGTGTGTGTGTGTGTGTGTGTGTGTGTGTGTGTGTGTGTGTGTGTGTGTGTGTGTGTGTGTGTGTGTGTGTGTGTGTGTGTGTGTGTGTGTGTGTGTGTGTGTGTGTGTGTGTGTGTGTGTGTGTGTGTGTGTGTGTGTGTGTGTGTGTGTGTGTGTGTGTGTGTGTGTGTGTGTGTGTGTGTGTGTGTGTGTGTGTGTGTGTGTGTGTGTGTGTGTGTGTGTGTGTGTGTGTGTGTGTGTGTGTGTGTGTGTGTGTGTGTGTGTGTGTGTGTGTGTGTGTGTGTGTGTGTGTGTGTGTGTGTGTGTGTGTGTGTGTGTGTGTGTGTGTGTGTGTGTGTGTGTGTGTGTGTGTGTGTGTGTGTGTGTGTGTGTGTGTGTGTGTGTGTGTGTGTGTGTGTGTGTGTGTGTGTGTGTGTGTGTGTGTGTGTGTGTGTGTGTGTGTGTGTGTGTGTGTGTGTGTGTGTGTGTGTGTGTGTGTGTGTGTGTGTGTGTGTGTGTGTGTGTGTGTGTGTGTGTAATAAATTTGGATGAAAACTGTATTAAAATTTTGACGCGATTCCAATCGAAATTTTCCCCCACAATTTGTCACTTTCTATAGGTAAAGGCTTACAAAAACATGAAATGTGTGAAAATTTAGTATTCAATTCATTAGTATTATTATTATTATTATTTTCTACTGCATGTCTTTCCAATATAGAAATTTGTTTGAAACCACCCCTGTAAAAACAAACATTATTCATCATTAAATATATGTGTACGGGAAATAGTTAACATAAAAGTAAATAAGTTAAAATAAGTATTTCCCTGTAAGGTTTGTTCCGGCCACATTGCTTACTTTACGTTATGTTACGTATACGATCGCTAATGAAACAATTATAAGCGCAAGTACTGGCACGTTAGAATGGCACGGTGGGACCATGGGGTTCCTACTCGCACTATGATTCACGATATTTGCTCCCTCTCTTGATAAATATCTGATATGACTTCATATTGCGTTCACCATACCATGTAATCAGAATCTTATTAACTCGCCCATTATCAATGAAATTCATAACGAAAATAATAATTATTTTTATTAAAACCTAATAAGTATGCTGATTTAAATAGGAAATTTGTATACAATGTGCTATGCGTGTTTTTTTCCGGTCTTTACCGGGGATGGGGAGTGGGCAGAATAATAAAAAACTCCCGACACTCTACTCCCGAGTCGGTATTTTTGAAAACTGATTCCACCGACTCCCGACTTCGACTCCCGACTCCCTACTCCGGACTCCCTACTCCGGACTCCCTACTTCCTACTCCGGACTCCGGACTCCCTACTCCGGACTCCGAAGTTGCCGTTTGAATCTTTATATCTTTGTGAATCCGAGTTTTCACAAAAAACATAAAACCGGAAAAACGTGAACAATTGCAAATAGTGGATGAAGGGATTGGGCTCAACAGCACTATGAAGTGACACCAAGCGGAAAGAATTTGAACTAGTGGAGCGAGTAACTGTTTATTGTTTACTAGTGGCTACCTCGTGTTGTTTGTATCGCGTTTAAACTTCAATATTGCAGTTTGTTTGTAACATTAACTTTTGATAGCAACTATTATTCTTTTTTATTATTTTGTTTTTATTATTTTGTTTTTATTATTTTGTGTTATAATGAGTTAACATAACACAAATTGCTGTGTATTTGGTTGTCACTCTGGGAAAAGAAGTGAGAGAAACATTCACTTCCATTTTTTCCAAATGTAAAACAATTTGTGAAAATAATAAATATATTTGGTATTGTGGAAGAAATAAATAGGTAAAAAAAGCATGGGAAAATGCTTTAAATACTGGAAAATGAGTGAGAATGTGCTAAAAGCATTTAAAAGCTACAGATTACATCAATATTGTTAACTTATTAAAAATATTCAACAAATAAGAAATACTCAATTATAAAAATCCTTGTCGAGCATAAATAAATATCTACCCGTGTAACTTTAATACAGGATTAGGGCATGCGGTCTCAAATATTGTACGTAGATATTCCGATACAGCTTCACTGAAGTGTTTGCTTTCGTTTTTGATTAATCTGTTTAGGCAGCGAGTTTCTAACAATGGTTGCGGTTTACAGGTGCAGGTTATTTTGCAGTTTTAATATTCCAGTGACTTTGTGAGGTGATGATTTTAGACTGCTAATTTGTAAACATAACCCACATATGTCGACATGCTCATCATTTTTTACGAAATTCCGTATAATATAATAAGAACAGCGTTTAACAACTCCTCTCCTTGAACTACACAATTAGAAGAAGGTATTGCACTTAAGAAATTAAAATGATTTAGTACGGATAGCTGTGACTTATTCATTGTAAATTTAAGATTTAACATGTAAACAAATGAGGACAACTTTCACATTACTCGTTTCGTTCAGCTGTTTCACAGCGCTGCCATCGGCCATTGTTGAGTCCAATAGTACCTATATTTGCTTGTCGTCTTTAGAGCCACGTTTGGAGTTTACATACTTGCAAAAACAATTGCATCTCTCCCATTAATATAGATAAAATACTCTTTTTTAGGGTTTGTAGGTATGACTAAGAAACCCTTATAACTTCACTCTTGTGTTTGTCTATGTTCGGTAGAAATTGTGACGAAACGGCTGAACATGGGTAATTTGAAATGCTTGTACGGCTCTTTGGCCCACATATAGAAAAACTATAGATACTACAAGAGATCAAAAAGTAAACAGCGCGGGAAAAATATAAACAAATATGGAACGAATGTGGTACCAAATGAAACCCCTTAATACGTGGGTAAAAATATATCAAAACTTTTATCCCCCACCCTATTTTTCAGAGGGGTTGATCTAAAAATCCGAAATATAATAATTAATGGGAAACGGAATAGTTCAACAGGAATTTTTCAGATCAGATTAGTTTTCGGAAAAATATCGAATATTTTGTGTCATTAAAAAAATATATTTATTGTGTGGAATCAAAAATAAGCTTTATTTTAACATAATTTTTGTCAAAAGTGTGCTAAAGAAGAACTTATCCCACACCCTATAAACCAGGGGGTTAATATAGAAATTCTGAGTAACGCATATTAATGTGAACCGGAACAGTACCACTGGAATTTTTGATCTGGTAATTATTTCAAAAGTTATCGAATTTTTGCAACACCGTGGTTGCAATATTTATCTGTCTGACTGAAGAATTGGGAAGCCTGGGTCTTGATGTAAACACATTTCAAGTAAGCTTGAAAGTTTTTAGATAGAATCATATCGATTATACTTTCAAAAGTTATGATTATATGTACCTCACCATTTGTTACCACTTACTAAATATCTTCAAACCCTTCAAATGTGTGAAAATTCACACTTCACATCAGTTTTTAATTCTCACGTCATTTTTAATTCTTAAATTTTTAATGGGGGGTGATTCTATAATCAGGTCCAGTAGTTTATAAGATAAGAAACAATAGCAAACATATGTAAAATGATAAATGAATTTGAAGTACATAGGAATTAGCATGTTATCTTGCAAATATAACAAAACATCTTCATGAAATTATAAGCAACCGTTCGCGTTCTCAACGGAGCGGATAATTTTCATTATTCAACGCGATATGTTAATCATTTCGTAGCGTAGTAGTTGGAACAGTAGTTAGTTGCCTTCTAATGTGAATCTGTTCACGCTTATATGAATCTATTTCTTAAGCTACTATAGAAAATTACTTCATCTAAAAAAATAACAAATTTTAAACAACCATTTTTTGGCTGTTTGGAAGAAGCAGTTTATTGGAAAGCAATGTTGTTATTATGCTAAATAGCAAATCGGTAGAAATAATATAAAAAGAACACTTCTTTTCAAATGATTAATTTAACATTTTCTATAGGTATATCATCATCATCATTTATCATTTATCAGCCATTGACGTCCACTGCTGAACATAGGCCTCTCCTTTGCATCTCCACTCCTCTCTGTCCTGTGCCACCTGCAGCCAATTGCCGACTAGTCTCTTGATGTCCTCCGTCCAACGGGTAGGAGATCTGCCTCGGTTTCTTGTACTGTCTCTAGGCCGCCATTCTAGTATTCTCCTGGTCCATCTACCATCATTGACTCTAGCAATATGGCCTGCTTACTGCCACTTCAGACGTGAAATTCTACCAATTATATCACAAACTTTTGTTTGCTGTCTGACTTGTTCTTCGATCTAAAAAACACCAATCATCGATCTTTGAGCAACTCGTAATTTTCCCGCAGATTTTCGCGTGAGTATGAGAGTCTCAGCACCATAGGTGAAGACTGATAAGACACATTGATCAAATACCTTTCTCTTCAGGCAGATGAGGAAATCACTTTTTAAAATGTGCCTCAGATTTCCAAAGGCTGCCCATCCCAAACCAATTCTTCTGTTTCCCATTCAAGTGATTTTTATAATTTTCACAAAGTTCAGCAATATCTATCGTACGAAACCCTATATTTGTCATTATTTATTTATTTTCTTTTTTTATTAGATTTTAATCAAAATATTTCCAAAAAAATTTGTCCCGACCCTTTAGGCTTGAAGTAATTAAAACTAATGTGAACCAAAAAAAAAGCAGTTTACTATTTAAGTGAAAAAATTGCGTTACAAACGACATTGTAAAAACATCCTGTTGCAGTAATATTGTCCAGGTAAATAGTTCGCCTGACTTTTATACAATTCATTTATTGAAATAACTGTATTAAATTATACAATATATCGTATTTATATATTTATAGTTGCATTTTTCGATTGCATGACAGTCAAATAGAACGATTTATTAGAGAAAATAAATAAGAGTATGACAAGGTAAATAATAAAAATATTGAAAAGTTTGATTTGAAATTTTTATTTTGTTAAATTTATGATTGTAGCATGTTTAAAAGAATATTCCAGTTATTTGATAGAAATATTGAATTATTTATATTGAAAATACTCCACTAATATTATATAAAATAAGTTAAAAGTGTCTTGCCCTTTGGACAAAAATCCTTAATAGCTTTCATTTAATATTCGACGATAGTAAATAATTTGACAGCACCGAAGTTCGTGCAAGTTTCTCTTTTCGATAAGGGCAATTGGGGCACGAGCCCAGAGCCCTCGGGCCTCAAAATGCCGAGGTCGTCGTTTACACGGAAAAAAGAGGAGCTCAAGTTTGAGTGCAATTTTACTACTTTTATTAAAAAACCTTGCAAATGAATCGGCGGACTTGAGAATCTCAGCCTTACATACTCTAATAAAAGCAGATAAATTAGAATAAATTTTCCCGAATGTGGAGGTTAAAAAGAATAAAAAATGAAATACGAACGACTATTTTACAAGAACGACTTATTAATTTGTTAATTATGTGCATAGAAAATGATATCCTTCAAAAATTAGACTTTGAGGACATAATAGAGCACAACATAAATCCCGGAAGAAACCATCATCATTAACGTAAGTCCAATTCTCAAAATAGTAATCACTAATAACCAATAAAGTCTCTAAATAAAAGTACATACTAATGTTTTCATTAACTTTTTTTTTTTACTTTCTAAAAGGGCCCCAATCTCTGTGTGCTACATGGCCTAAGACGGCCCTGTTCGTGTATCATCAGCTACACGATCGCAAAAACAGGGCGAAACCAATTCTTAGGTAAATAACCCACATAACCCATAACCTGAAAATAACGATCAGCGATGTAGTTCATTTGTTATTTTACATTTGTAAATGTTATTTATGTAATTTTAACTAACATAAAAAAATAAATAATTTGTTTTATAAACCATGTTTTATTTTCACATTATATTAAATGTAATTCCGGCCAAGATCCAGCTCAAACAGGTCGAACAAAGGCGCCAAACGGGTCCCTCTCATTTGGCCGTGTCACAAAAATATTGTTGGCAATATAAAAAACTTTCGAAGCGTTTTAGTTAATTGGACTCTTTCACATTGTGCACTTGAACAAGTTCATTGTGAACGCAAACCTATAACGCACATTTGAAATTTTTCCATTTTGTGAATATTCGGGTACCCTTATATCTGATTTACATCATTGCTCCTTCCATTATTGTCTTAGAATTATGAAACAAAGCATACGACACTTAGGAAAATGTATGCTTCCCACCAATGAATGATTTTTTCAAATCGGTGTAAACCCTCGGTGTAAAAAAAACCTCCGATGAAACCCCGCCGTAGGGGTCCAAAACCGTGAGACCCGCAATATGGGCCCTGCTCACCCAGGCCTAAGGAGGGCCCTGTTCGTAGGCAATCGTCTTAGCGTGCTCGCAACGTAGACATGCTAAAACCAATAAAATTATTCGCTACAATGTCTTTCAATTACGTACTTTAAAAAAAATGTATCTGTAAGACATAATTTCCATTTGATTGCATACGTATGCATTAAATGTACAATTGAGAACTATATATTTAGCAGCAAGGATATGTGTCTTAATCACAATGCCTCGAAGCTATAGCTTCTGAATAATAATATACATACAAGTAGTTTTTACACTAATGCATAGAATGACTAAATCACTAGGTAGCGTACGGCATTTAATGTTTACAGCAGAAAAACATACGATTACTTGAAGGATATGTGTTCTTTAATCGTTTAAACATGAAGTCGACGACTTTGAAATACTATAAAATCCTACTTGATTTTAATAGTTATTAACAGGACTTGTATAATACAACATCAATGCTGCAGTTCAATGTTAATGAGAAATTATATTTGTTACATTGTGTTTCATTAACAATTCAATATTTTTTTTATTGCATTGAAACTTTTTAAGGTTTTTTTTTGCTCCGATCTTTCTTGTTATTTTTTATATTCGGTTCATAGACAGAATCTTGGAACAGTTCCCGTGTAACATTTAAAAGAACCAAGCTTGTTTGAGATAGTATGGACATGTGCAGGCCCATCAAGAGGGGGTAGCCGGGGTAAATTCCCGGGGGCCCCGTGTTTTTGGGGCCCCGGAGTCATGGGCAGAGCCCTAGAAACGGCCTGGCATCCGAGCAAGTGCCAGAGGTACGTGACCGTCACTCACTTGTATTTTGGAAGTGAGGACCTTTTTTTGTGCTCATCACTTGCTTTTTTTTGTATGTGAGGACTTTTTGGTTTTAGGTCATCAGTTGTATTTTCACCTGTATTATAATAAAAATTCCCGGATATAGAATTGATCATTACCCGGGGCCCACAAAGAAAGAATCTCCCCGGGACCCGCAAAGAAAGTTTCTCCCCGGGGCCCGCAAAGAAAGTTTTTCCCCAAGGCCCCAGAAGTCCTCTCGGCGGCCCTGGACATTTGTGTAGAATGGACCATAAAAGAGAAAGACAAACCGCGCAGTGTGAAACGATATAAAGAGATAAGTGATCGAAATCCCGAGATACTTGAAGGGGTAAAGAGGAAGAACAGGGGGTAGCGAGGCTAAGAGGCGGCAACGAAGAGAAGAACAATAGATATTAGGAAAAGCCAGAGGACAAGCTCTGCAGAATGTGCAAGGAAGAAGAGGAAACCGTGGAGAATTAAGCTAAGAGTTGCAAGGAGATGACAGTCTGGGAGGAAGTGATACAGGAACTAACGTGAGGAAGGCAAGTGAAAAATATGGGCGGGAGTATTGGAAGAAAGAAGATCGGAGAGGAATCGGATGAGAATAGGAAGAAAAAGAGAGTCATTCAATCAACGCAGTTCGTCATTTTGCGTCATAACTTCAATGACAAACTTAGTGGACAAAAAATAACTAAATAAATGTTTGTGAATTATAGACTAATATTGCTCTTCATTCTTTTATTTTACTCAAACATACCGTTTGAAGTCATATTTAGTTATAAAATAAAACTATGTTTATATTTGACATTTTATAATATGTTCTGATTTGTTTTGATACTTGTGTTCACATATCTAACTAATAGTAATTTCTAAAAACCATTTTTATTTAGTTTGTTGTTGATTTAGCAGTTTTTTGTTTAGTTATAAATTTTCTTATAGATATCTTATAGATTTCTATTTGATTTCGATACAAGTGACAGCGTACGAATATTACATTCGTTAAATGGATGCATGTAAACATACTGAATATGACGTCACAAAAAAATGTGACGTTTCCAGTGACGCAACTGCACTGATTGGTCAAAGAGTTGTATAAGCAAACCATATTTCAACTTTCTATGGTAAGCCGTTTGGCTACAATTTCTACCATACAGACAGACAGATAGACACATGAGTGACGTTATAAGGGTTTTTTGGTGGTTATACCTACAAAACCCTAAAAAGAGTTCAAACCCAACAGATTTTGATATGCCAAGAAATAACACCCAAAACTTCATCTGAATTCTCCTTGCTTTAATTTTATTAAATTACATTTTTAATACCCACACTTAATTAAAAAATATGGTATGTTCTAAAAGAGACGTATAATACGAATAAAGGGATTGGTGTTGATTTACGCGACACCCTGTATCCGCTGAAAACTCAGGAAAGAGGGTGGGTCCTTGATTGAAACAATCATGAATATTGGCGAAAACGATAATTAAAAAATACCAGTAAATTATGAAATGTAAATAGGACGAGATGAATCTCTGATATACGCGATACGATACGATAATAACGAAAAACGTTTGTGTAAATATCAAAAAATCAATTAACGCTTTTAATTTAAATCTAATTTCATTTAATTGGAAACAATTTCATCACAACGAATGCAATTATAGAAGGAAAATAAAACAAACCACTCAACCAAATGAAACACTCATTGAAATGTCACCTGAAATTTCGTGTTTCTTATTAAGTGTTTAGTTTGACCACTGTTGCCAGCTATTATACACGGAAAACTTGTTTTATTTCAGTCCTTTTATACAATATCCTTACTCGCTATTAATATTTAATAATCAATTTATTTTCTTTAGTACGTTTCTTAGAGGAATCAAGCCAATTATTGTTGTTGAATGCCCAGTCTTTTTTTTTTCTTATTTACATGTTCTTAATAATGCCTTTTTATTCGGTTGACTTACTATAAAGATTTTTCAGTTTTTTTCTTTGTGATTTTGCGGAGAAAAGGACATTGTATATTTTATATAATGTGACCACAAATTGTTTGGATTATAAAAGAGATTATATTTTAGGGTCTAACAAAAAATCAAACCCTTAACTACCATGACATTGAATAATAATTTGTCAGGCCCAACATTTGAAGAACTGTATTTAACGCTACGTATAACCCCCCAGAGCTTAACAAGATTTTACACAAAACTAACAACCTGAAATAAAATTAGTAATGCATCAAAATTTGCACCAAATTTTTATCTATCTAATAGAATATTTTTAATTGTAGAAGAAATGGTTGTAAAACTATTATCGCTCAGTAACTTAATAGTTTTGTGTAGAAAAGTTCAAATAATGCTTCAACAGCTTTTTCGACATAATTGTTTATAGTTTAGAACCTTCGTCGAAAATATTATACTTAATTAACTTAAATTTTATACGAAAATCTTTACGAAAATTAAATCGTTTTTACCCGCAGCACCTATATTGAGAACCGCGCAAAATCAAGTTGGCGGCAATAATAGACTGCAGCATTAAGTTAATTTTCTTTTGGCGCACAGCACCGATGGATATTTGCCCCTAACTCAGTTCATCTAAATGACTAGAGTTTATATTAAAAACAATAAATTATACAATAAATAAATAAATAAAAAAAATCTTATATACACTCAATAAAAAAAACTTTGTACAAACACAAATAAACAATAATAGACTTCCAAGTACAATAACTTTAAGTAGTTTTCACAGTAGAACAAAATAGCTAGCAATATATTTGTAGAATGAAGCTTCAGCTACAATTTACCGCATCGTATGCAAATATACGTCAATTGGTTTACAACATGGCGACTATAATACAATTTGTATATTTATAATCACATAACAGTCTTTTTAACAATTACACATATCCTATTATATAGATAAAAACTCGCTGCTAATTTTGATGTGTAGATTGTTACTAATTTTATTTCAGATTGTTAGTTTTGTATAAGAAAGTTGTGAGAACTTTACAGTTGTGCGCCTTAACTGTTTATTGTAAAAAGTACTATTTTTTCAAAATTTATGTTTATATTATTTTTATTATTATATATGATATTTATTTTACATCGGCCTATTTCTGCAACGAAGCTAATCGCCGATGCCAGCGGGCGAGCTCTTACTCCTGGATTAGGGGTAAATGATTGTGAAAATGAGAGTAATGTAAACATATTATTCTCGCACGAATAATATCACCAACGAGGAATCGAACCAACAACGTCACAATTCAGACTGTTTTAACCAGTAAGAACTGCCCGATTTAACGAGCTAGGCCACTCCGTTGGCTAAATTTATGTTTCTAATGTGTCTAGATTGTATATTTGGAAATAATACCAATAATAATTTGGTGTGAGCCCATCGTTCGCATATCGCCAGGGTTTGGGATGCGGTCGATTGCTGGGATAAATCTCCCACGACCTTCGCGTGAAGGTAAGAGGTGAGCGTCTCATCTGTGGCAAACACGTTGCGGGCAAACCCTGATGATACTGGCGGGACTACAACCCCCCCACCCTTCATAATAATAAATAATAATAATAATAACAATAATGATATTAACATTTTGCAGATAAACGAGTATCAGGTTGTAATTTTCTGTAAATTCTTCATATAATATTAAGGTTGTCAAAAAGTAGATATATAAATTAATTTTTGTATACAGTTATGTCCAAAATGTTCTACATTGGAGACCACAAAGCATCTTTTTGATACTATGATTAACCATGACGATGATAACATAACAGAGAGTCATAACATAACACACAGTAATAGTTAAACTTTTTAGATATCAACCCATAATTTATGGTTAGTTTTGCGTGTTAATGTTCATGATGTTTTTAAGTTATATATATTAACAGTAAGGTAATTTCTGTTTATCCCTTTAGTGACTTACGGGACATATATGTCCCAACACTACACAATTTAATTATAATATTAGCGTGTCCCCTCACTCTTTATAAGTTTAGAAAACATTTTGAACTTCGGGACTGACATACGGGACATATATAACCCATGCAGAAAACGAATAACGAATAATCTAAGGGAAGCGTCCAATATTTGACCAAAGAAGGCAGAAGATTATGATGATACAGATGATACTTCGAGTTATGACGATTCTGCTTATAATGCTTCGCACTTACGACACTTTTGTCATCATACTCCTAACATAAAACTCTTATTTCGCAGCAACAATACCTTAGCGCAGGGGTTCTTAAACTTATGTAGTCCGCGGACCCCCTCTTGAACAACATTTTTTTTGCGGACCCCATCCCAACCCTAGGCATTTTATGTCGTTCTTAAGACTTAATTTCTGGCTCAATAATTTCATAGGCACTACGTTATAATAAATATTGGTAAAAATATATCGCTGGTTATTTTAATAAATGGTCTTGCGCATTTATAGAAATGAACATTTTTATTAGGGACATATGTATATGTCCCCAATAAAAAACATAAAATGAATAAAAATAGTAGTAAGAAGAATTAAAAAAATCAGATGTGGCCACCACAGGACCGACCGCTATCATAAAGTACTTGTATAAAATACATTCTAGCAGCAGGGTAGACATTTCTTGGTCAAATATTAGTCAAAATAGATCTTATTATAATATGTTTTCTGTAAATAATTTTCAGTTGAACAAAACTAATTAAATTTTTACTAATTATTGTTTAGTTATGTTAATAACTAGTTAGTTAACAACAAATACAAAAAGTCTTGACCATGTAGGATTTTTATTAAATATGTTATTTGAATAAAAGCGAAAAGTTGGGGGATATAAAGTTAATGTCAACATTGTTTCGCGGACCCCCGGTAATGGCTACGCGGACACCCAGAGGTCCGCGGACCACAGTTTAAGAACCGCTGCCTTAGCGATATATAACCCTTTCACTGATAACCCAGTTTTCTAATACTGGTACCACAATACGGACGCAATAATGTCTTGCGGATTCGTACGTCTCCCGAAGTTAACACATAATGCAAGATCAGGTATTAACGCGGTTCTCGCAGTTAGTCATTTAGTTTTGTTTATACATTTAATATAAATTATATAAAAATATAAATTATAAAGAAATTATTTTTTATTTTTTTATTTTGTAGAGAAAATAAAAAAAAATAATAAACTTCGCCAGTCGACGGTTCAGTCTATAATTCGAATTTACATCCAGATGCGCCAATATTAAATAAATCTATAGTTGGTACCAAATCCTTATCTTGTCACTTGAATTGTTCCAGAGTACGAGGATTTTTTAATTTTATATTTATGGGTGGGTTCAGTGGGGAATCAACAATGTCACTTATCAAATTTTGTCTAAAACCTAACTATACCTTCCTTATCTAAATTTGTCATTCTCGCCAATGTGTAAAGAAAACAGATTTTGCCAATCCTCCAGAACCTTATCAAAACCTACGTCTTCACTACAACTGTTCGGTATAGTTGCACAGATCTTCTGTATTTTTTGACCGCCATAACATATAGCCATATTTTAACGACATCTGTATCATAATTAAATACCGGAGAATGTTAGAAATTATTTGCCGCAAACGTTTGATTATTTGCCGCCTTTATTGCCACACTGCCATGTAGCCTAACAAATTCCGCTCCTTAATCATATCTAAAACTTGTCAAAACATGCAGAAGGCGATATACGAGTTAAATAACCACTCTCGTCCTTAACGGCTACTGGTCACCCTACTCAAATATGGGTGTATTTAACGATAGATTGTGACTGTTGAATGTCATCAATACGATTCTAGCATTTAAATAGGCCTCAAACCTCGCGTAATTATACCACCATGATATTTTTTTCTCGATTTTATCCGGTTTGCGCTATGAAAGTGTTAAAATAAGTCAACTGTATGTACAGTACTTTATTTCGCTTTTAGCCATCAGTAATTACCTCCTTTTGGCACTGTGTGTGCACTGTTATGGGCTGAAGATGGAAAATATTATTAACATTTCCACATAAAACTAAAATATAAACAGTGCCGTCACTACGCAGGGGCACACGCCCGGGGCTCAGAAAGGAAAATATTGGCATAATAATTATATTTGAGTGAGGACCTTTTTTTTAGGTCATCCCTTGAATTTCAGAAGTCGGGACATTTTTTTTTAGTGTTTAGGAGGGGGGCAATTATAAAATCTTGCCCAAGGCCCGAAAAAATCTAGTTACGGCTCTGAATATAAATATGAAACTATATAAAGTTATTTTAAACCCACAAATATATTTTAAAAATTACAGAATAGTGTCGCGTGATATCTATTAAAAAATTACCAAGCGATAACATTTTTATAATAATTTTTTCTACAGCTAAAAATATCTTATTAGATAGATAAAAAATCGGTGCAAAATTTTATGTATAAATAGTTACTAAATTTATTTCAGATCGTTAGTTTGGTATAACAAACTTATAATATCTGGGAATTATATGTAGCGTTCCACAATAAAATCTGCCGGCAGTAAACTCGTTTTTCTAAATAATTCTAAATAGTTAAATTAACAACTTAATTCAGCCAATTTTTTTATTTTCATATATATTTATTTTTTTTTTTTCTTGGTTTTATATTGTCTTGACAACTATGGTCATTAACCATATCTAAAATTTTAAAACTGAACACACATTTTGCACGAAACATTTATTTCGACATTAGTTTTCATCCAAATTTTATACTTCAGATTTCATAACCAAACAGTTTCTAGAAATATTAAAATGTCCTCTAGGACAGCCGAAGCTTCTAATTACAACTTTTCAAAAATATTCAATATTTGGTTCAATTCGTATCTATGTTTATTTTAATGAAACACCGAAATTGTTGATTTTACCAAATTTTCTACAGCCCGAATCCCTGGTTCAAGAAACTTGAAATTTGGAGAGTCTATTCCCTTCATGACGAAAGCACCCAATAAGAATGGATTTTTCGAAATTCAACTTCTAAAGGGTGAAATGTGATTTCACCGATTCCATAATTTTTCTATATAACTCAAAATATCCTACCAGTATTAATATTTATAAGTATCATTATTCCAATTTAAATACATAAATATCTGAATAAAATACTTAAAGTTTGTCTAACAAGAATTTTCCACGAAGACTTGAACTGTAAAATATTCTCAAATTTCACTGAATTTCCTACCAATTTTATATTTCCATTATTATTTAAGCTAAATACGCAAATTTGGACATTACAAAATGTCTAAAATTTGCAAATTTTCCACAAAAACAAATTGTAAAATTTTCTCAAATCTTACATATTTTCATCCGAATTTTTCATTCAATATTTTCATCCGAAGTCAGTTTCAAGTCCTCTAATACAATAAGAAACTTCTAATAGGGTTCTTCTAAAAAAAAAAGTATTCAAATACATTTTTTTTTTTTTTTTGTACTACTGTAAATGTATATCTAATTTTTAATAAACGTATATTAAAGAAAAGATTCATTCAAGATTTGTATCTTCATAAGTTCAAAATACAATTCATGATTTATCCAATTTTAAAATTTTAACAAATTTCTACGTAAAATAAAACTAAGATTTTCCTCAACTCATACAGTTTTCATGCCAGCCTTCATTTTTATACGATTGTACATATATCTAATTTTTAATAAACGTACATTAAAGAAAATATTGTGTTTCATTCAAGATTTGTATCTTCATAAGTTCAAAAAACAATTCATGATTCATCCAATTTTAACAATTGTTTTGAATCGAACAAAACATTGGATACTTCAGCAAAATTTTGGATTACACCAAATATTATCTTAACATTTTAACAAATTTCTACGTAAAATAAAACTACGATTTTCCTCAACTCATATAGTTTTCATTCCAGCCTTCATTTTTATATAATAATTCAACAATATCAGTCAAAAGTTCCCAAATTCCAGTCCAAAACTTATATTTTTCTCCGCGACTTTTGACAGTACGTTCCAACGTAGCGCGTGGTAGTATTTTGAACTGAACTGACATCGAACACGTGGTTTCATACAGTAAACAGTGAGCAGGACAAGAATTTCGAACTTTCATTTGATCAGGAAATTACAAATCAGTACGAAATTGTTTCAGTTCACTGAATTGTTCAATAAATGTTAATTATTTCTCGACAAATTACGTGATATTTAACGCTTCAAATGTTTTAAGTTTAAGTCACGTTATTACTTTTTTTTAAATTATTAATTAAAATATTTTTTACAATATGAAACATTTTTATAGAACTCTTATTTATATAATGTTCATTATGATTGAAGAACTTAAAACATAAAAAATGAACCGCAAAAGTAACATTTTTAGTGTTGGACTTTAACAAAGATTAGTTACATATTTGACGTTTACAGTCATTTTTTAAGCTTTTCCACTTTTTCCAACACCCAAACATAAATGAAACTTTCGTAAATATCAATTAGAAATGACTAACTTCGTTTTTGGATTTTTATATTTTAACATAATTCGTTTACCCAAACGTTGTATTGATATTTCATTGTTGATGCTACGCAATATTTGAATTTTGGTGGTGTTTTTTGACATCAATTTCTGTTGTCAAAGTTTAAGATGCGTAAATTTACTCAAAAAAACTTCTTTTTGGTCGTTTCTGCCTATTTTAAACTTTATTTTTCACACATTATTTTGTTTTCCTTTTTATCTCAGTGTGCGTTCAAACATAAAAAAATTCAAAAACTTACATAATATATCTTGAAGTACACTGAACGCACTCACAAAACTAAAACAAATAAAATAACACTGTTCTCATAGCAAACTTCATATAGCACGTCACTTAAAACCAATTAAAATAATTAGAATGACGTTTATCGTCTTGAAACCGGTACACTGTAAACACGTCTACACTCATAAACGATTAAGCTCAGAGTGAAATAAGTTCTATGTAGCGGGAATTTAACTGTATAAATGCGCATGCGTTTTAGTGAAGTGGGGGTAAATAGTGTTGCACCGCCTGTCAGATATGTCATGTCAAATATTTAAAGACGAAATCGAAATAGAGTTTTGATATTCTAACAGTTTAGATTGTCACTCAGGGTGAAATGATAGTATAAATAAGGATAATATTGTTTTTATCATTTATAGAGGGTGGGTATTTGTCTTGGTTTTTCTTTTTCCATTTTGAAAGATTTTTGTATCAGGAGCACAGCAAGGATAATGGTTTGCATTTTTTTTTATATTCGATTAGCTTTGGTAATCCACTTTGGTTATTTTGTTAATAACGCAGGTAGTGAAAAAAGAAAAATTTCTATTTTAAATTATGCTTTCTTGAATCAATATATGTATACCTATCTACAGTTTGAAACAATGTTGCTTTTATAAATGAAATAACTAAAGCAACACAGAATCATTGTACAGTTATTTCTTGTAAACTTTTAACTGAACATTTGATAGAGTAAACATTATTTAATGAATAGAACATTTGCTAACAGCTACTGTGGAACGAAAGCATGAGCAAATTAAAAACAAATCAAACGTTAGATATAACATTTTAATTTTGTAATAAAAGGTTGTTATAATTCATACGGGCCTAATTAACGAGTCTAAATAAAAAATTATATAGTTTTCTCAATAAAAATAAATGTTCATTTATTAGGTGTGTGGATTATTTATTATTATTTTTATTTTATTGTATTTTATTTATTATTATTTATTTTTTTGTTTTCGCCAACCTGTTTTGAATTGTACACTATAAGCTGTTCACTTTTGTAAGAACAAACTAGATCTGGTTATTTTGGTTACTTTTATGGTGTGTTACTGACTTTAAATGTCAATTAAAAATATTCCTTACGCTGTAAAACCGACTTTAGGTTGATAAGGTTATGATCATTATAATTAAGATATAATTTTTCATTCTAGATCTAGTGTGTTCTTATAAAAGTGAACAGTTTATATTTGTGCTGTACAAGGCCTACAGTCTATTCCAAACGATTAGGAACTAACCGGAATTTTTATTTTTGTAAGTTGTCATTAGCTATTTTTAGGGTTTTGTAGGTATGACCAAAAAACCCTTATACCGTCATTTTGTCGTCTGTCTGTCTGTCTGTCTGTCTGTCTGTCTGTCTGTCTGTCTGTCTGTCTGTCTGTCTGTTCGGTAAAAATTGTAGCCGAACGGCTAAACCTAGAGAGTTGAAATTTGGCATGCTTATACAACTCGTTGACCCGCACATAGGAAAAATACCAAAACATCTAAAAAACATATCCCCCTAAAAATATAAACAAATATGTGCTCATCGAAAAAAAAAATATTTTTTTTTTAATTCTGAGTAGGGTATCAAATGAAAGCCCTTGGTACGTGAATTAACGATCAAATTTTTATTTTTCCAAAATAAATTATTTTGAAGCGATTTTTGCCAATATTGTGCAAAAAAAATTTTGTCCCACACCCTGTAGCCCAGATGGTTTAAACTAAAAATCTGAAAAAATTCTAAGTAATGTATATTGGTGTGAACCGGAATAGTTCAACAGGAATTTTTGATCAGATTATGTTTTTGGAAAAAAAAAGCATTTTTTGTGTTTTTTTGCTAATAATGTTGACAACTTATAGTTATATAATACGCTCAACAGTAACGTGTTTCTGGGTGCTGTGGCTAAGATACTTGCGTTCTGTCCAAGAATTCGTAATCGGACTCATGTTCGAGTCCTACGTGAGGAGACAATATTATTTTTTATTTATTTTTTGCATTTTTATATTGTTTAAATTATTTTTTCAAAATTTTAATTATATTTTGGCAATTGTTGCATTTAATTTTTAATAGCGTAAATTTAATAACCAGTGGAAATTGTTGAAATTATAATTTAATTATATATTTGAATGTACACGAAATCAAAGGGGAGAAACCTTGATATATAAAAAAAAAAAATACTGCACATCTTTAAAAACTTAAATAATGGTAATAGGCATTCGAATTAAAATTCATAAAAAAATATTTTGTCATAAAATTTGTTTTGGCACCCCAAATAATCATCATTCACTTACTAAATACCTGCAAAACCCTGAAATGTGTGAAAATTCACACTTCACATCAATTTTTATATATAATCTGTCTCAATTTGTAATACGAAACTAGATCTGGTTACTTTAGTGACTGTTGTGGTGTAAATAGACTTTTGTAGAATCATGTGAACTTGTAAATCTGGCTTGTAAAAGTATGGTTAAGTTTCATCATATTGAGGTTATTACTAAATTAACATGTCAAAATTGTGATTGACATGTCAAATATTTTGAATGTATATATTAATATTTATTTCATCAAACTTTCGATTATTACTCGTATAATAGTAAAAAAATATTACGATTATCAATGAAATATCGTGATAAAATATAAAAAACAAACATATTATATAATAATAATTTATCATTTTATTCTACTGCTCTTAAAATCTAATTCTTGTTTTGCAAAATTTAATAACATATTTAAACAAAAATATTCATTTTTTGAATGTAAATCCCAAATTTTTCTCTGCTAATCTTTCCGAAACATGTAGTCTGTGGTTCTATCTGTTTTCTTATTATTACCTCTTCCCATGTTCGTCAGTCTTAAATTTTCTACACCTTCGTTCAGAGACGGACTTACACTTCTCGGGGCCCCTGGCGCTAAACGCATGGGGGGCCCCTTCCCCGTTTCTCCAATATATTAATTTGTGCTAAATAAGAAAATAGCAAATAAACTTAGGTAGGTATGAAAAAAGTTAGATTTACTATTTCGATGTATATTTTATAAAGTATATTTTTTCAATATTATACATATACATAAAAGTATGAAAAAACGAAACAAATTAACAAATTAAATTGCAGAAACAATATATAATAAAACAAAATCATAAAAAAATAATGAAATGAAAAAAATAATATATTTGTACAATAAAAAATAAACATAAAAAAGAATTAAATGAAAAAAAACTTATATATGCTTTCTTCTGCATTTCTCTGCAGCAAATTTGTCTATAATTTTTGAAACATTCATGTCTTTCATCACTTGCTGTTCCACGTACAGAAGTGCAAGATTCGACAAACGGTCTTCGCACATAGTGCTTCGAAGAAAATTTTTGATTCACTTCAAAACCGAAAAGGATCCTTCTCCTGAAGCATTTGAAATTTGTATAGTCAGAAATATCTTTAAGATTATTTCCACGTTTGGAAATGTGGATATTAAGTCGAGGGCAGCTTTATATATTTGTGTTATATATTAGTAATTATTTCTGTCATCTTTTAAATACAACAAGAAATGTTCCACTTCTTGACTGAAGCAATTCGTATCTATATCTTTTTTATAGATATTCTTTAAATTTTCAATATATTTGTTTTTAATCTCATTTTGTAAATCAAAATCAAAAAATATTTTAAAATTTTCGATTACATCTTCATAAATCTGATTTCTTCGAGCAAGTTCCGTTGTTAGGTGATCGCAGATCACATAAAAAGCGCGGGGCCCTTCTCCACCGTGGGCCCCTGGCAGGCGCCAGGTGCGACACCCGTTAAGTACGCCTCGGCTTCGTTTAAAATTTTTCTTACTTCTCCTTCAGAAATCTAAAGAAATTGAAATGGGTAAATTATTTTATATTTCACAACAAAAAGGACACCAAGATTTACTGAAAAAATATCTGCCACAAGGTCTATAATTTCGCTTCTTTTTAATTTTGTTCCATTTTTTTCTAAATGTTTTCCATAAGCGTATTATATGTGTTTTTTTGTATATTTATCTAATTGTTGTCTCTTATGCATATTTTCTGATGTTATGTTCTTATTTTGGTTGTATAAAAATACTTTTCAATTAAAAAAATAAATTGACATATAATTTAATATCAAATATGAATTGTCAAATGTTTTGAAAGGTGCCATTTCAGCAGTACCACCCTAAGATGATATTTTACATACACAACATCACACACAAATCCGTGTAGTTTTGAAAATTTATAAATATTTCATTTCCGAAAGACGGTATCTCTAAAATTTGGAGATGGAGTCCCGCGGTTGAAATTTTAAAAATCATGAAGGGCGTTTTTAATTAACTCCTTGCTTGATACAAATCTTCAAAATGTTCAATTATCTTGTTTACCATCCAATATAATTGTATTTGTTGAAAGCATTATTATTATTATTATTATTGTTCTTTTCGTATAACTTGTAATTATATTTATATTTATGTTAAGAGTATAATATGGGTCTTACTTGCATTAGCTAAATAAATAAATAAACTATTAAGAGCGTAATTCTCTTCTGAGCAAAAGCTGTGAGTTACGGAAATTTGTCAACTAAGAAATATATCTTGTAAAACTCAATTAGTGAAATGTCCTTCATTTTTCACTTCAAATTTGAGTTCTCCTGTAGCTCAAGTAGTTCCAATTGGAGAGAAAGTGGCGCTTGTTCCACATCAACATTAACCGTTTAACCGTTAAACCGCATTTGATCTCTGAAAACAAACATATACTAGTGGGCCAGATTCAATAGGTCTGTTCGTTTGTCTTGTTCTAACTTGTCCTTAAAACAAGGTTGTGACGTCATCAGAATATTATTTCACAGGTAATAGATGATGGTACAAACGAACGTACTTTGAACAAGTTATTGCAGTTTAACCTAACCTTTTGATTTTTATTTACTTTTATTAGACAATTTCTAAAAAAAATATATTAGTAAATAAAATAGTCAACATTATAAAATCGTTGACTGAACATATGATTCTTCAATCAACGATAAAATACATAATTTATAGGTTATAGTTGATTATAAATGTAATTATTATATTTACCACAAGAAAAAATATAACATTCATCCTCGATTAAGGCTTCACCTGTTGAACATTTCACCAAAAATGCTTTTTTCAATATTTTTTTTTACGATTTTAAGTTATTTAAACAAACAAAATAAAGTCAAAAAAGTTAAAGAGTGACGTCACTAATTTATTCTAACTTGTCCGAACTTGTACTTCCTCTAGACGTAGTACAGTTTAAACAACTTAGAACCTATTCTGAACTGACAAACGAACAATACTTGGACAGTTCAGAACATACAAACGAACGCTTTTTTGGAATTTAGACAACTTAGAACAGTTTAGATAACACAAACGAACAAACCTAAGGGGATTTTGAATAGTTATCGCGCCGGTCCCATGGCGTAGTTGTTAGTGTAGCGATGCACTGGCTTCTAGACTATGAGGGCTCGGGTTCAAATCCCGGTTATGGCATGGAAATTTTCTGAAATTAAAAATTGTCCTGGCTAATTGCCAAAGTAGCAAAGGCCATTAAATTAAAAAAAAAAAAAAAAAAAAAAAATAGTTATCGCGGGCCGTAAGTTGCACGTGCTTGGTATATACCAGTGTTCTTCAACCTTTTTGGCCCCCACGGATCGGTGAAAATAGGATGAATATTTCGCGGACCGGCTGAAAGCTAAAACATATAAAATAAAAACCAATATTTATATATATATATATATATATATATATATATAATGAATAATGAAATTATTTTGAATTAACAATTTAAATGTTTTTAATAATGAAAATTGATATCAAAAATACAACCTCCCCGGGAATCGAACTCGCATCCTAGAGATTACGCGTCTCAGTCCCCTGCCACAGGGCCATGGAGGCATGAGAATTACATTTTGATATCAGTGGACAAGTCGTGACTTCAATTATACATAATACATGTATGAAAGAGAAGCTGATTTTTCTAACGAAAAACACATTTACCACTAATGTCTCAGTTAGTGCGCACACCACCCAAATATTTAATGAATAATGAAATTATTTTGAATTAACAATTTAAATGTTTTTAATAATGAAAATTGATATCAATTTTCATTATTGTTAATTCAAAATAATTTCATTATTCATTAAATATTTGGGTGGTGTGCGCACTAACTGAGACATTAGTGGTAAATGTGTTTTTCGTTAGAAAAATCAGCTTCTCTTTCATGCATGTATTATGTATAATTGAAGTCACGACTTGTCCACTGATATCAAAATGCAATTCTCATGCCTCCATGGCCCTGTGGCAGGGGACTGAGACGCGTAATCTCTAGGATGCGGGTTCGATTCCCGGGGAGGTTATATTTTTGATATCAATTTTCATTATTAAAAACATTTAAATTGTTAATTCAAAATAATTTCATTATTCATTAAATATTTGGGTGGTGTGCGCACTAACTGAGACATTAGTGGTAAATGTGTTTTTCGTTAGAAAAATCAGCTTCTCTTTCATGCATGTATTATGTATAATTGAAGTCACGACTTGTCCACTGATATCAAAATGCAATTCTCATGCCTCCATGGCCCTGTGGCAGGGGACTGAGATGCGTAATCTCTAGGATGCGGGTTCGATTCCCGGGGAGGTTGTATTTTTGATATCAATTTTCATTATTAAATATATATATATATATATTTTGGATATTTGGTTCTTGACGAGTATTATATGAAATAAAACGCAGGTTCTCTTTTATTCGTCAGTTTATTAAAATGTTCTTGTCGATTTATATATAAATCGACAAGAACATTTTAATAAACTGACGAATAAAAAGGAACCTGCGTTTTATTTTATATATATATATATATATATATTATATAGGTATATGTTACACAGTTATATAATTACAATTTTTAGTGCGACATCTGATGCTGCTTCTTTGTTACAAAATTTGATTTACTTGGCTGCAGAGTTGTTTTTGAGAGACGAAACGCTGCGTTAACATGCATTCGATTTCTCTCTTTGGTTTTTATAATTGACACAGCTGAAAACATCTTTTCACACAAATTGGAAGTCGAAAAATTCACTAACAATTTGATAGCTTTATAACTCAAAGATGGATATTCTTTTTCTAGCGATTTCCAAAATTGAGACAATGATTGCATTTTATGTCTGGACACCAGAGTGACATCATAAAACAACTCGATAAGCTTTTTTTTCACGAGGATCAAGTACACATGACCTTATATCTTTCAAGAATGGATTATTAATCCAGAGGTTACCTTTACGAGGATCCTCATTTGTAGGGAAATAAATATTCAAATTTCCAGCTAATGCTCTTAAATGTTGACTTATTGTTGAATATGCCTTTGTGGTTGACAACAGCACCAATCAATTTTTTTTTCCAAAAGTGGAAACTTTTCTGTATTTTCCTCTTATAAGCGACTATTCCAAAGAACTAGCTTCTTCAGAAGTATGAAAAATAGCCGCGAGAGGCGTTGTATTGGGGCTAGTAAGTATTAAATAAATCATGGTTCGGACAAAAATTAGCTTCTGCGTCGACTAGAAAAATGTGCTATATACTTGTGAATAGAAGTGTGCATCTACATGATTCGGTCAAAATATTTCGCGGTTCGGCAGGAATGTTCTGAGGACCGGCACCGGTCCGCGGACCACGGGTTGATGAACACTGGTCTATACCGTCCTTATTTTCCTAACCAAGTTAAGGTCATGAAAATTTTCCCCTTTATTCCAAACGAGCCGACAACAAGTGAAACTACGGTATATACTGTGCTGTAGATGTAGACGCGGTTTATGGTTCAATTTGTTGATTTAGTTAAACAACCCAATCAGTTTTTCCATTTTATATTCATACTTATCGCATGTCGAGTATGATGATAATTCTAATAACTTTTATCTTCTACTTAAAAAATATGAGTTATAAAATTCTGAAAAATTCGTTATTCACCATAATTTCCTATTTTGCAGTTAATTTGCTTATCTATTACTTGTTTTTATAATTTATCAACGTCCACAAATGTATTTTGCATTGCATATTCCAGTTTTATATTATTTTTATCTATTTTAAAATACGTTTGCACATAATAACAATTATTTTTAGTGATATTGCTTATCCTATATTTGCTAAATTACGTGGCTATAACCTAAATGTTTTAAATATGTGGTCATAAATATTAAACTGATAATAATTTATGTGTATTTTATCTTTCTCAAATATATAAATGCATATATTTTAGATTTTTTTACTAATCTAACCAATTTCGATAAGTGCTAATGGTCATTTACATGTTTATTTCCTCATTGAAAATGGAACTAAATAATATTGCACGCCAGTGATAAGTTTATGACGAAATCTTTCGAAGTTTATACCTACCTTTAAATATCTAGGTACTATGAAAGCAATGAGCTTTGAAAACAAAAATTAAAAGTAGAGCTTACTGTATAATAGTATTTTATTAGTCTAGAACAGTGGTATTCAACTTGTGTTCCGCAGAACCCTGGGGTTCCGCAACCTTATTTAAATGGTTTCTGTTTAATTTTTTTTTTTTTTAATGACTGCTTGGATACAATGATTTTAGTAACTTTTGAAAATTGAATAACTTTAAATCTGAGGGCGCTGCAAAATTTTTAATTTCAAAAGTTCAAATTTGTTGAGTAGTGATTATTATTTACTTCTTATATCACCTACCATTTAAATATGTAGTTTTTACTGTATTATTGGCTTTTATATTTATAAATTACTATATTACTTTGATTTTATATTTATAATGTTTGCTAATAAATGTGCATTATAAATAAATAAGTAAGGTTCAAAACAACATATCGAGTATTATTCGATTCAATTTTTATTTATAATTTGTATTAAATATTATATTAGGTAAGTATTGCATTATTTAAAAAGTAAAATAGTATATTATACCTATATTTAAAAAATATAGAAATATAGTCAGCTATAAAATATAATTTTGATCAAGATTAAATTTAATAGTATACATCTAAATTATTATTTTAAGACTTTTGACCTTAAAATTAAAAAAAATCAGCTGTGGCCACCACAGGAATGACCGCCTCACAAAGTATTTGTTTAATTTATACTGATTTATCAAAAAATGTCTCAGTTATATGTTATTGCTTTTCTAGCAACTTTAGTTAAATAAATTTTTTCGAAATATTTCTCTATTGTGAAATATTCGCAAAAACCTTAAAGCCGACACGAGTAAACTCCCATTTCTAGTTAACCGATTTTTACCAAAAGTTGATCAACTCGTGCCATTGACGTCAAAAGCTTAAATATGAAGTTTCATAAAAATCCTTTTAGCTGAATTTGCTCTGCACGTGTAGATGGACCGATAGACAGACATAATGCTAAATATAGTCAAAACGTTATGTAGGAACCTCAATTCGTGAAGATTCATCGAATTCTCGAAATTTCAAAATCGGAATGATCACAATACCTCCCTTATATATGTTGGTGGTAGGTAAAAAGATAGCCTATTGTGGCTTTTTGCCTTGGGGTTCCAAAGAAATAACATTTAAACTCTAGTGTTCCGCAGAGTTAGAAGGTTGAAGACCACTGGTCTAGATTAAAATAAATGAAAAAATTATGAAAATAAATATTTTTATTGATAACAATTAACGAAAATAAAAAATCCATTGGAACATGTGTTCAAATAATTCAATCTATTTCTATAATAAATAATTTTTCAATTACAAGTGTTGGTATGTATGTTCTATTCAACTTCTGGTGTATCTTCATTTTTCCGGTAACGCGGAGGAAGGAAAATGAACCGCTGTCTTATCCGGGTGATATTTTTTTAGTGCTTAGGCTTAATTTTATTTCGACAGGGGGTACTGACTAATATTTATTGATAAAAATTATTCATTTTTTTCTCGAAACCGTGGCGTTGTTCGTCACCATTGCTCAGCACGGATAGGTTGTACCAGACGATAAAAGTTGTTTATTCATATTTCTACTATTTAGGACACGACTTCAGACCAAAAGTGAATTGATATACTACAGTTGAAAGTATTTTATTAATATAATTGATGAAATGTGTAAAAAATACATAAGAGTTCTTAAAGATAATGGAGTTTGTTAAGTTAAAACCTTAAAAAACACATTTACATAAATTTTGAAAATTTTTGCTGCCCATAAAATTGCCTTCAGTTAAAAATGCTATTAAACGGAAAAGAAAGTTAGAATTAAGAAAGTAAGAATCAGTTTTGAGTTATCAAAATATATTTTAAGGGTCGTTCAAACGTTTTAAATGTTAAACCTATCTGTAGAATACGTTCAAATAAGTTTTCAGGGTGAGAATAGATCTGTTAAGCAGTTTTGTTATTTTAATTCTGGAAACTGTATGTTATTAACTATTTTACTAACTATATTAACGAAAGTATAAAGTACAATGTATTAGGAGGATAGATAAGACAGAATAATATTCGATATTTGAGGGGTCTATTTACAAAAGTCACAGTCTCCGTCAGACTTCAATTTGCTTAAACAAGAAAAAACGTCTTAAAACTATAAATTACATACAATTTGTATAATTTTGGCGTCAAAATTTAGAGAAATAAATTATAATTCCATTAGTGTATAGTAAAGTCAAATTGAAAACACAATAATAACGCGGAAAAATCATTTTTTATTTTGGAGAATGTGAGTTTTGAAAAGATATAGAGCAGGGGTTCTTAAACTTTTGTAGTCCGAGGACCCCCTTTTGAACAACATTTTTTTTGCGGACTCCATCCCTACCCTAGGCATTTTACGTCGTTCTTGAGACTGAATTTCTGGCTCAGTAATCTCATAGGCAGTACGTTATAATAAATATTGGTAAAAATATATCGCTGGTTATGTTAATAAATGGTCTTGCGAATTTATAGAGATGAACATTTTTATTAGCATTACGAATAAAAAACATAAAATGAATAAAAATAGTAGTAAAAAGAATTAGAAAAGTTATAATATAATTATAATACGTTATTACAAATTATATACGTTAAGCTCATACAATAATTTCTTGGTCAAATATTGGTCAAAATAGATTTTATTATAATATGTTTTCTGTAAATAATTTGCAGTTGAATAAAAATAATTAAATTTTTCCTAATTATTGTTTAGTTATGTCAATAACTAGTTAGGTAACAACAAATACAAAAAGTTCTGACCAGCGAAACAATGGGAGATGTAAAGTTAATGTCAAAATTGTTTCGCGGACCCCCGGAAATGGCTACGCGGACTCCCAGGGATCCGCGGACCACAGTTTAAGAACCGCTGATATAGAGGATAATGTAAGTTTTGTAACTCATTTATTGCAAAAAATTATCGGTTTTATTTATTTCAACTTTATGGTATTATTAATAATATAATATTATTTATACTCGCAAATCCTGAGTACTTTCCTGAAGCTCACATAATTCTTCATTTTCATATTGAGATATATTTTCACAATCGAGAATATATTTATAAAACCTTAATTCCAGATTTTGATTTGCTCTCCAATCGCTACCGTAATGTTTTGTCAAAAGAGAATTAACTTTTTTTTTTAAGCAATTTGTATGTTCCATCATACATGTGCATCACATAAAATGACAAATGCGTATACAAGGGCCTGTCACGTGACACAATATGCGCACACCATTGGCCAACTGGAGAATGATGATTTTGTCGCTGAACAGCGAATAGAGAATGCAAGTTTTGTAAATAGATTTAGTTTTTGTGATCGAATTACAGTAGGATAATGTATATTTTGTAAGGTTTTTTGAGCGCTATTATGTAGCTTTTAAAATTCTCTACAAGATGGTACTAACAACTCATTTTTCATACAATTGTGAGAATGTGACTTTTGTAAATAGATCCCTCATTTAGTAATCGCGTAATTTTAATTGTGTTAAATCTTGAAGTATTAAATACCCAGATGTCATTTTAATATATTATTTCTTTATATCATCATGAAGGTCTTCCGCTGTTTTTTTTTTTTGCATTAAAAATGCTAATTTTAAGACGTATTTTAAAAAAACTTAAAAATTATGATAAAAGTATTCATCAGCGCCTCTCTCGAACAACGAAACAAATACCGCAGTTCAAATTTAGGAGACAATTCCTTCGTATTACTGAATTATAACAAGTATAGGTAAAATATTAGTAATTATATAAATTAAAAACGACTATAATATATTTACAAAAAAATTTAAAATTATAAATACCTTTTTAAATAGTTAAACAAAATACTAAATTTAATAACGTAAAATATTACTACAACGAATATATTATTACAACGAAAATCTGCAAATTTCACATCTATAAGTGTCACTCAAAAGTTTTTCTAAATTTCCAAGTGACATAATTAATAGTGAATCCTATGCAATAATATTTAACAATTTTATTAATTTTTATCTATTTTATTCAGAATCCATGTATTCTTTATAGTGAAATAAAATATTATTGTTACGTTTAAATGGTACAAACGTAAATTAATTAACCGATTTGGATAATCCTTTGAACATTGTATGTATAGATTAGAACTTCCCGAGTGTTATTGGCTATATCAGTGTTTCTCAACCGGGGTGCCACGACACTCTCACCGGGGTGCCACCAATTTGAAAAATTATTTCAATGTTAAATTGCTCAGAACTTCCTGTTTGTTATAGGCTAATGATAATAATAATAATAATTTTTGCTGACGTTTCGTGGACGTTCCGCGGGCGCGCCCGACGTGCGTCACTTCGAGAACCACGTGACAGGCAAAAAAAGAGGCGCGAAGCGACGAGTTTTATAATCGACAAGTGCGGCAAAATGCGTTATCATATTAAAACGAGTCGCGAAGCGACGAGTTTTGTCAACGTAGGGCGAGAAGCCCGGTGTAGCCGGGCTGAGGTCCCTAGTCTATCTATAATACAGCGATTATTTTGATAGACAAAAAACTTTTCTTAATTTTTCATATTATTTACGAAAATAAAATAGGACTTTTTTATATGGTTGAATAGCAAGGAAAAAGCTCTATTCAAAATTATTATAACCTACTATATAAGTTCATAAGCTCCATATGAAAAATTAAAATTGAACTTAAAAACGATACACGATAAGAAAAAAAATGAAAACCTCTGTAAATTCACCATGAAAAAGTGTGTCAAGAAAGTACACACCAAAATCACTGAATATTTTGGAAGTAATAAGCAAAAATTAAAAACCGGAATATTTATATTTTCGTTCATATCTAGTATTTTTTTAGAACAAAGACATCGTTAAAATGGCGGCAACTTTGGTCTAATTTTAACGACCTCATATCTCTTACAGTTCTCGATATCCACATGCTTAACAAGTTATGTGGGACACCTGTATAATAGATGAGTGTTCGGCTTGTGGAAACGCCAACTGAAATTCTTGATTTAGTTTAAAATTTTTAAAACAATTTAAAATGTATCTTATTCGATTACGATCCTGCAGTGGCGATAGATCCTGTGGTGGCCACAGTTAATTTTTTTAAACTTAGTGCAATAGAGCAGCGTAAGTTTAAAGCTTAGTGCAATATAAACCGGGCGGCCGCGGCCCACTGAGGGGTCGGCAAAGCTTCGTCGGGGACCGCGAAGTCATACAAGATCGAAACATGAAAATATAATAGTAACGCATGTGCCGGTTGATGCGTTTATATGACAATGGTTCGCGTTGGAGGTACTTCAAGTACTTTCAAGTAAGTACGACTTGAAAGTGAAATATTTTTTGTTATATATATATGAGTCATTCTTTTTCATCGAGAGACCCCATGCTGTCCAAAAATATATTAGTCTATGAAAGGTCTACCAGGGCTCATTCAATGCTTATTGTAGTCTAGTTTCGAAATCCGAGTGACTCTTTTACGGAAACATCGTAACTTATCAAATATGGCCACCAATCCCACGTGACCTCTACCTTTTCTTCGATAAATCGATTATAAAGTCAACACAATCGAGTCGTTTTGGGTGTCAAACCCCTGAAAATGTTACCTAAAGGTAGTTGAGGCGGCTGTTAATGAATCCAGGGTCAAATTTAGAAAATTCAATATGGCGGATGCAATATGGCGGCCGACCCACGTGCCAAGTGAAGATTTTTTAAAAAATGATTTGATATCAATATAATATAATGCCACTGATGATGAATTCAGGGTGCAATTCAGAAAATTAAATATGGCGGATCCAATAAAGCGGATTCAATATGGCGGCCAAAACCACTTGATGAAAAGAGATTTTCAAAAAATCACTTGATTTTGTCCTTATTTAATACCTCGAGGTTTATGGGGTTTCTGATGATAAATCCAGGGTTCATGTGAGAAAATTCAATATGGCGGCCAAAATCACTTGACAATCGGAGATTTTTAAAAAATCACTTGACTTCAAACTAATTTGGTACCTAAGGGTTTATGAGATCGTTCATGATAAGTCCAGGATCGAACCCTGTATTTTCTCAAAGTTTTTTCAGAAATCTTCCCTTATTAAGTTAAATAGAGTCGATACAGAAAAATTAAATTAAACAATCCACCTAAACACAACTAGAATTTCTGTGTCCGTAACACTGTTTCTAAATCTAGCATCAAATTTTTTTATAATTTTTATTTTTTTTAATTTTTTTTTTTTTCAATTTTTTTTTTTTATTTGTTGAACTATAAAAATTAACTATTTTGACTTATATTTACACTATTCAAACTATAATTTCTCAAATTTTTTCCAGAAATCTTTTTTTGGCCGCCATATTGAATCCGCTTTATTGGATCCGCCATATTTAATTTTCTGAATTGCACCCTGAATTCATCATCAGTGACCCCATAAACCCCCAGGCATTATATTATATTGATATCAAATCATTTTTTAAAAAATCTTCACTTGGCACGTGGTTTTGGCCGCCATATTGCATCCGCCATATTGAATTTTCTAAATTTGACCCTGGATTCATTAACTGCCGCCTCAACTACCTTTAGGTAACATTTTCAGGGGTTTGACACCCAAATTGACTCGATTGTGTTGACTTTATAATCGATTTATCGAAGAAAAGGTAGAGGTCACGTGGGATTGGTGGCCATATTTGATAAGTTACGATGTTTCCGTAAAAGAGCCACTCGGATTTCGAAACTAGACTACAATAAGCATTGAATGAGCCCTGGTAGACCTTTCATAGACTAATATATTTTTGGACAGCATGGGGTCTCTCGATGAAAAAGAATGACTCATATATATATATATATTTATTATGTTCAGAGCTACAGTTAACTTAAGTGCGAAAGTGTTTAAATCAAAATGGAAGACACTTTAAACACTTGTAAATAAAAATACTTTACTTTCTGTCTATCTTGATACACCATATACAGATATATATAGGGGGGCCGGAGACAATATTTACATAATTTCAGGGGTCCCAGACCAGAAAAGGTTGAGAAAAGCTGCAATAGAGGATGCAAACTGGAAATGACTATGGGTACCCGGATACCCACTAATCGATCCGTTAACATTGTACCCAGTTCCGATTCTGATTACCCGCTACCCATTACCTATTAACTCTTGATGGGTAGCGAATGATGAATTGGTATGTATAAGGTCCTTTGACTATTTCTGTTTATCTATGAGTATTCTGTTGAAATGAAAAGATGGACGCAGACCGCAGGTTGCCCGTTGGCCCTCTTTTATTTTATACCTATTAACGGGTAGCGGGTTATTAACGAGTAGCAGCTAATCAACGGGTAGCGGTATTTTTAATGCGAACCACTACAGAACAAAATGTAGATGATTTTTATTATTTCCTTAGTTATTTTCGCGGAATGTTTTCTCTTTAGTTTTTTATAAAATTTGTGAAACATAACTGATTGAAATGAAGTGTGTGTGTGTGATTAATTTCTGTTATAATATTATGACATGAGCTGATGGTTCTGTATGTAGTCAGTTTATTGATAATAATTATTGTAAATAAATCGATCATCAGTTTATTTTTCTTTTATACTGTGCTAAGATAAACAAATTTACAGTTAACTATAGTTAATATAAATAAATAAGTATTGTATACCATTGAAAAGCAGTGAATCTCAACAGTATTTAATCGCAGTTGAACATGAGTGGATTATATAATATTTTCCAAGGGGCGGATTGCATGTACATATTTATAACCCCTTCCCACCTTTACGTTCCCAAGAAATTATATTAATATTTTATTTTTCTACTAAATAATATAGTCAATAAATAATAATACTCCTAATTTATATTTCAGCAAACAAATTATTTAGAAAAATAAATTATAAATTATATATTAATAATAAATATTATTTCGGGGAGTTGATCGTCCCCGTTGCTCTCTCTTGTTCCATCTTTACAACTGGATAAACTTTGTACCCTGAAGTTCCAATAAAATAATTTTTATTACAATATTTCTTCAAATATAAAATAATAACAAAAGCCGTCACTCTGCCACTGAAAATTCCGACAAAAATAGTGAACACTAATATACTCTATTCGCAGAGATCGTGCAGTCGATGAAACTATTAAAAATACTTCATTCTTGCAGCAAAAGTGACGTAATTCTAATGTTTACATTTACTACACTCTCTCCGCGAACAGAGTATAGAGATGAGCATTACGGCGCAGTTCGCGAAAGTGGCTGAGTGAATATCGTTAAGTTTACTGAACCAGTTCAATAAATGTGTCCACGAGAATCAGGTCCTTAGAAACTCAGTTAGTTCCGCACCTACAAATAGGATGATCAACAATCACGAAAGATAGCTTTACCTGTAAAATTTACAATGGCTTCCCGAAGAAGTAGTATTACAAACATTTTGTATAACTGGATAATAATAAGGCTAATTGTGTATTTTGTGGATAAATTATAAGTTCAAAAGATGGTTTGTCGGGAAACTTAACCTGAAATATGAGATGCTATCTGCAAAATACATCACAAGCTGAATCTTCGCGAAGCTCGACATGAGCACCAATCCGGCACACTCATAGTTCACAATTCCGCAAACGTCCAGCTGAATCCCGAAAACTAGGCAAGAAGTCGTGAACTGATTCATTTAAATTTGGTGAGCTGCCTCACTTCGGTCAGTGTACTAATCCGGTTCAGTGAGCTGGTTTGTTCATGAACGACCCATCTCTAGTGAACACCTGTTTAACATCTGTTCTAACTGGTGATTATCAAACATAGATCTACGAAGAAAGTAAGAAAGTAAGAATATAGCCTTTAATTTTATTAATATAGATGATAAACAAAAAGTAAAACATTAGTTTATAAAGATAGTGTAAAAAAGGGGGCAGAATCATATTTCATCGGCTCTAAGACATTTTGTGGACTGTTTTTTTTTTAAATTTTTTTGCCGAAAATATCAAAAATTTAACACCGTAATTTAAAAGTGACCATATGTTTGTGATCTAAGGCTAAAAATATATAAGTACCAATTTACAACAAAATTTTAAAAAAAGAAACCTAAAATTTTGATATTTGGATCTAAAATTTTTTACTCCGATTTTGGCCAAAATATAGTTCTCAGCTAATTTTTTGGTAGGATTTTGAAAAAAATATTCAAAAAATTCTTGCTTTCTTAATTTGTGAGTTAGAGCTGTTTGGGTCAGTATTTTCCCTATAGTTGCAAAACTTTTGTCCAAACTACAAAATGAACAAAATTTTGTTCATCTATGTTAGGATTTATCAAAATTTTCAAAAAAACTTTTCAAATTTCCAAAACTTTCAACCGCAGGTTTTTTTCGCATTTCGTTTTTTAGAAACGTCCATGCGAAGATGAAAATTTCTATAAATCACGCCATATTAAAATTTGTTATAATTTTAAAATACGCAGAACGCAAAAATTGTGAAAAAGCTTCTAATTTTTTCTAGACTAAATAAACAATGGATAATCCAAAAATTTCTGATTGCTGTCTCTAACAAAGTTATAAAAATTGTGCATTATTCAATGATTGTGGAAAATCTCGAAATCTCATTTTGGCCCGTGGTTTACAGGTCACATCCGTCCGGCACGAAGGATGATAATAGTGTGTTGATGGGCTCGATTGGAGGTCGAATTGGACATTAAATCATCATAATTATATAAACTGAACAGTACACATTTCGATATTTTTACGGTATACCATAAGCTCGTTACATATTTGATGGAAGCAACATGATATAAAATAACAATACCACGGGCTTGCTTCATTTTACCTTAAGAAAACGATATTAACTTTAAAAAAATTTACATGTGTTTATTTCACAAAATAACTTTGCAAATTAATTTTTTAATAATCCACGCATAATTCCAGAAGGCATCTAAATTTAGACAAAATATTAAGAAGCTGTCTTAATATCATCAAAACAAATAATATTTTCTTAAACCGTAAACAAATTTCTTATCAACGCTAAAGACAGAATATTCATTCTCTTAATATTCACTAATTATTTCGTCAGAGAGTGTTTTCCGATCCAGTAAACTGAGACGAGCTTGAAACATTTCGCAGCTTATTGTTGTATCAGCGGCGTACGGCATTAGATATTATACCTGCCGATTTATCTAGTAGGTATTTTAAAATAGAGAAATTATAAAAATTAAATAAATACTAAAATAACACACCTCTAAAGCTAATCCCTGCTTTATCAATTGATCTATAATAAATTATTCAAAAAATCTTCCTATTAATAAAAACAAATGATTTTCTTTAACAGAAAAAATGTATATAGTTTATTTACGTTAAGATTATAATTGCGCAATATAATCTCGTTATGCAACGTTGCCACGGTTTCCAAAATGAGAATGTGCCTTTTCTCGGGCAGTACCAGTCAACAGATTTTGGCATTGTTTTTATTATATTTACAAATACAAATCTATGATATAAGGTATAAATTAGTATGTAATAAACATATATTTAATGAAACTCGAAATGTCAGAACTACTAGGCAACACTAGTATATTTGTACTAGCGTATGTATATCAAAAGAACATAATTAAGAATCGTCAACACCATTGTTAAGAACATCTATCAGCAGAAAAGTTTGACACTGAAAATAAATTTGAATAAATTTACAGTCTAAAAAGTAAAACACGTACTAATGTGTCACCAAATTTGGTTGCCAAATTTTTAAAAACTTATTTCAGACCTCACCTAGAATACTCAGTCAGTGTCTGGTCCCCGTACTTTCAACGTGACATTTAAGCGATGGAATCTATTCAACGACGTGCCAGCAGACTGCCACGTGCAATTCGCGGTCTTCCATATGTGGAACGGCTGCAACATCTCAAGCTGCCTATTCTTTCCAAAAGAAGAACGAGAGGTGATCTCATCCAAACATGAAGAATTCTACACAAAGACTTTTCCCTTAACTTGTGCTATATGTTCAAGTTAAGTAATAACACAAGACTTCGCGAACATACCTTAAAACTAAGTCGTGAAAAATTTAAACGAATCCCCCGTGAAAATTTCCTTACGAACAGAGTTTTGTATAAGTGGAACGAGTTACCCAGTGATATTGTGAGTGCAGTCTCAGTGAACTCTTTCAAAAATTGTTTAGATCCCCAAATGGCAACAGTGTAGAATCTGATTTTTTATTATTGTTTCTTAATCGGATTTTTTGTAATATTTGCTAAATTTAATTATTTATGTGGAACATGCTAACAGTGTTTAACCTTTATTTTTTCTTTTGCTATTTTTGTACATTTTTGTTCTCTTCTTATTTGAATTATGTAAGAAAAAACTATTTTAATTATGTAATAATTGCTAATTTTTGTTATGCATAATTGCTGTATGTAATGTATATATTGAATTTACAAACTTTAATTCTGTACAATATGATAATAATGATAATAATAACAAGAGTTCTGGAGAAGAGCAATGGGCATATCATGGACACAATATCTACCGTGCAAACCAAAGTTCAGCAGACAAGTACAAAAGTACCGGTATGAGTTTTATTTTTATATCGACAAAATCGTAAAAAAGTTCACTTGCTCTCTTTTTGAACTCTCTATCAGCTTCTCCTTACATGTTTCTCCGTCAAGTGTCAGGTTTTTTTAACACTAAACCTACCGAGACTTCATGTATACCTATCCCTACCACAGCGGGTCAAGTGACCCGTCTTTAAAATTTGATATATATTACTATGTATAGCGAAAAATATATCATTTAGCACAATTTGGTGAATGAATACACATGTTTTTTTAAATAACGATTCAAAATTGTTTATTTATTAAATTTAAAAAATATAAAAATAATACATGAAAAAAAGTAAATATTCTTCAATTGAATCCTAAATTCAACCATTGTTGAACAAATTCAAAGAACAGCTTCTGTAAAATATCTTGGGATTATTATAGACCAACATTTATCCTAGAAGCAACAGATTGAACAACTGAATAAAAGAATACGTAAAATGTATTATATGTTTAGAAAACTAGCCAAAATTGTTCCACAATATATATTGAAAAGAGTTTATTATGGATTAGTACACTGTGTTATACAATATGGTATAATAGGGTGGGGAGGCATAGCTAAAACTAAAATAAAACCGTTAATAATAAGTCAAAAAACGATATTAAAAATCATATATAAAAAACCAAGAGATTACTCCAGCGAAAAATTATGTAAAGAAACTGGCATTCTTGATCCGCGACAGATTTTTGCCCAAAATTCATTAATAATCCTAAATAAAAATAAAAATTTAAATTATATTAAACATGGTAAATCAACGAGAAACGAAATAAACAAACATGTCATATTGCCAAAAATTAATAAAACAATATTTAAAAATAGTTTCACATATGTATCTTTAAAACTGTTTAATAACTTGCCAAACGAAATTAAAACAATACAGAATAAATATACTTTTAAAAATAATATAAAAAAATGGATTAAAAACACTGACCGCGATTATATACATAATATCATAAATTCTTGAATAACAAATTAATAAAAAAATAAATAAATTATTGAAGAAATAAATAAATATGTAAAATAAACATAAATAAAACAAATGTAACTCACAATAAATAATTAAATTAGAAAAGCAAAGTGCCTCGACTCAAGGTTTATTATCTTAATGAGTGCACTATTCCGACTAAATTTGATAAAAAAGATTAGTTATTAGTATTAACATAGAAATAAAATTATTTGTATTAAAATATATATTTATATAGCAATAAGTCGTATATGTATGTATTAAATGTAAAAATGATAAATGGGAAATAAATTATTATTATTATTATTTTATTATAAATAAATTGCTAACTTTATTCAAGTTCACCGCATATTTTGCAAATTATTGGGTTCTCGAAGGCACATTTTCCACACACATATTTGTTGCATTTGAAACAGATTTTTGTAGTTTTGTTTTCTTTGCAAAAACCTATTTGGCACCTTTTTCGAATTCTGTACGAGTTGCAATCACATGAATCTTTGCATGGGTAAAATGACCCGTTGCGGTAGTTAGGGCAGATTACATATATTTCTCGGTAAAAAAATTAACAATAGAGGAGTAAATATTAAAAAATACATTCTATGTATTTTTTAATAAAAGTAGTAAAGGCAAATGGCGATGTGATAATGTTATTTAAAAGAAATTCTGACAAAAAGTTTAAAATGGGTCATTTGACCCGTCGTGGTAGGTTTAGTGTTAAATATCTTAGAGCACTGGTTCTCAACCGGTGAATCACGTAATTAGGCCTGTTTACCGAAGGCAACTGTTGAGAGTGTTTAAAGTCTATTGGCGCGTTTAACAAAAGAAACTGCTGGGAATCAGCACTTAACCTGTTTTCATGGTGATTACATTCAACTGTTGCTATTTCGCCAAACAAACATGTTGTCGTGCTTGAGTTTTTCAACTAGGCAAGAGATGTGATTCTAAGCGATTCGTAGAGCGCGGACTGAAAATATGGCACTTGACTTTCCTTTCGTAGAGACCAAGCCGCTCGCAAAGAGAAGGTTACCCCAGCTTGTTAAAAAATGTACAGAATGGGTTGCATCTGTATTTATTTAGATGAAGACAGCCTATGTTAATACAGAATATAGGGGCGTGGCCTCCAAGAGGTGTTGCCCGGAATAGAGGCGTGTCGGACCTGAGAACTCCAGGAGTAGAGTCGTCGGTGATGGCGGCACGTCACGTCCTCCAGGTAGCGTAATGGGCGCGTGGATCTCGGGAGCGGCTAGATAGATCTGGATCTCCGACGGCGTTGGGGACGTCAGAGGACCTGGTGACGTGGATGTTGGTAGTACCTCTTCGTACAGCATAAACTTCGGGGAAGGGGTGACGAGGGTTACCCGACGGCACGGGCTCCCAAGAAGAGCTTACCTCTGGTAGGGACTCTGATGGCAAGGGCCGGCGGTAGGCACTGCTGTTCTGGTGTGCCCACACGTGGTGCAGGTTATCGGTGGTTGTCCTCAGCAAGAGCATCGATTCCGCGGAAATGGGGGTCGCTTAGACTAGCGAGGAAAATTGGGAAAGTACCTTAGAAAAGATTTAAATCCTTTTTCATCAATCGCTGCCGGAGCTACGATGGGTACAGACTGCTCTTCACAAATGCTCCAGTATTTATACTGGATATTTAATATTTCACCACATTGTGCAATATGATGAAGTCTTTTTTAAATATTGTGAAATAACAGCATTTTTCCAAAATATTAATGAATATCGGAAAAAATGCTAGTAATCGTCTTCTCAGACATTAGGTCACCTGCATATTGATTTTCATCTACGGCAGGCTGTTGGGTACCGAAAAGGAAGTATAAACGGACACAGTATTGTGCTGGTAACAGCAAGTGAAATACTGTGATTTGTACGTCCACATACCCAACAGTTGCGTTCACTTAACGCGACCTTGTTGTCATATCAATTACTCTCAAGAGCGAGTCATGACAAAAAAATATTGGAATAGTTCCAAAAATGACGATATTCCAACATTGTATTTGATACCTCACCAACATGCAGGGCAAGCGTGGCTTTTTATTTTGCCAAACCCCGGTAATTTTATTTAGATGGAAATTGTCAAGTTTAAAAAAGTCAGGCAGTACCTCAGGTGGGTATGACTACTTAGTCAAAAGTCTTTCTCAGGGATTCTCATGGGGACAAGAACTGATAGAACACTTGACCAAGACAAGTTGTCAGACGATCGATACAAACGACCATCTACAAACAGTTAAGAAATTAATTGAAAAATGTATATTATTTATATAATAAACCACTGGTACTGATATTCCTTGACTTCGAAAAAGTTTTTGATACTGATGAACTGTGGTCATCATTAGCAGCATAGTACCTATTCAAAGGCATTCACATTAATAGTGTGAGGCTAAGGGCTGAATTCATAAACGTTCCTAATCCTCACCTCATCCTCACCTCAGCCTCACCTCATCTCACACTCATTTTAGGTTGAGGTCGTTCCCTCACTCACTTTTGTTATTCATAAACTATTGTAAATGAGTCACTAACTTGAGAGAAGGTTGAGGCAAAACGTCACTAATTTTATGACGTCAAAATAAAATAATATGTAATAGTTATGGAAACGTTTTGGTGATTGTAATAAACATTTTGACAGTAGTATATTGTCAAAAACTCAATTCAATAAAATATTGTGTATTGTATATATATTGTTGATTTTATCATGGCAAGTAGAATATTTATGACGGGTGACGCTGTCCAATGCATACAGATGACGACTACACCTTCAAAAGACGACTTTACTCCCAGGGGATGTAATTTTTAAATTGATTAATTTTTACAATAGGCAAATAATCTAATTACCTAATTAAAAGTAATAGGAAAATAGGCAAACAAATAAGAAAACTGCGTACATATCAAGACCTACTGCAATTGAGTAAGAATTAGAAGTTAGAATGAAGAGCTCAGAAAAAAATATTCCGCAAGATGAAGAAATTCATATCTATCGTCCGGAAAAATATCGGCTTAAAATACATGTGTAAACAACAGCTGCAAGTAGAAAAGCAAGAAATAAGAAAAATATAACCGAACAATAATTAAAACAAAAATTTTAGGAAAACTAATAATGTTATTTAAATAATTTATTATAAATAAATATACAACATAATTATAATAAATGTACTTATAATAATTTTTTTTATTTGTTTATAAAATGGCGTAGAATAAAAGCTGATTTTATATCGTTACCACCGAGAATAAGCCCAGACAATCGATTTTCTTCAAATATCATTTTAACAGAACTACTATTAAATATCCTGATATCATGGATAGATCCTGGTCAGCAAATATCATTGTCCAAGACTTCACAGTTTGCAGCTGCTACTACTTGCACGTTTAATCACATCTAGGCTTTTCTATTTCAAAAAGTTCCACAACTCTGCCTCCTGGATTTCCTATTTCGATATGGGTACCTTCAATCCAACCAGTGACTTCAGGAAAACCAGCGATATTAATTAAATATATATATATCTTTATATCCATAAAGATTTTTTTTTTTTTCGATATTCTCGTTACTTCCGGGAAATCTAACATATCTACCCAGGTATACAGCAATATTTTCGGCAACTTATTATATTATTTTGCATATCAAAGGTTGATTAAGTAAAGGTAAGTCTCCATGTGTTCTCTTAAATAAAGATATATTATAATGAATTAAGAAATATAATTTGTCATATCTAATAAAATTATGCCTGCCACAGTTGGAGGAATAGGCAACCTATGCTTCTGTAGTACCCCAATTTTTTGATATACTGTAGGAAATATTTTATGTGTTACAGTGTTTCTTAAGAAATGAAAACTCTGAATAAGTTCATAGTCAGTGATATTCTGAAGAGGATCTTAAGCGTCCCGCATATACCGCCTGATAAAAACAATTATTTTGTATTAAAAAATAGGTTACTGTTTCTTTTTACGTTCCAAATGTATCGATGCACATTTAAATAAACATTTTCAACTTCTACATACTCTAAAAAATCATTATTCACATTAATACAAATATATTTCTATATTTATATAAAGCAAAATATTAAATGAGTCAAATTTAAGATTACCAGATACTGGACTCAAATCTCACTCACTATTCACTCAAATTTGACAGATAAGTGAGTGGGCAATGAGTTACTAATATCTAACTTTTGTTTCTGAATTCCAAATGAGTGACTCATTGCCAATTGAGTTTGAGGTGAGGGTGAGGTGAGGATTAGGAACGTTTATGAATTCGGCCCTAAATCACCTGAGATTCGCCAATGCTATTCTCGTATCAGATTGCGTTCAGAATGCTTTGCTAATGCTGCAAGAACTGAATCAGGGAGCTAAATTTGTATGCCTCAAAATAAACAAACAAAATAATAACAGACCTTGTATTCAGCGAGGTGTTGTAAAATCGACGATGTCAACATTGAACAGGTTGATGCTTACAAGTATTTTGGGCACAAAAACGAAATGACAGAAACAATCAGACATACGAAATCTACAGGAGAATATCACAAGGATGAGCGGCATTGGTAAACTACGAAACATTTTCAAAAATGGTATTCCAATGTGTCTTAAAAAGACAGTTTTCGAACTATGTGCCATGCAAGTCTTTACCTACTGGGTGAAACCCTAACACTGACTAAAGCTTCTGCTAGAAAACTGCAATTAACCCAAAGAGTCATGAAACAAGCCATGATCGGTATAACGCTGAGGGATAAAATAAAAAATGCTGAAATTCGTAAACAGACAAAACCAACCGACATCCTTGTAAAAGTAGTTACCATGAAATGGAAATTGGCAGGACATCCATCTAGAACAACAGAGGATAGATGAACCAAACGGATTCTTGAATGAAGAGCATGGGCAGATAAAAGTAACCGAGGAAGATCGCCCACTGTCTGAACTGATGACCTACAAAGCGTATATCTACGAACTATCTAAAGCTCAAGACAGAGAAAACTGGAAAATGTACCACAGTTAATCCACAGTTAATTGTTCCAGGTATATCCTTAAGTAATCCAGACTAGTTTAGGTATTCGATTTACGAAATCACTCAGTCACCGTACTGAATTCCACTTACTCGGTATCTCTACTTAAGTTCAGTCACTTGCCTAACTCTACACTGAAGCTAAAAGCCTTGCACTGACTTATTGACTACCTTGACAGTCCCGCTGAACTAACTCAACCTATTGGATACGATTGACTCGACTAATTACTTTTAATAACAATTGAATTTATGTTAAAATAATGTAAATATAATTTAAGATAAATGGTTTTTATTATAATAATACTTTGTTAAAAGTATTTGACTTAAATTTTTTCTAATATTTTCAATTATAAGTTATCATATATCTAGAAGATAAGACGGCAAGGAGAAGAGGGGGGCGAAGGAATTAGAGGCAAGAAGTATTGAGATTGGGGAAGGATAACAGAAAGGGGTAAAGTAAGGAAGGAAGAGGCCCGGTGGGAAGCAAAAGGGGAGAAATGGAAGGCTGAGGTTACCTGGAAATGGGGAGGAAGGAAGGGAGATAGGAGGAGGGGTGAAGAAATGGTTGGATGGGAAGAGAATGGAATAAAATAAATTGTAATTGTAATGTAAAGTAATGAAATGTAATGAATATTTAATAGGACGTTGAAGTAAATACCCAAACACCGAAAGGTCTGGGGGAAATAAAGGATTATATAGAGAAGACGGCAAGAAAAGGTAAATCATGCAAGGTATAGTAGATAGACCAAATGAAGCTGTAAATCAACCACATACTACAATAATCTCATTTGGTAAAGATTGAAAAGCGTAAGCTCCGAAAACGAAAACTATTGTATGACGCCACCAAATCCCCCTGTAAGGCAATGGATCGAAAATGAGAGAGAGAGAGAAATTTCCTTTTTAATATAAATATTTTCTTTGAAAACACTATTTTTGATAGTTGGGATAATATATATATATATATACGAGGTCTGTTCAAAAAGTATCGCAAATTTTGAATTTCCGCGGGTTACGTATATTCGATTTTCGATTTTTTTGTGGCGTTATGTTGGTACTCATGTCTCTCACTTATGCCGACAAGTTCGGCCATTTTGAATGTTCAGTTAATTTTTGACAGTTGCTTTGCTTGCACGTGTTTTGGCTCGTCTTCGATTTTTGCCTATACCAAAAAAAGGATCAAAGAATCTGTACCAAATTTTGTGTGAAAAACAAAATTAAGTGCGCGGACGCATTCCTAATGTTGACTGTGGCATATGGCTAAGCTACCTTGGACCGAAGCAACGTTTATCGGTGGTACAAAATGTTCTCAGAGGGCCGAGAAGATGTGAACAACGAAGAGCGTGCCGGACGCCCGAGCACGTCAACAACAGTCGAAAACATTAATGAAGTGAAGAAAATAGTATTGGCCAATCTTCGAATCACCGTTAGAGAAGTTGCTGAGGACCTAAACATATCGATTGGCTCGTGCCATTCGATTTTTACCAATGATTTGGGCATGAGACGGGTCGCCGCGAAATTCTCATCGTTGCTTGTGCGCGAATTTTTGGCCAAAAACAACACACTAATAATGCCGCAGCCACCATATTTCCCAGATCTGGCCCCCTGTGACTTTTTCTTGTTCCCGAAACTGAAGAGACCCATGAAAGGACGACGCTACACTACGAGTGAGGAGATAAAGACGGCATCGAAGGAGAAGCTGAACAAGATAACAAAAAATGATTTTTTAAAGTGCTTCGAGGATTGGGAAAAACGTTGGCACAAGTGTATAATATCTGGTGGGGATTACTTTGAAGGGCACAAAATAGATATTCATGAATTAATAAACAATTTTTGAATAAACACAAAATTCGGGATACTTTTTGAACAGACTTCGTATATTTATTTGAGTGGCCATTGCTGATTCGGAAATTAGCCAGGACAATTCTTATTTTTGAAACTTCCATACCTGAACGGGATTGGAACCCGAGACCTTAGCAACGCAGAGCACATGTATTACCACTTCGCTACGTCGGCCGGCAGTTAAATAATTAAAAATAATATTTTTGTGTACAAACAAAAGAAAAAAATAAAATAAAACGCGAAATTAAAAACACAAACGTCAAACCCGCGAATGTCAATTACATATACAGTAGACCAGTGTACAATATGTAATTACTGCTTTGAGAAAAACAAAATTCAACATCCTCTTCACCTCGTACATTAACCCAAGGTACGTCACTGTTCTGTATGTAGAAAAGCCGAGACACGTAAATTAAGTGCATAAGCAAAAGTTTCAAACACAGTACCATCTGCCGACTTGTTTCTGAATTACAATATCCTTTTGAAACAAAGATGCGACTCGCTACATCTATTCATTCAACGAGGGTGACAATAATATATAAGGGGAGAAATTAAAATGCGTTTAAAGGTTTTTATTGTGAGGTTTGCTTAGTATTATACCTTGGAAATTTATACAAGTTTTTTTAAAATTGGAAGTTAATTAACTTGGAAATATCTTCGAACAGATTTGGATTACTATTGCATTATGAAATTTTAAATTGTTTAACCCAAGGCTCAATAATTGGACCAGTACTATTTAATATAAATTAGTATTTATATATATATATATATATATATATATATATATATATATATATATATATATAGAACGATTTTTGGAAAAAACAGTTTTTTTGCGAATTTTAGTTTTCAAAATACGGTTAAAATTGGTTTTGAAGTTTCTACAAAAAAAAACACTAAAAAAATGTTAATGCTTATTTTAATATTTCAGCCAGGAAGGGCAACGGACGGTCACAAGAAAAAACTCCTCAAAATCTAAAAAGTCATCACTTGTATTTTAGATATGAGGACATTTTTTTTAAGTCCTCACTTGTATTTTAGAAGTGAGGACCTTTTTTTTAGGACATCACTTGTATAAAAATTTAATAGCGGAGTATTGAATTGGAAGATATTTATTGCGTAGTGTAGAACCAACTTAAGAAGCTATTGTTTATCAACATAATGATTTATTATTTAAATTTGCTTTATAAATAGGTAATATGTTTAATTTTACACTTATCAGTTATTAATAATGTAATTGGTATCATTTTTCTTGAAATTACAATTCTTATTTTCAACGCTCTATTTAAAAAAATGAATTTAAATCAATTATCTCCAGCGATATGCATTAATTGGAACAATAAACCCTAATTGAAAGCTATTAATTAGAAATAATTATTTAATAAATAATCGAATTATCCTGTATGAGAAAACTGAAATACAATCATTAATTAGAAATTTGTTCTTATTAATTTGTTTCATTAATTTATAGATTTTAATCTTCATATTCTGATTATGATTGTTACAACAAAATATAAAAAATCGGTGTAGTATTTGGTGGAATATTTGGTGAATCAAGATATTAAATAAATTTTTCGCTAAGCAAAATCGATTAATAAATTCTTGCTCATCCCACTGGTCCATATGATTTGGTCTAACACGAACTATGTATGGACGTTCTAAATAGTCTACATTTTCTTCATCATCGTCTGCTAGCAAATCTTCAAAATCAGAATGCATGATTTCCTTCTTTAACAATAAATATTAATTATCTATTTTTTCATTCAGTATAAATTAAATAAGATTACTAAATTATTCTGATATAGGTAATTACATAATAAAATAGTACACATAATGGAAACAGGTGTATGTAATATGTATATAAACTGTTCACTTTTGTAAGAACACACTAGATCTGGTTATTTTCCAGCTTCAAATGTGCAAACTATTGAAAACAAAATTCCCTCTTAGTTTGTTCTTACAAAAGTGAACAGCTTATATAAAGTGTAGGTATGTCTAAAATGTACATAATACTTGTTATATTATATATTTTACATATATATGCTTATATTATAAGCTATTCACTTTTGTAAGAACAAACTAAGAGGGAATTTTGTTTTCAATAGTTTGCACCTTTGAAGCTGTATGTCATGTTGGTATTAAAAAATGTCACTTTTTTAAAATGTCGATGCATTTGACATATGTCATAATGAAAAAATGATATCTTAATTATAATGATCATAACCTTATCAACCTAAAGTTGGTTCTACAGCGTAAGGAATATTTTTAATTGACATTTAAAGTCAGTAACACACCATAAAAGTAACCAAAATAACCAGATCTATGGTCTATTTCAAAGTAGAAAAAAGTAGATAGCGCTGCGAACCGAGTACGATTTACACTGATCAAATACAGTATAGCGGGAAATTTAAAATAAGTTACAACTAGGGCATGGGCGTAGCAACTGGGTTAGCAAATGATTTTTTTTTTTAATATAAAAAGGTTTAATAAGATATTGAAATAAACAAGGCAGATAATACACTTACGTTATTTATACGACATAAATTCAGTTTAATGGGAAATTTGAAAAAGTTAAAAAATATTAATTTTAAAAATTATGTACTAAGTCTGTTCCAAACGGTTAGGCGGAACTAGATTTTGCAATCTAGTTACTTTCATCGTTTAAATCATGCTTTTCGGCCGTTTTGTTTAAGCTTTGTAAATCATACTTGCAACAAATATTTTTTGGTTAAGGTTAATATCATTTTAAAATGTCATTTTCTTTATATTTTGATTTTTTGTGTCATTCTTAATACAAATATCCCATTTATTTATTTTTTTGACATTAATGTAAGAAATATGTAAGAAAATTAATTTAAGTTTGACATATGTCATTCGTTTCCATAGTTTCATTGTTGGAATTTTAAATTTTGACATTCCAACGTGAAAAATAAAATAACCCAAGCAAGGTCCCTTCTCGTGACAACCTAAAAGAACCAAATTCCCATTTAGTTCCGCCTAACCGTTTGAAACAGACTGTATATATGTATAAAATGAGAGATTTGGCTACAACAGTTTAAATAGAGCAATAAAACAAACAATATATCTTCAGAGCTAAAGTTTCTTATTTAAATAATTATTGTAAATAAAAATTAAAAATATATGTATATGAAGGTCTAAAAATTATATCAATAACTTCTACTTTGGGCACAATCAGCTGGACTGTCTTTTGCCCTAACATTAGTCCTCTCTCTTGATCTGTTAATTATCAAGTGTCAAAAAATATTTATATGTCAGATAACCTAAAAAATACATAACTGCGTAAAAACAAATTACAGTCTGTTCCAAACGGTTAGGCGGAACTAAATGGGAATTTCGTTCTTTTAGGTTGTCACGAGAAGGGACCTTGCTTGGGTTATTTCATTTTTCACGTTGGAATGTCAAAATTTAAAATTCCAACAATGAAATCATGGAAACGAATTAAATTTAAAAAAAATTAAATTATTTTTTTTGCATATTTTAATGACAAAAAAATAAATAAATGGGAAATTTGTATTAAGAATGACACAAAAAATCAAAATATAAAGAAAATTACATTTTAAAATGATATTAACCTTAACCAAAAAATGTTTATTGTAAGTATCATTTACAAAGCTTAAACTAAACGGCCGAAAAGCGCGATTTAAACGATGAAAGTAACTAGATTGCAAAATCTAGTTCCGCCTAACCGTTTGGAACAGACTTTACATGGAGAATTTCCTCTATAAAATCTACGCCAAGAATATAAATAAAAGTCTAAATATGTAAATAATAACGAAATATATGAGAAAAATTAAATAATATAAATAATATATATTTCCAATGTACGACACTGAACATCTGTCAACTTGGACTAAAAACAATATTTTTACAGTGTAATAGGGATGACGATGTAAACCAATCCGACGCAAGGACAAACAGCTCCTATCTTCTTACACACATTTTTCTACTTTGAAATAGACCATAGTGTGTTCTTACAAAAGTGAACAGCTAATATGTACATGTATTTATCAATAAAATGTTTTATGAGACCTATCTGTCAAAATCTGTCATTTTTATCCAATGGATAGTATTTATCAGTACCTTTTCATTCCCCATTATGCCAACATGCGAGGGAATCCACATTAAAATGACTATTTTTTCTTTTAAGGTATTATGGAGTTTGATCTGGATGCCTTGAATGAGAGGGTCGGTGCTGAATGGTGTTGAAATTTTCTGAATACTGCTTAAGGAATCTGTACAGATGACATATAGCCGTGATTGGTCTTGTTCAATGTGTTCAAGCGCAAGTAGAATGCCGTAGAGCTCAGCCGTGAAGTTAGTAATTAGGTCTGGAAGGCGATATTTAATGGTCGAATCTTCTGTGAACACTGCTGCTCCGGTTTTCTCTTCTGTTCTTGATCCATCCGTATATAAGAATTTATGGTTTTTATATTTATTACACTTTTCTCTAAACAGAACCTGATACTCCGCGGAAAGCGTACTGCTTTTGGGATATCTAGAAAGTTCTAAGTCTGATAATGGAGGATGCAGGAGCCAAGGAGGTGTTGGGCTGGTATTGATTGATTTGATTTCTTGCAGGGGTAAATTAAACTGATTTGATAAGGAATTTATTTTTATATGGAGAGGTGTGTTTTTCTTAAAATACCAGAAATTTTCAGAAATTTTGCAGAAGAAGCTGGAGAATGTTGGATGTGATGGGTTGCTAGCAAGGCTTGAATAATAAACTAAGGAAAGTTGTTCTCGTCTGATATTCAGGGGTGGTTCACCAGCCTCACATACTATGCTTTTGGTAGGACTTGTTCGAAACGCTCCTGTTATTAGTCGTAGTGATGTGTGATGCAGGGAGTCAACTTTTTTTAATAAGTGAGGTTTGGCAGTTTGGTAGAGACAGCTTCCGTAGTCAACTTTAGATCTTATAAGTGCTTTATATATGATTAGTAACATGTCTCGGTTGGCGCCCCATTGTTGATTGCTTAATGCGTTCAGAATATTAATTCTTTTGTTGCATTCTGCCCGTAGGTTTTGTATATGGTTGGTCCACTTTAATTTACGGTCTAGGACAAGTCCAAGAAACTTAATATATTCTTTCCAAGAAATATTTACATCTTTTATTTTTAGCGTTGGATTAAAGTGACATGATCTTAATTTACAGAAATGTACAGCTGTTGTTTTAGTTTGTGATAGTTTAAATCCTGTGTGCTCGGTCCACTCCAGAATTTTGTTTATTGCAACTTGTAGATTTTGTGTCAGCGATGCGAGATTTTTTCCTCTTGCATAAATTATCAGGTCGTCTGCGAAAAGGGCTGCTTTTATAAGTGATGAAATGTTGCTAACAATATCATTGGTTGCTATCAAGAATAGGGTGGGTGAGATTATGGATCCTTGAGGTGTACCATTTATGAGATTTTTCTTGTTGGTTGTAAAACCATTGAATTTTAAAGTGAAAGTTCTTTCTGTTAGAAAATTCTTTATGAAGTGAAGAACGTTGCCTTGTAGACCATAACTTTTTATTTTATTTAGGATATGTAATTTCCAGGTAGTTTCAAAGGCTTTTTCGACGTCGAAAAAGACTTCTATTGTGTGTTGCTTGTTTTGGAAGCCAGTTTGGATATCTGTTACTAATTTTGTTAAGCTGTCTAAGGTGGATCTTTTACTTCTGAAACCATATTGTATGTTAGTTATAAGATTGTTGTGATTTAAGTACCATTGTAGCCTGTTGTTAACCATTCTCTCTATGACTTTACAAAGCGTGTTCGTTAATGCAATTGGGCGGTAACTATATGGGTCACTTTTATGCTTATTAGGTTTTTGGATAGGTATAATCGTAGCTTCCCGCCATTGGTCAGGAAAAGTTCTTTTAATCCATATTTCATTGTATATGTGCAACAGATAGTTTATAGCGTTATCTGGGAGATTTTTTATAATTTCAGAGGGAAGGTTGTCCGGTCCTGGGGCTGTATTATTCTTTAATTTTGCAATTGCGCTTTGAAGCTCAAATTTAGTGAACGGCGTATTTATTTCGTTTTCTATGTCATCTTCTATGATAAATTCTTTATCTTCTTCTTGTAGTTTTGTTTGTCCATACTTCTTTTGGTGGGGTATCTTTGTTTATTGTAGATACATATTTTGACCACGATTCTTCTTTACTTTTTCGGTATATTCTCCTCGCCTTCGCTCTTGCCTGTTTTAATTTTATGAGGTTCTCTATTGTCCTGTGATTTCTATAGATGTTTAAATGTTTTTTATTTTCTTTACTAGCTCTCGCACATTCTTCATTCCACCAACAAGTATTTTCCGCCTTTCCCTGAATATCTTTTTGCCTATTGTTCTTTCTGCAATTTTCGTGATATTATCTGTATATTTTTTAACTGTTGCATTTATGTCGTCATTTTCAAGAATTGTGAAGTTTTCTTCATTTATTTGTGTACTGAAGAGCGTCCAGTTTGCGTTTATCAGATTCCATTTGCTTCTCAAGATATTTGTGTTTATAGTAATATTATATGTGTTGTTTCTAATAATAATGGGGAAATGGTCGCTTCCGTGTAAGTCAGCTAAAGTTTCCCAACAAAGATTTGGAGCAATTCGAGGTTCAGCAATTGTCAGATCTATTCGCGAGAATTCCCCAGTACGTGCGCAGAAATAAGTTGGTGATCCGGTGTTAAGAATGATTAAACTATCAAGGATGTTTTCTAAATATCTTCCCCGTGCATCTGTATCATTCGAAAGCCAAAGCTCATTATGAGCATTGAAGTCGCCGAGCAGAATATATGGTGTAGGCAACTGGTCTATAATTTCTTTTACTTTTACTTCTTCTAAGGGTAAATTTGGTGGTATATAAATATTGCACAGTGTTACGGTTTGTGGATTATGAATTTTAATAACTATAACTTCCATGTCAAATAAAATGTCAATTTTTTCGGAATATATTGTATTTTTCACAAGTGTGAGTACGCCACCACTAGCGTGGTGATGATCCCTATCGTTTCTATATACATCATATCCGGAGAAATTACAATTATGTGTATCTTTGAGGTGAGTTTCTTGTAGACAAACTATATATGGTTCAATGTAGGCTAGGATGTTTTGTAGCTCAGGTAGGCGAGTGAATAATCCGTTTATATTCCACTGAAGCATCGCCATTTTTGTTTATTTCTAATGACCTGCGGAAAGTTGTTTTGTATTTTTCTTGTGATTCGAGTAAAAGTTGCCTTGATTCGTCTCTGTAGTAATTTTGGTTTAAGTTTGTCCATAGTACTTATTAATTCTGGTATGTCTTTGGTGTATTCGTATGCTAAAGCGAGTGGATCGTTTGACCCCTGAACGTTTTCTATGAAATCGCAGAGTTCTTCAATGGCAAGATGTAATTTTTGGGATTATTTTCTATTTCTATTTTTAATTGCTTAAAAGTTCTTCCAAATCTCTATTTTCTCCAGGACTTTCAGATCTATGTTTTTTTGATCTTCTTTTCTCCTTTGTGCTAAAAATGTCTGAGGAACCATCGCTTAGTACTGAACTTTCGTCGTCAGCTTCTTGGGATATTGAAATATCTTCTGTGCTGCTTTCGGTTGGGGCTGATCTTTTGAGAGGGTGGTTGGGAGGGTGGGGGATATTTTCTTCATTTATATTTTTTTGAGTTGCTGGGTGGATAAATGTTTCGTTACTAGCCTGTGAACTATTGATTTTAAGATTTATGTTTAAGTGATCTTGTTTTTTCGTCTCCTTTGGTTGTGAAGTCTGGTCTGTAATTTCAGTTATTTCAGTCAATTCAGTATTTTTTTGGTATTGTTTGAGATCTGTTATTGTACGTATTTCGGTGTGATTGCTTTTTTGGTTTTGTTTTTTTGGGACGTTTATTTCGATTTTATTATTTTCTGGCTGTAAATTTTGATATATATTTTGTTGTGTTGTAGTTTCATTATTTGTTTGTAGGGTGGTCATTGAACTGTTTTGCACGGTGTTTTCTTTCTGTGAATATTCGCTTGAGGTGCTAGTAGATTGGGGGTTTATCACATTTGCTGTGCATTTTATTCTTAGGTGACCCCTTTTGTTACATAATTCACATAACCGTGAATCGTCTGTCAGGAAAATCAGGTGATCGGAATTTTCAAAATTTACTTTTATTGTTTCTAGTATATTAATATTCGGCGAATCTTTGATGAATATTTGTCTTGTAAACGTACGAAGTTGCTCAAATCCTGGGGTTTTAAGGCCGGCACTTAAAAAATTCATTGATGAGGTTGTAGTTAGATTTAAGTCTTTAAGGTGGTTTTCAAGGTGTTCATGAGGTATATACGGGGGCGCATTACCGATCAGGATTCTTTTATTCGAGCTGACTAAACTTCTTATTTCCAGTCGTTGGTTATTTATTAATAAATATTTTACCTCATTTACTAATTCATCAGCAATTTCTTTTTTTGATACGTAAATTGATATTCTGTTGTGTGAGATTCGGTTGAAAAATAAGATATCTGATGGGTTTATAACTTTAGCAAGTGCATAGACATAATCGATTGATGGAATGCCCTCGATTGCGGTTAAAAGTATTCCTTGGTTTTTTTTTGGTATTGAAACTGTAATTTTTGGTTTTTGTTTTGTTGCATTTGCGTAAGTAGCAGCATATTGAACCTCGCATTGAGAGGCCTGTGTTATCGACATTTTGTTTTATTTATTGGTAAATAGATGACCGTACTAGTCTATACTAAGTAAGGTACTTGGTGTACGTAACGTGCACGTCACGATGACGTGCTGCCTGGCCGGTGGCCGGCGGCCGTCCGACAGGTCACAATCAGCTGGTCGTCAAATTTATTGTTAGTGAAAAACAATGGATATTTAATTTTATTGAATGAAAGTAGGATTTTTTTAATTGGATATTGAAATATATATATTAAAGTAAACATTTTCTCAGGTTCTGAATAAAAAAGTGTATAAATACCTTAATTGACGGAGAATAAAGTAGACGAGATTTATTCACTACATTCATTGTCGGTATCAAGGTCGAACTCTACCGGAAATAACTTATCCTGTGGATAATCCAGTTACTCTATAGATAAATAATTGCAAATACGCAAAAAATCGTTTATTCCCTTGATAACTACTTATCCAATTGACAGTCAATTTTATCTATGGTTCGAAATACCGGGCCTTAATTATTTCTAAATATTGCAAATAAGTTTCGAAGACTTTGCTGTTTAAAGTTTTACATTTCATATAAACAGTACCGGCTTTAATGGGTAGGGGGGGCGAGATCGGGCGACCGCCCAGGGCGCCAGACCAGGAAGGAACCGGTGGAGAAATGGCAGGAGGAGTGGTCTAGGAATCAGGACAAAGGGCAGTGGACAAAAAGGCTCATCCCCAACATACCAGAGTGGCTGGCCTGCAAGTTCAGGAACATGGGTCTTTTAAGTTCTTCGCCCTGAGGATTGGCAAAGACCAGGACGACGACTATATCTACTGCGGCTCAGTCGACACAGCTGAACATACACTATTCGTATGCGGGAGATGGACTGCAGAAAGATTGCGAGCATACATGATAACAGGAGAGAACCTGACACTCGACAATATGGTCCAGGTTATGCGGCACTCCAGGGAAGACTGGGAAACGTTGCGGCAGATGCTGTCAGCCATTATGAAGAGTAAGGAGACAGACGAGCGAGAAAGACAGAATAAGGGAATGTGAGGATAGGTTGAGCTATCCTGTTCCCTCCAAGGTGAAAATCACCACAGATAGTTCCTTGGTGGGGAAAAAAGGGGCAAGCAGGGTTTTTAGTCGGTAGGCCAATTGAAGGAGATTCCGACACTACCAGATTGGTGTCTATAAAAGATTTTCCCTGAATAATAAAAAAAGAAACCAGGAAGGGCGTCGGACGGTCACAAGAAAAAACTTTCCTCAACATCTAAAAAGTCATCACTTGTATTTTAGATATGAGGACATTTTTTTAGGTCCTCACTTGTATTTTAGAAGTGAGGACCTTTTTTTTAGGATATCACTTGTATTATATAGTGTCTAGGGGGGCCCAATTATAAAATCTTGCCCTGGCCCCAAAAAATGCTAGTTTCGGATTAGAGTTATTCATTTTTAGGGTTTTGTAGGTATGACTATTTTTAGCATTATGTCTGTCTGTCTGTCTGTCTGTCTGTCTGTCTGTCTGTCTGTCTGTCTGTCTGTCTGTCTGTCTGTCTGTCTGTCTGTCTGTCTGTCTGTCTGTCTGTCTGTCTGTCTGTCTGTCTGTCTGTCTGTCTGTCTGTCTGTCTGTCTGTCTGTCTGTCTGTCTGTCTGTCTGTCTGTCTGTCTGTCTGTCTGTCTGTCTGTCTGTCTGTCTGTCTGTCTGTCTGTCTGTCTGTCTGTCTGTCTGTCTGTCTGTCTGTCTGTCTGTCTGTCTGTCTGTCTGTCTGTCTGTCTGTCTGTCTGTCTGTCTGTCTGTCTGTCTGTCTGTCTGTCTGTCTGTCTGTCTGTCTGTCTGTCTGTCTGTCTGTCTGTCTGTCTGTCTGTCTGTCTGTCTGTCTGTCTGTCTGTCTGTCTGTCTGTCTGTCTGTCTGTCTGTCTGTCTGTCTGTCTGTCTGTCTGTCTGTCTGTCTGTCTGTCTGTCTGTCTGTCTGTCTGTCTGTCTGTCTGTCTGTCTGTCTGTCTGTCTGTCTGTCTGTCTGTCTGTCTGTCTGTCTGTCTGTCTGTCTGTCTGTCTGTCTGTCTGTCTGTCTGGGTATCAAATGTAAGACCTTGGTACGTGGATAAACGATCAAATTTTTATTTTTGCAAAATAAATTATCTTGAAGCGATTTTTGCCAAAATTGTGCAAAAAAATTTTTGTCCGACATCCTGTAGCCCGTATGGTTTAAACTAAAAATCTGAAAAAATTCTAATTAATGTACATTGGTGTGAACCGGAATAGTACAACAGGAATTTTTGATCAGATTACGTTTTTGTAAAAAAACGCATTTTTTGTGATTTTTTGCTAATAATGTACACGTAAGTTATAGCTTTGTAACACGCTACAATGGAACGTGTATGCTGGTGTAGTGGTTTTGACGCTAGTGTTTCACCCAAGTAACTCGATCCGAAAGCGATCGAACCCTGCGAGAAGAAACAATATTATTTTATGTTATTTTTTTTTAATTTTTATATTGTTTAAATTATTTTTTATTTTTTTTTTTCAAAATTCTAGTTATATTTTGGCAAATGTTGCATTTAATATTTAAAAGCGTAAATTTAATAACCAGTGGAAATTGTTTAAATTATAATTTAATTCTGTTTCAATGTACACGAAATCAGAGGGGCGGAACTTATAACAACCAATAGAAGCCATAGGCGCAAATTTTAAAATTCTTGAGGAACCTTGCTATATAAAAAAATACTGCACATATTTTGAAACCTAAATAATGGTATTAGGCGTTCGAATTAAAAATAACAAAAAAAAAAAATTTTAATATAAAATTTGTTTTGGCATCCCAAATAATCATCATTCACTTACTAAATACCTGCTAAACCCTGAAATGTGTGAAAATTCACACTTCACATCAATTTTTATTATGGGGGTGGCAAAAATAATCTCGCCCGGGACGTCAGACTTGCTCTGGCCGGCATTGCCTATAAACTAGGTTTAAGACAGATGAACAGGTGTAATTTGCAGTGGCGGCGCTGGCTCTTAAAACCTGGAGGGGCCAGGAAATATTTTAGGATTTGAAGATAATTTGAGATCATCATCTTTTATGATTTCTTAATGCTGCGGTTCTTAATCCGGGGGGTCCCGAAATAAAAGAAAATTTTTTTACCAGTTTTTGCTTTTAAAATTACAATAACCTTAATTACTAAACAATTAATTATTAAGAACATTTAAAATATTATTTCATAAATTTTCTTGGGTGGTCCTGAAAATATTTTAGGCTAGTTAGGGGAGTCCCGAGTATAAAAGGTTAAGAACCGCTGTCTTAATGAACAAGTGTGAAAATATAAATGATGACCTAAAAATTCCTCACCTCGGTAATACAAGTGATGAGCAAAAAAAAAATGTCCTCATCCCTAAAATATCAGTGATAAAATAAAGAATGACTTCCTGACTTTCTTAAAAATGAAATCCTTGTTGCACACACATTTTTCTCCGAGCAATTCTGGGGGGGGGGGGGCAATGGGAGACCCGAGCAATATTTCCTCCTCTACCTGCTAAGACCGACACTGTTAATTTGCATCACATAAAGTAGTTTGAAATCCATACATTTTTTAGAATGTATGTAGGGTAAAGGTGGGATAGATGCCCCAGTTATAGAAAAACAATCGTGTTGCATTAATCTTAATTATTAAACTTTATCTGTTACTTTGCTGTAATTCTTAGATAATCTTACTACACAATAACATAAGATTAAAACACTTATAATTGTTCTAAATATATAAAATAAATGATATAAAATAGTACTGTAATTGGCCATATATCCCATATCGATGGGATTTTTGCCCCATATGGTGGTATTTATGCCTCACTAAAATAATACATTTGATTTTGACCAAAAATTTTAATATTTTTTTAAAATAACAATTAAAAATTACAAATTAATCAAAATTACAATTTATTATCTTTTTTACCGACTGCCAACATATATACGGAGTGGTCATACCGATTTTGACTATTTTTAGCATGATGTCTGTTGGTCTGTGTGTCTGTCGGTCCATGGAGATGTGTAGAGCAATTTTGGCCAAACGGATTTTTATGAAACTTCATATTTAAGTTTTTGACATCAATGGCACCAGTTGTTCAACTTTTGGTACAAATTGGTCTATAAATGTAAGTTTACTCGTGTCGGTTTTAAGATTTTTGCGAATATTTCACAACAGAGACAAATTTCTAAAACATCTATTCTACAAAAATTACTATACAAGTAATAATTAACAACTTTTATTTGAAACTTTTCATATTTTTGCGATATTTTTAGTATAGTATCTATTTCGGCATAAATGTTGTTGCGGGTCCTTGGGAAAATGTTAGTATAAGATTATAAATATATATTTATATATATTTTATTATAAGATTATAAATACAATGCCCGAGCCATATATCCCACATTTATTGCAGCATTATATCCTTTTTCTATGGGATAGATGCCCCATCTGTTTATTTCGAATGTATAAAATATTGAGCATTATTTTCTACTCTATAATGTAAGATTAAGTGTCTTCTGATACCTAGTAATGAAACTAATTTTGTTAAAGTTATAGTTACGTCATAAAACCTTAAGATAAAATGTCGTAATTATTGAAATACAACCACTCATATGAGCACCTACCTTTACAATTTAATCTATATATATAAAATCGTAACTAAGCTACCTACTCATAATCAACGCCCAGCCCAAACCACTGAACCTACAATCATGAAATTCGGCGAGTATATTCCCTCCATGACGTAAGCACCCACTAAGAACGGATTTTTCGAAACTCATTCTCTAAGTGGGTGAAAAGGGGGTTAAAAGGGGTAAAATATGGCTTCACGGTTTCCTTAATATCTCTTAGGTCCAATAAGATATCGACTTGGTTTTTGCTTACAAAGATTACTCATGTAAATATTAAAAAATTTATTTCAGGATTTTGTTCTAATTGACCCCTAAAGGGGTGAATCTACAATCAGGGTGAATTATAGAACCCTTCGCATCTTCTGTGTTTTTTGTGTTATAACATTCCTTTTCTGCATATAGGTATCTTTTTAGAAAATTTAGAAAGTGTTTTAACCGTTTTTTTTAAATTTCACTCCTAAAGGGGTAAATTGGTATTTTTTATTCGATAGAATTTCGTCTAGATAAAGAAACATAAAATTCGGGGAGTATATTCCTTTTATGACTTAAGAACCCCCTAAGGAATAATTTTTTGAAATTCGGCCTCTCGGTGGTTAAAAGGGGTGAAATGTGTTTTCACGGATTCCTCAGTATCTTTTAGGTCAAGAATATAGCGCCTTGCTTTTGCTTACAAAGACTACCCACATAAATGTTGAAAAACTTATTTTTCAGGATTTTGTACTAATCAACCCCTAAAGGGGTGAATCTACAATCAGGGTGAATTACGGAACCCTTCGCATCTTCTGTGTTTGTTGTGCTATAACATTTCTTTTAGGCATATAGGTGTCTTTGTAAAATATTTAAGTGTATTGTAATTTCACCCCTAAACGGGTAATTTGGTATTTTATATTCGATAGAATGTCGTCTAGACAGAGAAACATAAAATTCGGGGAGTATATCCTTTTTATGACTTAACAACCCCTAAGAAATGATTTTTGGAAATTCAACCCCTAAGGGATGAAATGGGGTAAAATGTGTTTTCACGGATTCCTCAATATCTCACAGGTCCAATAATATATCGCCTTCATATTTGCTTCTAAATATTATCCATATAAATGTTGAAAAACTTATTTCAGGATTTTGTCCTATTCATCCCCTAAAAGGGTGAATCTACAATCAGGAAGAATTATAGAACCCGACGTATTTCCTGTGTTTGTTGAGTTATTAAATACCTATTTGGCACATAGATGTCTTTTTAAAATATCTCGATGGTTTTGACAGTTTTTCAAAATTTGACCCCTAAAGAGGTAAAAGGATATTTTTTATTTGATAGAACATCCCTTGGACATAGATACATGATGTTCGCAAAGTATATTCCCTCCATGAGGTAAGCATACACTAAGACGGGATTTTTCGAAATTCAACCCCTAAAGGGTGAAATATAATTTCAAGGAATCTTAAATATCTCTACAGACCAATAAGATATCGTCTTGGTTTTTCTTACAAAGATTACCCATATAAATATTGAAAAACTTATTTCAGGATTTTGTTCTAACCCACCCCTAAAGTGGTGAATTTCCGAACAGGGTTAATTATACAACCCATCATATTCCCTGTCTTTGTTGAGTTATAAAATTTATTTTGGCATATAGGTGTCTTCAAAATATCTTGAAATGGTATTGACAGTTTTTAAAATTTCACCCTTAAGGGGTAAATGGGAATTTTGTATTCGATTGAACATCCCTTGGACACAGATAAATAAAATTCGTGAAGTATATTCCCTCCATGACGTAAGCAGCCACTAAGACGGGATTTTTCGAAATTCCACCCCTAAGAAGTGAAAAGGGGTGAAATGTGATTTCAAAGATTCCTCAATACCTCTTAGGACCAATAAGATATCGTCTTGGATTTTGCTTACAAAGATTACCCATACGAAAAACTTATTTCAGGATGTTGGCCGAATCAACCCCTATAGGGGTCTACAGTCAGGGTGAATTATACAACCCTTCGACTTTCCTGTGTTTATCCTTTTTTGGCATATCGGTGTCTTTTTAAAATATCTCGAAATGATTTTGACAGTTTTTAAAAATTTCACCCCTAAAGGGGTAAATGGGTATTTTTTACTCGATAGAACGTCCTCTGGACAAGATACATGAAATTCGTAAAGTATATTCCCTGTATGACGTAAGTTCCCACTAAGACGGTATTTTTCGAAATTCAACCCCTAAGGGCTGAAATGTGATATCAAGAATTCCTTAATATCGATTGACCCAATAAGACATCGACTTGGCTTCTGCTTATAAAGATTAACCATACAAATGTCGAAAATTTTATTTCTGGATTCTTTCCTAATCAACCCCTAAAGGGGTAAATCTATAATCGGGATGAATTATACAACCCGTCGTATTTCCTGTGTTTATTAAGTTATAACATTCATTTTATAACTTAAAAGTTACCCGTGCACATGTTTAGAAACATACTACGAATTTTACACAAATGAACCTCTAACGGGGTGAATCTACACCTGAGGAGAGAGTCAGCAATGTGATCTATAAAGAATCATGACAATAATTGCTCCATGATGACAAACCGTCAATAAACCGTAGCGAAGCACGGGTACTCAGCTAGTTTTTCATAAACTATTAACATTGATGATAATTTAACACATTTATTTCAGAAGATTGTGTTTCTCGTACTAACTGTCAGTACTGAAATGATACAAACACACACATGCGAAGTGGGGCGTTTATCCCACTGGGGCATCTATACCAACTTTACTATATTTCAAACTACTTTTTACTTAAAACTACAAAATATGCATCTAAAGTTCGTACATTAAAAATTCTAAGTAATTCCCATATTTTCCTGAGACAACTTTTTAGATTATCTGTGACGCATTCAACAAAGGTAGCAGATGGTTTTGTATTTACGTACACATCAGGTCTGTTTAGCATAGCTCCATAAAGTGTGTTCAAACATTAGTGAAGTGAAGACGTAGGTTTGCAACTCTCACAGGCCGACGGCAACTTTTCCAGACAACTGCAAAGAATCACCGGCATTTCACTAAAACTTACATACACTTACATGCAGGTGTGATCATGTGAGTGCATCACAAAAATTCTAACTAATGGATTTGGAAATTCTACGTGAAACTTTGTCAGTTTGTGTGAAAATATTCATAACAAGTTTGGCAATGATGGTACTTTTTAGGGTTTTGTAGGTATGACCAAAAAACCCTTATACCGTCATTTTGTCGTCTGTCTGTCTGTCTGTCTGTCTGTCTGTCTGTCTGTCTGTCTGTCTGTCTGTCTGTCTGTCTGTCTGTCTGTCTGTCTGTCTGTCTGTCTGTCTGTCTGTCTGTCTGTCTGTCTGTCTGTCTGTCTGTCTGTCTGTCTGTCTGTCTGTCTGTCTGTCTGTCTGTCTGTCTGTCTGTCTGTCTGTCTGTCTGTCTGTCTGTCTGTCTGTCTGTCTGTCTGTCTGTCTGTCTGTCTGTCTGTCTGTCTGTCTGTCTGTCTGTCTGTCTGTCTGTCTGTCTGTCTGTCTGTCTGTCTGTCTGTCTGTCTGTCTGTCTGTCTGTCTGTCTGTCTGTCTGTCTGTCTGTCTGTCTGTCTGTCTGTCTGTCTGTCTGTCTGTCTGTCTGTCTGTCTGTCTGTCTGTCTGTCTGTCTGTCTGTCTGTCTGTCTGTCTGTCTGTCTGTCTGTCTGTCTGTCTGTCTGTCTGTCTGTCTGTCTGTCTGTCTGTCTGTCTGTCTGTCTGTCTGTCTGTCTGTCTGTCTGTCTGTCTGTCTGTCTGTCTGTCTGTCTGTCTGTCTGTCTGTCTGTCTGTCTGTCTGTCTGTCTGTCTGTCTGTCTGTCTGTCTGTCTGTTCGGTAAAAATTGTAGCCAAACGGCTAAACCTAGAGAGTTGAAATTTGGCATGCTTATACAATTCTATGACCTGCACATAGGAAAAATACTAAAACATCTAAAAAACATATCCCCCTAAAAATATAAACAAATATGTGCTCATCAAAAAAAAATTTATATATATTTTTTTTTAATTCTGAGTAGGGTATCAAATGAAAGCCCTTAGTACGTGGATTAAGGACCAAAATTTTATTTTTGCAATATAAATTATTTTGATGCGATTTTTGTCAAAATTGTGCAAAAAAATTTTTGTCCCACACCCCATTTTGTATCCCAGATGGTTTAAACTAAAAATCTGAAAAAAATCTAAGTAATGTACATTGGCGTGAATCGGAATAGTTCAACAGGAATTTTTGATCGGATCATGTTTTCGGAAAATAACGCATTTTTTGAGTTTTTAACTAAAATTTGTTAAATATTTAATTCGCTATGTAACATACCAGATCAGTAGCTCTAGTAGTGCAGTTGGTTTTGTCGTGCACTTTGTAATTTGCAGTTCGAACGTTGCAGAGTTCGAATCCTGTTAATTTTATTTATTCTGTTTTTTTTTTGCATTTTTATTTTGTTTAAATTATTTTGTCAAAATTCTAGTTATATATTGGTAAATGTTGCATTTAATTTTCAAAAGCGTAAATTTAATAACCAGTGAGAAGTGTTGAAATTATAATTTAATTCTATGTTTGACGAAATCAGAGGGCGGGGCTTATGATTTAAGCAACCAATGGAAGCCATAGGCGCAATTTTCAAAATCTTAATGAACCTTGCTATATAAAAAAAATACTGCACATATTTAGAAACTTAAATAATGGTATTAGGCATTCGAATTAAAATTCATAAAAAAATATTTTGACATAAAATTTGTTTTGGAATCCCAAATAATCATCATTCAGTTACCAAATACCTGCAAAACCCAGAAATGTGTGAAAATTCACACTTCACATACATTTTTTTGTTGTGCGTTCGTAAAAGTAAAACATTCCTTTAAAGTTCCAATGGATTTAGATTAGTGTAAACAAAAACTAAAAAAGAAAAAAAAAAAATTTTTGGAACAAACTGTTTTATAGCTTTTAAAATATTCGCCTTTAAGATTTATACACTTCTGCATGCGTTCAAACCAATTCTCGAAACATTTTTTCCATTCTAAAGTTGATATCTCAAAAACATGGTTGCCGACCAGCGTAGCGTAGTGGTAACACATGTGTTCTGCGTTGCTAAGATCTCGGGTTCAAACCCCGTTCAGACATGGAATTTACTCAAAATAAAAATCCTCCTAATTGCCGAAGCAGCAAAGGTAAAATAAAAACATATACAAAAAAACACATGGTTTTCGAAGGCTTCACTGTTGAAGCCTTCGAAAACATATTTTATAGTATGTTAAAGTCTTTATCTATTAGTGTATCTTGTATTACAATTGAAATGTTGTGTTTCTGTGTCATATGTCCGGTATCTTCTTATCAAATTTGTATAAAATTTTTGAATTTATTTCATACGCTGGTATTCATTTTATTTTGATAGTAAGTTGTACTGTCGTTGTCGAACGTGTTAAAATAGAATTAACCTAGAAACATAAAAACATCAAATTTCTGATTTTTTAATATCGAATTTTCTATTTCAAATAGATTATGTAGCTGCAGCGAATTGGAATAAGTAAATAAAATATACCGCGTGCTTTTCTTTATTTCAATATTCCGCTCTACTAAAAGTTTCTTCGGAAATTGCGACTTTTAAAAATATTTACGTATATTGAATTTTTTTCTAATGAAGACTGTTATTACATTTTCTACATTTTCAAGTATGAAAATTATGTTAATATTAATGAATACACATAACATGTGCACGTAAGATAACGCAAATATCACGATATGTTTCAAATTATAGTTGTAAGCATACCTATAGAAAAACTATTGGCGAACATAGTGAACTTTTAGGGGAAAATACATTTATAGGAGGGCTACCTTTCAAGTTTTTACAAAAAATAAGAATGAAAAAATATTTTTGGAACAAACTGTTTTATTGCTTTTCAAAATATTCGCCTTTAAGATTAATACACTTTTGCAAGCGTGCAAACCCATTCTCGAATCATTTTTTCCACTCTGAAGTTGGTGTCTCAAAAACATGGTTTTCGAGGGCTTCAAACAGCTTCGTGATGAAAATCCACGCATTTTTTGTTTGACATTGGGGAACAAAAAAAAAATCTTTAGGGGATAGATCAGGTGAATACGGGCAATGAGACCTTAATTCGATGTTTTTCTCCTTCAAATAATCAATTTGTTGACGTGCTGTATGATTGTTTTGACTTCTATAAATGCAGCGCAACGAAAAATCGTAAACTTACAAACTTTATAAGACTGCGATTACAAATACCATTAACAACACTATAAATAAAATTTCAAGTTGCTATTAATTAAAAAGTGAATTATTTTTTAATTTAATGCGTTCTTTAGATAGAATCATAAAATCATTCTCAAACTATATAATATATTAATTAGTATTAGTGTATTTTATGTGTGGCCCAAAACACCTCGTATTCTTATGTGGCCCAGGGAACCTAAAAGGTTGGACACCCCTGCTCTAAAGGAATGGTTGCGACATGTCCAGTACAACCGAAGAAACAAGCGATTATTTTCTTGGAAGTGCTTCGTGAACGAACAACTTTTGTAGGTTTCGGTTCTTCTCGGAAGACCCAAACAGTGGATTATTGCTTAGTTTCAAGTTCAGATGAATAAATCCAAGTTTCGTCACCTGTAACGATATTGTATACGGATTTTGCAGTGCTTGGGTTGATTTTTGTTAACATTCCCTTACACCTATCAACACGAGCCTCTTTTTGAGCTTCAGTCAAAATATGCGGAATCCATCGGAAACAGATCATTAATATTACTGGGTAACTCGAATTTGGAGTATTTTGAGCTATTTGCACCTACCTATCCAATTATTTATTATCTTTGTAAAGCTAAATCTAAATATGTGCTGCTATATGTGTTAAAAAAAAAACCAGCAAAACAAATAAATAAGTGCATTGTTGTTTATTGCTCTTCAAAACTTAAAATTGATTTTCTGAGAAACTACTAATTTCAAGTTACCTGGTTGTAGTATTAAGGGGACTATATATAGGGGGGCCGCAGACAATATGTACATAATTTCGGGGGGCCACATGCCAGAAAAGATTGAGAAACACTGCTCTATCTCACGGTAAGTCACATGCCGATCTTCTTCAATCATTTTTGGCACAGCATCGATGTTTTTTTGAATCACAACCGATTTTGGTCGACCTTCACGAGATTCATCACTGACGGACGTACGACTACGACGAAATTCTGCAAACCAATTGTAAACAGTATTTTCTGATGGTGCTTCATTACCAAAAGTTGAACGAAGCGAATCTATGCATTGTTGTTGAGTTAGGCCTTTACTAAAATCGTAAAAAAATCATCCAACGAAAACCTTTACGAGTAATATCAATTTTTTCACAAACTTTTTTTTTAAACGCTCACTTTCAACAAACTGCTTGGCTAATTTATAAGCTGCCACTGATTTCACAATAACAAATGTAAAATTTTACGAATATATTAATGACATATTTCAATATTGCCATCTAGTGGTCGTTTGTAAAAAAATAAAAAGTAATCCTTTGAAAGGAATAAATAAAATAAATTGGAAAGAAAAAGGGAGACAAAAAATGTGCCAAGATATCTTGAGTATCATGAATTCGAGCCATTTCTTGGCCGTCGTTAGGTACTAGATACCTACAAAATTCTGCAGTATGTGAAAATCTGCATTCCCTTTCTCCTTTCGCTAAGCCCCTAAAAGTATTTTTTTGGAAATGTCATGGAAATAGATAATTCAAGTAATAATAATCCTCATAACCAGATATTTATTAGACAGTCACAATTTATTTTTGCAAAAGAAAGAAATACCTTATCTCCCGACTCACCCCAATTTATATCACTCCAGTATGAATATTCAATAACCAAAATGTAAGTGAATTACTGACAAAGCAACGAGTAAAACTACACTTTTGATTTTTCATTTTTACGATCCAGCTACATAATTTACAGAACAAAACCCGAGCAATTTATTTTAATTTCCAAGAGATACACTCACAAAAATGAATATTCTGCGGATAAAAAAATTATTCATCCAAAAGATAAGTTTAATAAACCCATATAATTTCAAAAGAAACAGCATTAAATACAACGATCAATCACCTCTCCATTGTTGCCAAATTTCCATTGTTCCCTTATCAGGAGTATAAAAGAGCATCTACTAAACCCGTCCAGTGAAATATTCAACATGGCCTCGCAATTGTACAAAATCTCTTTCCAATTGCCATGGCCAGATTTGAAAATTAACAGTTGAACACAACAATTGAATAGTTATACCTACCTATTGTATGAGTTCAAATAGCCACCACCACGCGGCGCCAGCAGTCACAGGAATAATCGAATCCACCTATTGCATACAAACTATTCACTTTATTTCGATTTTATTTCTATTCAGTATTTGATTGTTATAGTGTAAAGGGTGGAACCCCTCCTAAATAATATTTAAAGTGTGTAAAAAGTGAATAAATTGTTTGACGGTGTGAAGTGAAGGTAATTTAAAGTAAATAGAACCCTTGCTGAGGTATTATTTACACGATCTCGAGCGGAAAAAGTCGTTTCTTTATTGTGATTCTTTATTTCTGAAGAAGTGTGACCACTGGTCAGATCAACCCTTATCTATAAGGGTTAAATTGAGGGGAATACTGCAAAGGTGAACCTAGTACATATGACGAAATATGAATTAAATAACAGAAGAATATGAATTCTCTATTCGGTTGTAAGATTCCGAATATAGTTGTATATTGGAATCTTACATATTGAAATTGTATATGTTCCATTTTGTAATACGGTGCTAGATCTGATGACTTTTGTGGTGTAAACGGACTTTGACGTATCCATGTGAACCAATACTATGATAATATTATGAATGCATTGTGAATATAAGAAAATTAACTTCCCTTGTTAGTTACGTATTACAAAATGAAACATACAGGATGTTTACGGTCTTCTTATGTAGTTTTTAATGAGTGATACTACAAGTCAAAATAAGGCGAAAAACTTTTAAACCTTTAAACACCTTAGTAAAAGTTTTATAATAAAATAGATATTAATTTTTTAATTTTTTAATTTTTAGTGCTTTTCCACTATAACTCTTCAAATATGTATTTATCCAACCAAAAAAATACATTTAGATAAAAGATTTGTCTTCTTATTCTTAACAATATTTGTAATATAAGTTTTTGCTGTTAAGTCCCAACAAGGGAGTAATTTAAATTTTCAAATGACCCGTTTAAAAGAAGATCTTTGTAGTTCTGAAGATTATAAAGAGATATTCTAAGATAACCAAGGTTGGGTCTAAGAAAGCACATTCACGCGACAGTTTGTAGAAAATTAAATTTTTAATTTTTAATCCCAATAATTAAAAATTTAAATTACTCCCTTATTATTGACTTAACAGCAAAAATTTTTATAATAAATATTGTTAAGAATAAGAAGAAAAATCTTTTATCTCAATGCATTTTTTTGACTGGATAAATATTTGGAGAGATATGGCGGAAAACTTCAAAAATTAAAATTTATATTACTCCCTTATTAGTGGCTTAACAGCAAAAGCTTATATTACAAATATTGTTAAGAATAAAAAGACAAATCTTTTATCTAAATGCATTTTTTTGATTGGATAAATATTTGAAGAGTTATGTCGGAAAGCCCCAAAATTTGAAAGCTTAAAAAATTAATATCTCTTTTATTATAAAACTTTGTCCAAGGTGTTTTAGAGTTTATTGTCTTCTTTTGACCTGTAGTATCACCCATTTAAAAATAAATAAGAAGACCGTAAACACCCTGTATAATAGCAGTACTTTCATATGCTGGCATATGTCGACGATCTAGCGGTGATGGTGAAAACAGGAGAGGAAATGAGAGTTGTCCTGACAGAATTAGAGAAATACCTGAATAAGAATAAGCTAATTCGGTACCCAGGCAAAACAAAGATAATGAAATACAGAAAAGTGGGTGGAAGAACAATAGAGCTGGAAAGGAGAAATCGTAGAAAAAGTTAAGAGCTTTAAGTACCTCGGCTACTATTTCAAAGGCAATAGGAGTTTGGAACAACACATAAATGAAATTGTGAAGAGAGTTAAAGTCGCATCAAAACAATTATGAAGTATCGGGGAAAAAAGATTCGGCCCAGAATACAACATTAAAAAAACTGATGTTTGATTCTTTAGTCTAAAGCATATTTATGTATTGGTGTGGAAATATGGGGGTAAACCTAAGAGACCAAAATAGAACAACTACAAACTCAATACTTCAAGTGGGTACTGGGACTGGACTAGAATACACCAGAATATATTGACTTGAAGGACAGCGGTAGATCAAAAATAAAGGTAGAGGCCGGTAGAAGGGCTATGAAATATAAGCAAGGAATATCCCACGGATATAACAAGAAAATTATACACGCAGGCTTAAGACAAATAAATAAAAACGAAAGAAATACTAGAAAACAAATGAGTAAATGGGAAGTAAAAAGGAAAAAGATTTTTGAAATTAAGGTGCTTGGACAACACTACCTTATTAATTCTAATTATATATTGTTTTTTTTTTTTCTTTTTTTTTGATTAAGCAAGTATTAAGGCCCGGTCTTTCCACCTTCAGATAAAGTCCCAGGTAACTATCTGACAGATAAGGTTATTTATAACTTCATCTGCTGAATAAATGTCAATACCAGTCAGTGAATCCAATAAGTCAGTCTCATTATCCGTTAGATAACTATCCGATAGATACATTTGTATAGAAAGAAGGGATGACATTTACTCAGCAGATGAAGTTACAAATAACCTTATCTGTCAGATAGTTACCTGGGACTTTATCTGAAGGTGGAAAACCGGGCATAAGTAATTTTGTTTATTAGTTACTGTTGTCACTGTTTTTATAAAAGATTAGCATCTAATACTTATTTTTTTGAAAGCGTTTTACAACTGCCACGTCTCTACCTGGTTTTTTTCAGGCAGACCTTGTCTAGAAAGTTATTTACATCTGAGCTCCGTGGTATTTGCTGCGGTGTACCAAGATCATCCACCAGCACCGATCCTTCATATCCAGTCCATTCGCTCTGTGCCCGGCGACCATTCAAAAGGGCACTGGTCATTCAAGAATAGCGGCCGAACATCTAGTTGATACGGGCGCAACGCCAGACGGGCCATACCATACGTCACCCCCATATACGGGTTTTTCGTTAAAATAAGTGGAAAGGTTGAAAATAAATAAACTACATTCACAATAAATATGAGATGACGTCACACTTGGTTAATTTAAGTACCAACGTTATGATATGTTTTAATCAACATCAATCCATAACTCAGTTAGTACATTTATTTATTTAATGTTGGTACATTTTTCCAATGTTGTCAGTTTGTAATTGGATTGTTAATTCTTATCTTGTTTATCTCACGGTAAGTCACATGCCGAACAATCGACCTATTTCAATCATTTTGCGCACAGCCGATTTTGGTTGACTTTCACGAGATTCATCACTGACGGACGCACGACCACGATGAAATTCTGCAAACCAATTGTAAACAGTCCTTTCTGATGGTGCTTCATTACCAAAAGTTGAACGAAGCGAATCTATGTATTGTTGTTGAGTTAGGCCTTTACTAAAATCGTAAAACATCATCCAACGAAAACCTTCACGAGTAATATCCATTTTTTCACAAACTTGTTTTTTTAACGCTCACTGTCAACAAACTAACAACAACTAACTTGACGAGTAGCGTCAAGTTATAAGCTGCCATTGATTTCACAATAAACAAGTCAAATTTTACGAATATAGTAATGACACATTTCAATATTGCCATCTAGTGGTCGTTTGTAAAAACATAAGATGTAACCCTCGTATTATTAATAATATTATTATTATTATTTTATTTTTATTTTTTCTCACAGTGGAGCTATATAATTTGTATTTTAGTAGACGTATGGTCCGTATTCATTATCATAATCTTCTATAAACAGCTAAAATCATTTAATCTGTCCCACCCTTTATATTTGTGCCGAGGATTAAGTAAGTTAATGTGTGTACAAAGTAGGGCACAGGATTATATTTCATGCAAATTTATGTTCAACCCTGATTTTTATGTAAATCAACCAGTTGTTCTTTAAGACATTTAATAATAAGATTTAAGACATTTTTTAAAGATTACCAAGGTTTGGTCTGGCCAGTGGCGTGCATGTACATCGTGAAAGCTGAAGACTTGATTGTTTGAATTGCCGAACACATACATTTTTAATCAGAATTCAGATATTGTATAAATTATTTTCAAATTACTTTACATAATATTTTTACACGATATTGCAAGTTGGTAGTAATTATTCTAAGTGTTAAAAGATGTATGGAGAACTAAAAATAATATATTATAATAATATAAACTTAATAGCTTTATTAATGGGCTAGCTGATTTACCCAGCATTGGACGGGTGATTGTTTAAATGTGATATGTTGTTGTCGCTGTTTAGGAATGAAGACCAGCGTGTACATACGGGAGATCCTCAGACCCCCCCCCCAGCAACGATTAATTTCGGGGTTGTACGAAGATGAACGTTGTTGATACAGCCGTCCACCCAACTATTAGAAGGAAATTCCGGTCTTCTCGCTTTATTTTTCAGAACTATTTCACATCAACAATATTTATTTTCTTATTTTTTTTAGGCTATAACTTTTTCTGCTGAATTCTAAAAAATAACAGTTCAAAATTTGGTCTAAAACAGTCAAAGAGCCTAGGAGTATCTAGGTTATACCTAAGAAATCTTAGACACTACCGTGCACCATTAGTACCGCAGGTTCTTAAAGAGTAACTGTGCAAAATTTGGTTTAAATCAGTCAAAGAGTCTAGGAGTGTCTAGGATTTCTTAGTTATACCTAAGAAATCCTAGACACTACCGTGCACCATTACTACCGCAGGTTCTTAAAGAGTAACTGTGCAAAATTTGGTCTAAATCAGTCAAAGAGTCTAGGAGTGTCTAGGATTTCTTGGTTATACCTAAGAAATCCTAGACACTACCGTGCACCATTACTACCGCAGGTTCTTAAAGAGTAACTGTGCAAAATTTGGTCTAAATCAGTCAAAGAGTCTAGGAGTGTCTAGGATTTCTTGGTTATACCTAAGAAATCCTAGACACTACCGTGCACCATTACTACCGCAGGTTCTTAAAGCGTAACTGCAAAATTTGGTCTAAATCAGTCAAAGAGTCTAGATTTAGGATTTTCTAATGTTTAGGATTTTCTGGTTATATCTACAAAATCCTAGACACTTCTAAACGTCATTACTTCCGCAGTATCTTAAAGAATAACTTTGTAAAATTTGGTTCAGGTCGGTTGAAGTACCTAGGAGTATCTAGGGTTTCTTGGTTGTACCGACGAAATCTAGACACTTCTATATGTCATTTCTTCCGCTAGGCCCTAAGGAGAATCAGTGCAAAATTTTATCCAGATCGGTCAAATGGCAAAAAAGGTTTCTTAAGTATACCTATGAAATTCTAGACTCTTCTATTCCATGAAGATATATTAAATTTAGTTCAGAGTCTAATTACGTCCTAAACACTAGTAATTAATGCGACGTGCACATTAAATTTGTTCATGAACTTATTCCTGCACTGTTGGTACCTTGTTAGAAAATCATTCTCCAAGAAAGCTATTATTTATTAAAATAGCTCTTCATACTTGACAACTTTTTACCATTTTGAAGGAAGCAAGAGCCTATCAGTTTTATCATAATAGTGACAGGTTACACATCGCATTTAAATAATAAATTTGTAGTTAGTGAAGTGGAGGGATTTAAATTGCGAATCCTCACTTTATGGTTTCAAGAGTTCAGCCGAGGGAAATTTCTACGGAAACTGAAAAATATACAGTATGAATGTTTAGGATACCATAACTGGCTACCGCACTCGTTTATTGAGCAAGTTAATCCAAGCAAGATTAATACAGGAAATAAAAAATAGAGTTTTACTATTCTGATCTACCTCACCTGATCTTACGTCTTTCTGTTATCCTCCTTTAAGATCACTTGTTAAAGAGTTCACTTACTTAGGAAGTCAAATAACTACAGGTTCAAGGTGCAAAATAAAACTAATAAGCTTAAAAAATTAAGCAAAAGTGGCGTTTTATAAAAAGAGAAATATTATTATCGAAGAATGATGAAATTTTAATGGATAGACAGAAAGACGAACGAATAAATACTGTGGCAAATGAAAAACGGAGTATGTCTGTGCAATATTAAATACGAAGGACTGGTGAAAACAATACTGGAAGCTCCATCAAGTGTGGCACCCTTAGTTTGAACCCCGTTAACCGCTTTTGTTTGGTACATGAAGCAAGGTTGTGAACTCTACGCTACCAGGGCTGGCTAACACCTGATTTATCCAATAAATGCCAACAGACCCTGTGTTTTTTTAAAGTAAGATATCGTACATACGAGGGCTATTCGGAAAGTAACCTCCGTTTGGCTATAAAAATAAAATCAGCGTAGATATAAATATCTTAAAACTATATATTTTCCACCTAATCGCCATTTAAATTTAAGCACTTGCCATAGCGTTTAACCAGCTTTGAAATTATTTCTTCATTGAACTCTTTCGCCGCCAGAGAAATGTAGTCAACCTGTCAGAGCGTTTTGAAGATTTTCGTCATTAGCAAAGTGCTGAGACTCAAGCCAGTTCTTCATGTGGTTGAACAGGTGGAAATCAGTTGGAGCCAAGTCTAGAAGAAAGTCTAGGGCGGAACCCATTCGTTTGGTTTTGTGGATCTCTGTCAGCAGTTTTGTTACCCAACGAGCACAAAACTTCCGGTAGCCTAATTTTTCGATGACTATCTCGTACAAAATAGTCCGAGAAACTTGGGGAAACTTTGAAAGTTTCGAGATCGTGAATCGACTGCGCTGATGTAACAATGGCGGAGCTCCACTGCCTATTACTCACGTCACGCAACAATGGTCGTTACTTTCCGAATAGCCCTCGTATGAATGGTTTAATTTGTTTCTTATCTAAAGCGTAGCTTCAGGGGCGAAGGGTTTTCAACTCCTGACAATTTTTGCTGAGGCAATTAAAAATATTAAATTGGTATTTGGACCATCGAGGTGTCCATGATGGACTGCCGTCGAGGAAAGACCAATTACCTATTTACAAATTTGAATTACAATAAATTTATAATAAAAAGTCCGCGAAAACTGCCGTCAAGGGCAGGGCAGTTAATAATTCGATATTAATCATAAGAAGTACGCAATGAATTTGACTGCTCCAGTAGACGAAAAAAACAGTAGAGGTAGACCAAAGCTAGAGTACATGAAACAGATAATGGACGATATGAATTGTAACATGTACGTAGAACTAAAAATACTGACTAAGAACAAGGAAGCATGGAGAAATGCTGCAAACCAACCTATGTAGGACTGAAAATTTAAGGTGTTGAGACTGCAAAATTCTTTAATTTGGACACATTTTTCTAATGAAGACCCGATTTGAGTTTTGAGCCTTTAAGAATTTTTTTTCAAAACCGGTGGAACAAATGCAAAAAAGTCACCTATTAAAACATATCATATTCAATTAACACTGCTTCAAGCCAAATAGATCAGCAGGAGTGTAGGCCTGGATCTTCACTTTCTCACTCTGAAGGGCCCATTATTAACCTTTTCAGCTATCGGCACCCCATGATGTGACATGAGGCATATGTCATCAGCATACTCTAAATCCTCTAGAAAAGCATTTCCCAACCTTTGTCAAGGCGGACTGGCAACCGACATAATAAAAATCGCGGACCGACAAGTTTAGAAAGTAATGTGTATCGCAAAAGTTTTATATTTTTTATTGCACAGATTACAAAAAAAAAAAAAAAAACAATAAACAAAATATCAAATATAATTAGTGAAAAAAGAACTAAATTATTACTTAAGCAATCAACAGTTAAGGACCGAGATTTTCATCTCAAAATTAAGTGGGTTATAACTTATAGTTGCATAGTAAAATGATTTTTTTAGTGAATAAATTTATTGCGAGGTGAACATCTCGGCCCTGTGACCAAAAAAATCTCACGGAACGGCGGTTGGGTTATACTGCTCTAGATTTCCTTGAAGGTCCCATTTATTTCCTCTGTTATTTCCTCCGTATTTGCGTTCTGCATAACCCAATTTAATGTCAACAAGAACAGAGATTGGCTTGATTCACTCCTTTTTTGATAGGGATGCTATTACATAATTTGCCTTTATGCACGACCTGGCAATGTGCGTCTGTATATAGGTTCTTGATGACGCTGATAATTTTCTGTGGATATCCTGTGCGATTTAATATTTAAATTAAGTGCAGAGCATTAACTTAGTCTTAGTATTCAAAGTAATCAACAAAATGATTAGCAAAAAACTATTGATTTTTTTTATGTGTATAGAAAAATAATATTGTCTTAGACGTTCAGAATTCTGTTGACCTTTTTCACTTACTAAATAAATACGAAATCCTGAAATGTATGAAAATTCACTCTTCACATCAATTTTTATTACTGTTATAAATGTTGATTAAAACAAATTTATATTAACTATTCCGTTCGTTCTACGCCACTGTTACTTAATTAGAAAAATAAAAAAATAATTTTTGACACTTTTCAAGCGAAAAATTAAATTGTACATTAAATTTAAGTTTAACTTTTTACAGTTTGTGATAATTGCAGTTTTTAAATGTAAATTAAAAAGGATATAATAGTAAAAAACAAATTAAAGATTTAATGTTCTTTTTTTGTTAATTAAGAAAAAGTTAGACAAATTGGCAGTACCATTTCATTTTTAATCATTTATTTTTAGAACGTTGCTAAAAGTATACAATTAAATCAAATTAATGTATAGTTTTAATTTATGTTAACTTATATTACTTAGTTTATTTCCTTATTATATAGTTTAATAGTGGCCAAAAATCATTTCTTATTCAAATAAAAAGTTTACATAAAAGAATAATGTAATAATCAATAATATAAACCATATCGTAACACTAACATAAGTTTGCAAATTAAGTAGCGGTTCTTACGATGACTCTTATATTGTATAATAACAAGACTTTAAAATCACCCTGTACTATTCTACTTACTGATTTATATGCGATTTGTAATTTGTATTTGTATAATGTATAAAAATACTTTGCCCCACATCCTTTCTCCCAGAGGGGTTGGTATTAAATCTAAAACAAATATACATATATATAAATTAATTTGATGGGAACTAAAATAGTTCAGTAGCAATTTTTGATCAGGTTAGTTTTTCGACAAATAATACAACAGCCAGTCGGGTCTGTTCTGTATCGTAAAAAGTTAAAAATTAACCTCAAGTCGAAGTTAAAAAATTTTAACCATGCTTTACAATATTTTGTTATTCTGTAACTCTATGGCGTTAAAACTTTAACCGCGATGTGGTTAATTCAGTAGGTTATATTTGGATTTTCAACTCAAATACATGGTGTTAACTTTTTAACCAGCTGTAATTATAACCTGTAAACGTCAAATAGCCAGAAAAAAATCCATTTTTAGAATTAACCATGGCAAGTCTGTTTATTTTAAATCAATTATTACTAGAACAAATTGAATATAGGTGAATAAAAATAAATATAGGTGAATAAAATAAATATACAAATGCTTTTTAGAAGATCAGTTCGAATTAAACAAACGCAACTGCGTGATATTAGTGACTGTTTAATTTACCTGAAGAAATTTTTTCATTTGTCTAAAACTTTTACGGAATATCTCGTTTTCTTCTTGAAATCCGAGAAGAACCAAAAGATTTCCCAATATATCGCAAGAAAATATTTAAAATTTTAAAATTGTGATACATTTATAAATTTTGATTTATCTATTTATTTAAAAATAAAAATAAGGTAAATATAACTTGAAAATGAAAGTATCTTAATATAGAAGAAAGAAAAGATGTAAAAAATATTGATACATTTGCATGTTATGGTAATATTGTATTATTTACTTTCTGCACCCATAATTATTTATGTATAAATACTGTACATTTCCACAATATAGATTTATTATATTTGGTCGTTGTTCATTCACGAGTCAACCATAACACTTGTTTACATTAAATCCATACTTACACAAGCAAAATACCTTCCCAAAAAAGATACAGAATAGACCCGAATAGCAACTAAAAGATCACTAATATTAAAATTATACCGCTGGTACCAAAAAGTAACAGCCGAAAGCTACTAAAAGATCCCACCGCTGGTACCAAATTGTCTCAACCAGAAGGGGGGGGGGGGCGAATTTTTTAAACTGTAAAAACAGGCGGGGGAGGCTGCCACCACTAGTTTAGATTAAGAACTAGGAAAATAATTTGAACTGATTTTACCAGCTTCTCTGTTGATGGGATTTTTTAGTCAAACAAGTGGGAACATTATATAATAGTTTATTGTATAAAAAGAAAAAAATAATAATAAATGAAAAACAATAAGAACTCTTATCCGAAATTTAAAGTTATAAATTAATTACGTGATTATCAAATGAAGACAAAACATTTTAAAACAGAATGAATATGTAAAATAAAATATAAAACTTCCATGATCGACCGGACTCAACTCTTGACTGGATCTAATGCATTACATATGCACCAGACTACAGCCAGGAACTGAGTCCCATACAATTAATTTTGATTCCTAATTATACCGCACATAATTTGCCAATATTATTATTTATATTCTGTCTAACCTTCATAATAAAACTGTTAACATAGCAAAATTATGTATTGCATAAACACTACGTATTGTTATGAATCTTTATTATCAAAATAATTCTGATGGTGCAACTGTTACATAGCTATAGGTCAATCGTTTAATCAACACATTTAGTCATTTTCCGTCATAAATTTAATGACAAACTTAGTGCTGAAAAAATAACTAAATCAATTTTTTTGCATTTGAATTATAGACTAATATTGCTCTTTACTCATTTATTTTACTAAAACATACCTTTTGAAGTCATATTTAATTTGTGTTCGATAGTCATTTTGAAGATTTACAAATTTTAAAAGTGTTTATTTAATATAAGGGACATTTGTATCGCTAAATATCGCTAAAAAAATGTTTAAATTTGACATTTTATAATACGTTCTAATGTGTTTTGATACATATGTTCACATATCTAACTTATAGTAATTTCTAAAAACCTCTTTTATTTAGTTTCTTGTTTATTTAGTAGTTTTGTGTTTAGTTGTATATTTTCTTATAGATATCTTATAGATTTCCATTTGATATTGTGGGTAGTGCATAGCTTTTTAGGTTAAATTCAGCGAATATCTATTTTCTTTTCTTTGATCATATTTTTGGATCACCCTTTTTAGGACTATTTAGCCTAATAGAATAGTTTATTTGTTTCGATTCTGTCAAATTCTTATATTTTCATTTCATTACGAGTGACAGCATACGAATATTACATTCGTTAAATGGATGCTATGTAGAGGTCACAAAAACATGTGAAATTTCCAGTGACGCAACTGCACTGATTCGCCGACTACCCTATATTTTTGTGTGGTTAAAAAACAATATTTTTTTTTAATTTCTGTTGTATCAAAGGAGAGTTCAAAAGCGTAGATTAAGAAATGAAAAGAATTTTTTTTTAATTTATTCATTTTAACTCATTAAAAATGATATAGGGAAATCGGCGAAACAGTGCAGTTGCGTCACTTGAAACGTCACAAAAAAAATGTGACGTCAGGTTTAGTACGTTTACATTCATCTATTTAACGAATGTAATATTTGTACGCTGTCACTTGTATCGAAATGAAATGGAAATATAAGAATAAAAACAGAATAGAAACTAATAAACTATTCTAATAGGCAAAATAGTCCTACAAAGGACTGATGTGATCCAAGAATATGATCAAAGAAAAGAAAATAAAAATAAGTTGAATATAACCTAAAAACTATGCAGTACACACAAAATCAAATAAGAAAATCTATAAGAAAATATATAACTAAACATAAAACTGCTAAATAAACAACAAACTAAATAAAAAAGGTTTTTAGAAATTACTATAAGTTAGATATGTGAACACATGTATCAAAACACATTAGAACGTATTATAAAATGTCAAATGTAAACATTTTTTTAGCGATATTTAGCGATACAAATGTCCCTTACATTAAATAAACACTTTTAAAATTTGTAAATCTTCAAAATGACTTTCGAACACAAACTAAATATGACTTCAAAAGGTATATTTTAGTAAAATAAAAGAGTAAAAAGCAATATTAGTCTATAATTCACAGCCAACGGAGTGGCCGAGCGCATTAGGTCGTGCGATTTTAGACTGTTAAAAACAGGCGTGACTGGGCGGCCGGAGGTTCGAGCCTGCTTCGTTGGTGATATTTTTCGGGCAAGAATAATATGTTTACATTACTCTCATTTTCACAATCATTCACCCCTCATCCAGGTGTAGGAGCTCGCCCCCTGGCATCGGCGATTAGTCTCGTTGCAGAAATAAAGGCCGATGTAAAATAAATAATATAATAATAATAATCTATAATTCACATGTAAAAAAAAAATGATTTAGATATTTTTTCGCCACTAAGTTTGTCATTGAAGTTATGACGCAAAATGACGAACTGCGCTGTTTCAGCGAATGAGCTATAAAAGTTTTTGTCTCACACACTGTCACATTTTGTATCATCATTTTTTATCCAGCTATTATATATACATATATTCATAAATAAAAACATACGTAGCAGATTAGGAATATGTATTTAATATTATATTACAATAATCCCTCCATTTACATGAATTCACTTTATGTATCACCATACCATCTTCGGAGGTAATCCGAATGAGAAATAAAATGGTCTAGTCCAGTGTTTCTCAAATAATAGATGGATTGTGAAAGATTTTAATAGGGTCACCATGCATTATATAACATCCTGAGGTTTGCTCTTAGCGAATATCATAATATGACGCGAGCATAAATTCTGAAAAGCGCTGGTCCAGCCCATAGAAAAATGAAAAACTTATCAATCTATTACTAACCTGCAGTCATAGTTACTACAATGATAAATTACTATCATCCACCCCAATTTTATATCCGAAAAATTCAAAAAACATCCAAAGCCCGTTCATGGCCGACTAATTCTGCAGTTCAAACAGAAAAACCAAAAACTAAATACATTTCATGTGCATTCATTAATCATTGTTGCATTAGAAAAATTGCAAATCGTTGTGAGAGACATGAGTTGGTCACATCAGTCGCAGTAGCCATGTGACAAGCTACATGCAAAAACAAATAGCGCTAGAGTGGCTCGGACAAAAGAACCAAGTCATATTTCATATATAATTCATTTGTTTCGCATGCGTTTGTTTGATCCCCTATGGGAGCTTCTTTCCATGCAGAGGCAGATCGCCGCGTCCGCATCGCATAGATTCTATCACCGATTGACTATAAGCACATACAGGGGTGGACGGATGCGCATTTTTAGGGTGTGTGAATATTAGTTAGTCGATAATAGGTTAAGCGTTAATAAAAAATTACAATGAACAGATTTTTACTGTTGTATAGGTTCTGTGATTATATGGAACATATTGTTTTTGAATATTTTTTGTATATATTCAGTACTGTTTAGTTGTACTAAAGTTGTACTTTTTTGTATATATTCAGTACTGTTAGTAGTACAATTTCAAAAAATCTCATTTAACGTATCGAAATTTAAATACCACATGAAGGGTCGGGGGGAAAAACGATGATTGTCACAATTTACTAATTTGGCGTAAATCGAAAAATAAAGTTTTTGTTCTCATAAAATACTATGATACTAACTTTAAAGCTTCATAAATTATTTGTATTACTGGTAATGTTACCACTATCAGCTAATGTACTTTTGCATCACCAAAAATTATGTATAAGGGAAGTAAAAAAACATTTTCCAAAGAAATTGTTATATTGAATCTCAGTAAACTTGAAATATTGTATGAAATTTTGTTATTGAAAAAGAAGGACTATTCCAAGATTAATAAAATATTTTTTCCGATGTTTTAGAAAGATTTTAAATTAAGGTTAAACACTTTTTTTTCACATATCATATTTTCATTTTTTCAAATTCTATAATGGGTGAGTGGGGAGGAATGGGTCGAACTTCAGGAATGTATTGTACATGTAAAAATAATTAAAAAATACTCTAATGTTGTTATGCGATTGTGTTTTATTCTCAAGTTATAACGTAATCAAAACACTTTGAATGCATGTCCCAAAAATTGCATATTATTCAGAGAAATAATCTGATGTAAACTGATGATCCGATTTTCATAAGTATATGCTGTTCACTTATGTAAGGACAAACTAGGTCTGGTTATTTTGTTTACTTTTATAGTGTATTACTGACTTTAAATGTCATTTAAAAATTTTCCTTGCGCTATAATCAGACTTCAAATTTGTTGGTTATGATCATTATAATTAAGATATCATTTTTTACTAAGACATATGTCAAATTGACAGTTTTTACCATTTTTTAAATTATTTAAATCAAAATTTTCTCTTAGTTTGTTCAAGTGAACAGCATATATGCATAATTAATATTCTCTATTTCACATTTTTAGACCAGTTCTTTTGACGATAAATTTTTCAGTACAAATTTTACAAAAATCATATTTTTTTAATAACGTCTTTTTGGTTGCCTTCATTTGATACCCATTAAATTAAAAAAATAATAAAACATGGGATATGGTTTTTGAAAAATGTCAGTATTTATGCTGTATGTTGGTCAAAAATCTGTACGTGCCTGCCAAATTTCAACTCTAGAACTTTACTCGATTTCTACTGTATAAACAAACAGACACATAAGTGACGGTATAACTGATTCTAGATCAGGGGTCGGCAACGCGGTGCCCGCGAAGCAATTTCTAAGTGCCCGCCTAACCATGCGAAATTCTATTTCCGAGCCGCTTTTAGTAATAAAAGTACTGTCAAGAAGACTAGAAGTGTTATAGTTTTATAAATAAATATAATTTAATATTCATTAAATTTTATTGTAAAACTAAATTTAAAACTATTCCCAATATAGACCCAATATGAAAGAAAGCAATAATAATAATGATAATAGAAAATTATTGCGATGGAAATGCTACCACCCATCAATTTGCCCAACATTTTGATACATTATTGGAAGAATTAATACCAGATTTGAAGACTTTTACGAATTGGAGGCATTTTTAACATTTTTATTAGTCCTTTTTCTGAAAGAGAGGATGATGTGACTAACAAAATCGCAACATATTTCGGTATTTCCAATAAGGAGGACTTAGAATTGGAAGTTATAAATATAACAAATGACATTGAATTAAAATCACATCGTAACGAAGAAAAATTCTGGAACTTGGTGAATGGGAATAGCTACCCATTGTTGAGAAAATGTGCTCTAAAATTGAAGTCTCTCTTCGCGTCGACATATGCTTCTGAATGTATGTTTTCTAATATGAAATATTTAAAATCAAAATACCGAACAGGCCTCACTGACGCTCCTTTGGACCAATGCCTGAGAACTGGAAATTCTACTTATGTCCCACATTACAACTAATTGGCCACGAATTTTCATTGTCAAATATCGCATTAATCATCACTTTGATATTATGTATTTTTTTATGAAAATTAAAATTTTAAATTGTATTAATATTTTTATGTTTAAATTTTACCCCCCCCCCCCTCTTTTGCCCCACGGTGCCCGCTGAACTCCCGCATTTCTGATATGCCCACTTAGTAAAAAAGGTTGCCGCCCCCTGTTCTAGATCATACCTATGAAACCCTAAAATTGCTATTATAAATATTTTCTCCCGTTTACTTTTCTCACAATACACCATCAAAATGTTGTGGTAACGTACCTTACCTAACACTTCTAAACCACCAATTGTAGATATAAATTCTTAGTCAATGAAAACTTGTCTACACATACATTAAAATAATTTAAATTTACCCATCTGCTGACCAATGACGCAAAAAATATTGTCATATCAAAACCAGGCATTCAAAGCAAACATTGTACGGACAAACAATTACACACCATGAATAGGGGGGTTGTAGCATCCCAGTTACTGGGTAACCCCGAGCACTTTCCCACGGCAGGGGGTAACCAACCCTCGAGATCTGCTAATTTACACCAGCGTAAAAAGTAGGGGTAAGATACGTATGGAATTTATATTTGATTTTAAGTTTTATTGATCTGTAAAAAACGGTTCACTGAATATATTGTTAGTAATGTCTGTGTGTTGCTGATTTTTATAATGAAATTTTTTTCGGATTTTTTCTGGGGTTTAGTTTAATTTGATTTTACGAATTTAATTAAAGTATAAAAAATTACAAAATTGTTAACATTTTCATATAATAAAGGGTTCAACAGTACTGTGTCATATAACAAACACATGGGTATCTACTGTTAGATCAAAAGTTAAGAAAACTATGATTACTAGATAATTAATTTCAAAAAAATCATACTATCTGTTGCTGGAGTATCAATAAGTACAAAACAAACTCCAATGTAGCCTCAAACAGAAGTATAACTTTTTTCTGGATCGTCGATAAATCCCATACCGCATCTCATTTTGACGAATGCATTACAGAACTTATGCTTTTTTGACAAACGTAGTACCTTGCAAAACCATAGCTCTGGTGGAGCAATGCCGTAATATTATTTATGTTTTATTTAATTTCGTGTATCAAAGTAACACTTTGAAGTCATTTTGTTACTTGAATATAATAGGTGAGTCGCTTCTTCGTAAATTAATGTTATTTCACATATTTCTGCTTATATTTTGTTCGGTTTTCTTAACTATAATAATTTCTATATAAAAATACTACGCTTTAAATTTTAAATTGTGTAATGGGGCAAATTGTTGCAGTAAGTCGGGGGCAAGTTGTTTATTTGTTGTCATCTAGCTGTGGCACTTATGTAAGTAAGACCTTTATCTTTAGAAACAACTCATTTAATTCATTCAAATCAATCATTAAATCATTCATTTAATTCATTAAATTCATTCAAATAAATCATTAATCCAGTTTCGGTATCCTTTGTAGGTTCAGAAATAAACAGCAAACTGACTTGGGATCAGCATGCTAACAAAATAACCAAGAAACTTGGTTCGTCTATTTACTGCCTAAATAACTTAAAATGGTGTGCGTCTAAGGCAGTTCTAAGAACCTACTACTTTGCCTCTATCAAGCTCAGTTGACTTATGCCATTCTAATCTGGGATCATTCCAGACATGTGGGACAGGTATTTTCTCTACAACGTAGAGCTGTCAGGATTATGGGGAATATCCAACAGGTGCGACTGCAAGAAAGCATTTGTGGAGTTGGGTTTATTAACGTTATCTTCCCTGTATATTCACCACTGCATCCTCTACGTTCTTGAAAACCAAAACAAATTCCTAGTCCAAAGTTCAGTCCATAGACACGACACTAAAAATAAAAACGAGATACGTCCAGACTTCACAAGACTTGAAATGTCCAGGTATAGTACCAATTTCTTCACAATTAAATTCTACAATGTGCTTCCTCCAAACATCCAAAGCCTCGACATTTCCAAATTCAAAAAATAACCCAGTGATATTTAATATGCAGGGCTTTCTACTCCACTGAAGAGTATCTGCTAAACCAGAGGTTCTTAAACTTATGTAGTCCGCGGACTCCCTCTTGAACAACATTTATTTGCGGACCCCATCCCAACCCTAGGTATTTTACGTCTTTCTTGAGACTTAATTTCTGGCTCAATAATCTCATAGGCACTACGTTATAATAAATATTGGTAAAAATTTATCGCTGGTTATTTTAATAAATGGTCTTGCGCATTTATAGAGATGAACATTTTTATTTGCATATAGAATAAAAAACATAAAATGAAGAAAAATACTATTATTTTTCTTCATTAAAAAAAAGAATTAAAAAAAGTTAAAAATTATAATACGTTAAACTCATGCAAACATTTCTTGGTCAAATATTAGTCAAAATAGATCTTATTATAATATGTTTTCTGTAAATAATTTGCAGTTGAATAAAAATGATTAAATTTTTACTAATTAATGTTTAGTTATGTCAATAAGTAGTTAGATAACAACAAATACAAAAAGTCTTGACCATGTAGGATTTTTATTAAATAAGTTATTTGAATAAAAGCGAAAAGTTGGGGGATGTAAAGTTAATGTCAACATTGTTTCGCGGACCCTCAGGGGTCCGCGGACCACAGTTTAAGAACCGCTGTGCTAAACGATTTTAGTGACTTGAAGGAGGTTCTATGATCATTCAGTTTGTACAACTAAATATCATTTCCTATGTATGACATTTGTAAAAATACTGCACAATTATAACCTATAAATAAAATATTAAGTATAATATGCATCTTGTAACGTCCCCTACATATTTTGTAAACGTAATGTTATCAACGAATTGACGACTGTAAAAAATGTAACATTTTTAGCACATAATAAAATATTATTATTATTATCATTCTTTACATATACTGGAAACCTCAAAACGTCCAAACAGAAATTGATCCAATGCACTACGTAAAAGCAAGGTACTAACATTTCTTGTATGAGTGGTATTTCTTGTATGATAATAATTCATATGCCCAAATTGTGATGCAGCCGTAGCTTTTAATAGTGACTACGAATAATTGTTGTAAAATAACAATAATTTTAGTAATTATTAAAGTATAAATCAGATTTTAAATTCAGTTCTTCTTATGAAAAATGTTTAGGAGGACACTGTGCCAGCGCCACCCAGTCTCAGCCGCCACTGCCTAAGGGGAAAGCTACCTATATACGAAATATTTTATTTATTAACTTATTAATATCAAAAATATATACAGAAGAGTAGTTTAGAATAAATAACCGTTTATTTTGTGTTCTACTTGAATTTGAAATATCTCACTTATAATTTACGTTACAGCTAAATAAATATACATTAAAAAAACCGTACGAAATATGGTTACTCCCAGTGCCGGCTCCACACGGTAAGCATAGGATGCGTCGCATCGGGGCGCCGAAATTACCTTTCGGAACACTTTTATAATTAAAAATCTGACGACACGCCAAAAATCTGATAATAGAATTATATTTTAAACAAGTCTACTCATATAGATATATTATAATCACAAGTGAATAAAACTTTAATTTGCGCTAGTTTAGTTTTAACAGTTACGCCATAAACTACAATCTTAAAGTCATAAACCAAAGCAATGCCGGCTCCACAATGGATACAAAGGTGCGTCGCATCAGGGCGCCACGATCAAGGGGCGCCATCGCAACAAACGATTGAGCGGCGCCTTTTTTATACTGGCGAGCTAAACAAAAAGTCTTCGACAATTTTTTCTTCACAAAGAAATTAAAATTTTTTAAAAACGGGGCATTTTTATTTTCAGGGCTCCAGGTACCTATACGCATAAAACTAGTGCTTAATCGTATCGCTTGTGTGACGTATAAAACTTAGAATTCAGTTGCATAAAATCAGTGAATTAGTTCAGATCAATTCCTGCTATATATCGATAGTGATTTGCTAATATGGTGTATCTCAAAATAGCGAATATTCCAATTTCCACTTTATTACTACTGATACCCCACAAGGGCAAATAATAAATGTTTTAAATAATTTTTTATGATCGCCTTATGTTTACAAGTTAATGGTGGTATTTTTGAACATTTAATTTAGATGATTTTTGTTATTTTTGTATTAAATAATTGTATTTTCAATAAAAAATGTTTAGCCTTTTCAATTAATATTTATCCCTATGTTGCAAAATAAATGGAGGGCAACTTGCTGTCAAAATAGTTTATGGTTACTAGGGAAACCATGCATTATAATTATTTCAATGTTGCACGATAAAAGAAATTCACCGTACTATTTACACCCTAAAAATAAAATGTAATACTTATAAGCACTTATGTATTTTATTATTACCTGTTTGATAATTTCTAATAAAAACATATTGTGTCAATACAGGGCCGCGCCAAGCGGGGGTGTTAGGGGTGCACAGAACCCCGGTGGCAGGCCTTAGGAGAGGAAAATATTGTCAAATAGGGGCACGAGAACAAACAAAATTCTGGTTGACTTTCTTAAAAGATATTAAAAAAATTAAAATTAAACCATTTAAAAAAAAAAACTTTTGGTCGACTTCTTTTTTTTTTTTAGAGAACAAGCGAATATCTGGGTTACTTCTTTTTTTGTATAGAACAAACAAATTTCTGGTCAACTTTTTATTTCTAAGGGCGCCAAATCAATCTTTGCATCGGGGCGCCATAACCCCTAGAGCCGACACTGGTTACTCCATCTAGTTATTAAATAAAATTTTAAAATGTTAAGATTTAAAAATATAAAAAGAAACATTTTTTTTTACGGGGCATTGCTCATTTTAAATAAAAGCCGCCCTTGTCTACTACATTTTGACAATAAATAGTTGATTAAAACAGGGCATATCTGCACCATATAAAGCGTAAATTTCAATTTAAAACCTAAAAACCTAAAGTTTTTGCAATACTCAACTGTTATTTCAAATATTGTTATCTAAAATCAGTGTGTTGATACACAAACTGTTCAACATTGTTATCTAGCAAACTTAAATTAAAATCTAATTCCTTCGATTATTGTTTATAGCCCAAAATCCTAAAATCAATAGATAAACTTGAAATTTGCAAACACAATTAATAAAGTTCCTGGTCTTAATCGCGCACGTAATGGTAGTATGTGCTTGGTAGCCCATTGAGATTTGATCCCGTTACTGGAGGGCAATGATGGTCGGATTAGCGCTGGCCTACTGGACGATATGGGAGATGCGACAGCGATAAGGGGTCGCGCGCCGACTGTGGCCACTGATACCGACATAGCACGTGGCTCCTCTATTAGCTATTCGGCCCGTCACAGAACCAACCCCACACAATATGTAATCGAGAGGATCATACAAAGACGTACTATGGGGTGGAGAAATAAATATTAGATTAGGAAACTTCTATACAATTTGATAGACGCTTATAAAAAAAAAAATATTTTACAAAAGTTATAAATTAAAATAAAGGAGTAAAATTTTTAAATAAATTTGATGTGGTGTAAATTTTCATACATTTAAGGATGTCGTTATATCTTAGTTTAATGAAACAGCAAGGAAAGGCTAGATATTTGGAGTAATATTTTTTGCCATAATCACACCAATATTGACTAGTTCTTGAAAATCATTTTTATACTACTTAGGGCCGAGAGTTCCAGTTGCGAATAAACTATCCAATAAGTTTATTAGCTACATAATTTTTTTTTCGACAGTTCCACCCCGAAATAGTTATTAGGTTGCTAATAAATAGGCTTATTTGTCTAATAACTTATAGGCAACATGAAGTGCTTAATAAAGTGACATATAACCTAAAACAAGTCCGCAAAATGTGTTAATATTTCAATTTTAATTGAAAAACAGTATAATTTTAAAAGAATATAGGAATGTGTAATTTCTATAACGGCGATTTTAGTGTGTTATATACATTTTAGTTGTATTTTGACGAAATCGACGATCTGTTTGGATGAATTTATAAATTATGGACAACCGTTTTTAGAATATTTTGGGCATTTATTGTAAATGTGATATATAAAGAACAATATATAAATATTTATTTTTAAATAAACATTGTCTTTTTTTTATATAGATATTTATTTCAATTACGATTACAACACATTACAAACAATACTTTAAGCATTACTATTTATATAAAAATGATAGAAAATAAGAAGACAGACGCAATTCTTAACAGAATAATAAAGATGTGTGTCTGAAAATTGCTGATAAGTTTAATTCATATTGTTTAAGGAATGTAAAATAAAGCAAAATATGGCTGTCTTCTTATTTTCATTCACTTTTGTATTATAAAATGCTATTTTTATTAACTTCTCTTCTACCTATATTGTCGTCTTTTTCTGTGATAAAATTTGTTGAACGCCGTTTAATTGTCATTTTAACAGTAACACAAAAAATATACGTAATGTCATTGAATGTAAAGTCAAACTATTTATTGTCAAAATATTGAATGTCAAAATATTCAGTGTCAAAATTTCATCTCACTTTAGCTCTACAAATTTACGTATAGCTCTATCCCTCTTGCACCGTGTTACTATCTTCATAAGAAATACCAATACAAAAACAAAAAATTATGTTGCTAATAAACTATTAGAAGGATTTTGTAACTTGGAAATCACCAATAAATTTATTAGCATCATAAATATATTATGTGTCTAATAACTATTAGGGAGTTTATTAGGAACTGGAACTCTCGGCCCTTACTCCGTAAATTAGTGTTATTTCTTCCAGAAACGCGCATGTATACGTAAGTGAATGTTTGAGGTCTACGGTTGTTAAACGCGTAAGTAAAACTTACATGGCCAGGATAAAAAGAATCAACAAACGTCATTTTGAAGGATAAACAGAGTATTAAAAATCATTTATTAATTTATATTAAAAGTAATGGTACAATTTGAACAATTTGATATATTTATTGAAGGATTGTTTTCTTTTGAATTAATTTTCATTTTTAGGGTTTTGTAGGTATAACCAAAAAACCCTTATACCGTAATTTTGTCATCTGTCTGTCTGTCTGTCTGTATGTCTGTCTGTCTGTCTGTCTGTTTGTCTGTTCGGTAAAAATTGTAGCCAAACGGCTAAACCTAGAGAGTTGAAATTTGGCATGCTTATACAACTCGTTGACCCGCACATAAGAAACATACCAAAACATCTAAAAAACATATCTCCCTAAAAATATAAACAAATATGTGATCACCGAAAAAAAACATATTTTTTTAAAATTCTGCGTAGGGTATCATACTTGGGTCCGTATCCGTTTTTCTAAGGCGGAATTTAAACAAATATCTTATAGAAAAAATTAAAGTTTTCATACAAGCTTGCATCTAAAAATGCCCAAGGTGGAGTAAATTTTATTTTGGTGTTTAGACTGATGTTAAGTCGAGCATCACATAATTTGCTGGTGGTTTTAGAAACTGCATTTAACCTGTAGGTAATGCATTCTAACAATTGAACGGTCTATAGGAACAGCGCGATATATCAAACTATCCCTTGAAGGTCTCTGTACTTACATGGAAGATCCGCATCCGTATCCACGGATCAGAAAACAAATAATCCCTATCCGTATCTGTATCCGCAGATCTGGCTTTTATGTGATCCGGCACATCTCTATTTAATCACATCTCTTGGTCAGAGTAAAGCCTGGTTTATAATAGATATGTTATGGAACATAAGCATAAAAATTACACTACTCTCTTTGTTCTGTTTATTACAAACAGATGTTTTGAAGGGTCAAATCTATTGTTTAATGGATATGCAGTTATGCTATGGGCTTATTATAAACCAGGCTTAAGGCGTTAGGTGGCAACCATATTGGTATACCATTCAAAATTTTAAAAAAAATATTTATTTTTTTATTAAATACATAATTGTTTATATTTATCTCTGGATGTGTTTTTTGAATTGTCAGTATTTTTCCTATATGTGGGTCAAAGAGTTCTGTATGCATGCCAAATTTCAACTTTCTATATTAAGTCGTTTGGCTACAATTTCTACCGTACAGACAGACAGACACATGAGTGACGTTATAAAGGCTTCTTGGTGATCATATGGATGGTGATCAGATGGATTTTCCCTATTGCATACTGGTATTTTTATCAGTTTTGGCGGTCGAGATTATTTTTAATTAAACAAAAAACTTAATTAATCCTAGGAAGATACACGACGTCTTGTCCACTTCGGCCTGTGGCCACCAGTGGACAATTTCACGTCTGTTGTCTAAAACAGTGTTTCTCAACCTTTTCTGCCATGGGACCCCCCAAAATAACATAAATATTGTCTGCGGCCTCCCTATATATATATATATATATATACTAGCTGAGTACCCGTGCTTCGCTACGGTATACTGACGGACGCGTTAGTGTAAAATCCTCAGTTTGTTTTTAAACATGTTTATGGGTAACCTTTGTAAGCAAAAACCTAGTCGATATCTCATCTGTCCTAAGAGATATTGAGGAAACCATGAAAAAACATTATAACCTTTTACACTATATAGGGCTCGAACTACTGAGTAAAAAAAAACTGTAAAACTTTTTAAACATTTTAGAAAGACATATATATGTTAAAAGGAATATTATAACTCAACAAACGAAGAAAATGCGAAGAGTTTTATAATTCTTCTCTAGGGGTTGATTAGGGTATAATTTTGACATAACTTTATATTTTTATGGGTAACCTTTGTAAGTAAAAACTAAGTCGATATCTCAATGGTCCTATGAGATATTGAGGAATCCGTGAAATCACATTTCAGCCAATTTCACCCCCTTAGGGACCGAATTTTGAAAAATTCCATATTAGTGGGTGCTTACGTCATGGAGGGAATATATTTCCCGAATGTCTGTATGTCAAGGGACGTTCTATCGAATAAAAATACCAATTTACCCCGTTAGGAATGAAATTAAAAAAACTGTAAAAACGCTTTCTAAATATCTAAATATTTTGAATAGAAACCTATGCACCAAAATGAAATGTTATAACTCAGGAAATACAAAGGTTTCTATAATTCAACCCGAATGTAGATTCGCCCGTTTAGGGGTTGATTAGGGAAAAATTCTAAATAAAAAAAAAAATTTATGGGTAACCTTTTTAAGCAAAAATCAAGTCTATATCTCATTAGTCCTAAGAGATATTGAGGAATCCCTGAAATCAAATTGCATCCCTTTTCACCCCTTACGTCTGAATTTTCATAAAACCCCTTCTTAGTGGGTGCTTACATCATGGACGGATTATAATTACCGAATTTCATGTCTCTATGTCCAAGAGATGTTCTATCAAAAATGAGTGTTATAACTCAACAAAGATTGGAACTAAGAAACTGGAAATACGAAGGGTTCAATTTAGAGGTTAATTAAGACAAAATTCTGAATTCCTATGTTATTTAAACATTTGTTTAGATAACCATTGTAAGTAAAAACCAAGTCGATATCTGATTGGTCCTAAGAGATATTGAGGAATCCCTGAAATCATATATGACCCCCTTTTTAGACCCTTCGAGGTCAACTTCGAAAAATCTCTTATTAGTAGGTGCTTACGTCATGGAAAGAATATACTTTGCGAATTTCATGTAGGTATCTATGTCCAAAAAACGTTCTATCGAATAAAAAAATACCCATTTACCCCTTTAAAGGTGAAATTTTAAAAAACTGTCAAAATTATTTCGAGGTATTTTAAAAAGACACCTATGTGCCAAAAAGAAATCTTATAACTCAACAAACACAGGAAATACGACGGGATGTAAAATTCACCCCGATTGTAGATTCACCCCTTTAGGAGTTGATTAGGACAAAATCCTGAAATAAGTTTTTCGGCATTTGTATGAGTAATCTTTGTAAGAAAAAACCAAGTCGATATTTTATTGGTCCGAAGAGATATTAAGAAATCCTTGAATTGACATTTCACTCCTTTGCACCCTTAAGGGATGCAATTTTAAAACACTGTCAATATTATTTGGAGATATTTTAAAAAGACACTTATGTGCCAAAAAGAAATTTTCTAACTCAACAAACTCAGGAAATACGACAACATGTTTAATTCACCCCGATTGTATATACACCCCTTTACGGGTTGATTAGGACAAAATCCTGAAATAAATTTTTTGGCATTTGTATGAGTAATTATTGTAAGAAAAAACCAAGTCGATATCTTATTGGTCCTAATAAATATTAAGGAATCCTTGAAATCACATGTCACCCCTTTTCACCCTTTGGTGCTGAAATTTTAAAAAACTGTCAAAACCATTTCGAAATATTTTAAAAATACTAAATCTGAAATAAGTTTTACGGCATTTGTATGAGTAATCTTTGTAAGCAAAAATTGGACCTAAGAGATATTAAGGAATCCTTGAATTCACATTTCACCCCTTTTCACCCTTTAGGGACGTAATTTTAAAAAACTATCAATACTATTTCGAGATATTTTAAAAAGACACTTTTGTGCAAAAAAGATATTGTATAACACAACAAACACAGGAAATACGACGGGATGTATAATTCACCCCGTTTGTAGATTCACACCTTCAGGGGTTGATTAGGCAAAATCCTGAAATAAGTTTTTCGGCATTTGTATGAGTAATCTTTGTAAGCAAAAACCAAGTCGGTATCTTATTGGTCCTAAGAGATATTAAGAAATCATTGAATTAACATTTCACCCCTTTTCGCCCTTTAGGGATGTAATTTTAAAAAACTGTTAATACCATTTCGAGATATTTTAAAAAGACACCTACGTGCAAAAAATAAATTTTATAGCTCAACAAACATATGAAATACGACGGGATGTATAATTCACCCCGTTTGTAAATTTACGCCTTTAAGGGTTGATTAGGACAAAATCCTGAAATAAGTTTTTTAGCATTTGTATGAGTAATTTTTGTAAGCAAAAACCAAGTCGATATCTTATTGGTCCTAAGAGATATTAAAGAATCCTTGAAATCACATATCACCCCTTTTCAACCTTTAGGGGTGAAATTTTAAAAAACCGTCAAAACCATTTCGAGATATTATAAAAAGACACCTATGTGCCAAAAAGAAACCTTATAACTCAACAAACACAGGAAATATGACGGGATGTAAAATTCACCCCGATTGTAGATTCACCCCTTTAGGGGTTGATTAGGACCAAATCATGAAATAAGTTTTTCGGCATTTGTATGGGCAATCTTTGTAAGCAAAAACTAAGTTGATATCTTATTGGTCCTAAGAAATATTATGGAATCCTTGAAATCCCATGTCACCCCTTTTCACCCTTTGGGGCTGAAATTTAAAAAAACTGTCAAAACCATTTCGAAATATTTTAAAAATACACCTTGGTGCCAAAAAGTAATGTTACATCTCAACAATCACAGGAAATACGACGGGATGTATAATTCACCCCAATTGTAGATTCACCCCTTTAGGGGTTGATAAGAACAAAATCCTGAAATTAGTTTTTCGGTATTTGTATGGGTAATTTTTGTAAGCAAAAACCAAGTCGATATCTTATTGGTCCTAAGAGATATTAAAGAATCCTGGAAATCACATATCACCCCTTTTCAACCTTTAGGGGTGAAATTTAAAAAAACTGTCAAAACCATTTCGAGATATTATAAAAAGACACCTATGTGCCAAAAAGAAACCTTATAACTCAACAAACACAGGAAATATGACGGGATGTAAAATTCACCCCGATTGTAGATTCACCCCTTTAGGGGTTGATTAGGACAAAATCATGAAATAAGTTTTTCGGCATTTGTATGGGTAGTCTTTGTAAGCAAAAACTAAGTTGATATCTTATTGGTCCTAAGAAATATTATGGAATCCTTGAAATCCCATGTCACCCCTTTTCACCCTTTGGGGCTGAAATTTTAAAAAACTGTCAAAACCATTTCGAAATATTTTAAAAATACACCTATGTGCCAAAAATTAATGTCACATCTCAACAATCACAGGAAATACGGCGGGATGTATAATTCGCCCCAATTGTAGATTCACCCCTTTAGGGGTTGATAAGGACAAAATGCTGGAATTAGTTTTTCGGTTTTGTATGGGTATTTTTTGTAAGCAAAAAGCAAGTGGATATCTTATTGGTCCTAAGAGATATTAAAGAATCCTTGAAATCACATATTACCCCTTTTCACCCTTTAGGGGTGAAATTTTAAAACACTGTCAAAACCATTTCGAGATATTATAAAAAGACACCTATGTGCCAAAAAGAAACCTTATAACTCAACAAACACAGGAAATACGACGGGATGTAAAATTCACCCCGATTGTATATTCACCCCTTTAGGGGTTGATTAGGACAAAATACTGAAATAAGTTTTTCGGCATATGTATGTGTAATCTTTGTAAGCAAAAACTAAGTCGATATCCCATCGACCTGAAGAGATATTAAGGGGTTGAATTTCGAAAAATCCCTTCTTAGTGGGTGCTTACGTCATGGAGGGAATATACTCTCCAAATTTCAAGTTTCTAGGCCCAAGGGTTCGGGCTGGGCGGTGATGAGTCAGTCAGTCAGGACACTTGCTTTTATATATATAGATATACATATATATAAAGAAAGAGGCGGGGAGCGAGGGAGGGATCTCAAGGTGTATCAAGATAGAGGAAACACGATTTTTCTCAAAAATACGATGTGTGAGCAAATTGGGAAAAAAATTTGGTGACCAGAGTTTACCCAAATAATTGGATGGTAGTATTTAAATTTTCGGAATAAACCGGAAGTAAAAGATATAAAGGACAACTTCATATTTTTATTTACAAGTGTTCCATTGTTCCACGTTGCTAACAGTAGCTCGAAGGATAACAAAAAATATTGCAAGTTCAAGTCGTACCTACTTGAAAGTACCTCCAACGCGAACCGTTTTAATTAGTTTAAATTAGTTGTCAAAATAAGTATAATTTATTTTATTTAAGTTTAAAAGGTATATTTTAATGAATATATCTTGCAAAATTTATATGACTTCGCGGCCCCCCGACGAAGCTTTCACGGCCCCCCGGTTGAGAAACGCTGGTCTAAAATACTCCCATTTCGCTGCTTGTTCCATAAATAGCTATTATGTATTTCTTTTAGGATAAATTATGTAAAAAAGTAATCAATATATATCCGAAAAGTTACAAAATGGGCCTGTCAATAAACACTTCGTTTTAGTTTTTTAAATTTAAACTGAAACATACAGTCTGTTCCAAACGGTTAAGCGGAACTAAATGGGAATTTAGTTCTTTTAGGTTGTCACGAGAAGGGACCTTGCTTGGGACATATTTCATTTTTCACGTTGGGATGTCAAAATTTAAAAATCCAACAATGAAACCATGGAAACGAATGACATATGTCAAAATTAAATATTCTTTTAGATATTTTAATGACAAAAAAATAAAGAAATGGGAAATTTGTATTAAGAATGACACAAAAAAATCAAAATATAAAGAAAATGACATTTTAAAATGATATTAACCTTAACCAAAAAATGTTTATTGTAAGTATGATTTGCAAAGCTTAAACAAAACGGCCGAAAGGCACGATTTAAACGATGAAAGTAACTAGATTGCAAAATCTAGTTCCGCTTAAGCGTTTGGAACAGACTGTACAAGAAAATGGTGATATCTTTTTTATTTAAAAACACCAGAGGCTTGCCAACTTTCAATTTGCAATTACTGACAACTGACCATCAATTAAAATGCCTAATTAAATGTTGTATTAATTTTGTCCAGATACTAATTAAATGTTTGTCCAGACACTAATTGAATATTTGCCTATATGATACTTCATTTTTCAGTGGTTGGTACTGAATTGAAATCATTGGAAATCAGAATGATTTTAAAAATGAGTCACCGTAAAAAACAAGGGGTGTTATTAATTAACTGCCAGAAAAATACAATTGTATATGAACGAATTTTAAAATAAATGACAGTTAATTTACCGATAAGTATAAATGTATTTGACAAACGTTCACACTGATAACAATTTTTTCCGAAATGTCAGTTTGTTCTAAAACTTGTCATGTAGATAAGACAAAAAAAAAATATATATTTATTTGTTTTATATTTCTATAGATTAAGGCTTTTTGAACTAATTAAAAATTATATGCGTATTGAGACAGACATTTTACGTCGCTGATGCATTTTTGAAAATTACGACGTACATTGAACCAACGCAAAAACTTCAATAACAGCCAATAAAGTTACCTATTGACTGCTAGACCAGGGTGGCTCGAGATCGAATCCCGGTGATGGCAAGGATGTTTGTATTAAGGATGTAAATATAGTATTAAGGTTCAAAATATATCGATGAATAAATTAAATAAATATATGTATCTTCAGGGCCGTCTTAGCCCATGCAGGGGCCCTTGGGCACACAGAGTTTGGGGCCCTTTTAGAAAGTTAAAAAAATAATGTGAATGAAAACATCAGTATGTTTTTCTTTTATTTAGTGACTTTATTGGTTATTATGGTTAGCTTTATACAAATCAAATATAAGTAAAGTGATTACTATTTTGAGAATTGGAGTTACGTTAATGATGATGGTTTCTTCCGGGATTTCTGTTTTGCCAAATCTTCTAATATGTCCTAAAAGTCTAATTTGAAGGATCTTGTCACTTTCTATGCACATGATTGACAAATTAGTAAATCGTTCTTGTAACATAGTCGTTCGTAATTATTTTTTTATTCCTTTTAGCCGTGAAAATTAGCGCTCTCCTCTACTATTGGTGACCATAAATCTAATCTGGTTTTCGATTTACATTTAAATTTAAAAAGTTTAACGGCAATTCTAAGTAAAATTGCACTAAAATATAAGCTCCTCTTTTTTCCGTGTAAACGACGACCTCGTCATTTTGAGGCCCCCATCAAAACAGGGGGCCCTGGGCTCGTGCCCCATGTGCCCTCATGGAAAAGACGGAACTGTGTATCTTAGTTCATGGCCGTAGTAGCTAATTTCAAATAAATAAATTTAAGAAAAATAAATTTAAAATAATGTGATTTTCTTTAATAAATCATTGAAATAAAAATATTAGATGATCCGAACTAAAATGACCCCAATTTAATAATGAAAGTATACATTTAACCCCTGTTGATATTTTAAATTCTGAAGCAAATTCAGATTTGAAATGAAGAGAAAAAACTTTCTATTCTAGGGGGCTTCAGGGGGGGGGGCAGGGACGATAGAAGTAATACGACAGTAATATTAGGTAGCACCATCTATAAATGGACGAATATAACAGTTTCTCCCGACAGACGACTTCAAACTGGAGTACTGCACAGTGGTTCACAGACCCTGAAAACCTGGCCAAAGCCTCAAAATGCAAACTTGTTAAAATAAATCAGCGAACGTACAATTTTGAGAGTCAATAACTTGGGGTATTCCAAACTAAACGGGTAGTCGTGAAATTCCCATTCCTTAATCCAAAGTGAGAGGACGACCGAGTACCATAACGACGGCGAAATTCTTGATTTTTTTTTTAACATCCTTACTTTATACCAGAGCCAGTAAGCATTTTCTAAAAATATTTAAATACATTAATCTTTCTTTTCATATACCTAGAATCGTCTTTTGATTTCAATTTACTGTTCTATAGGTTATTACATTCAAGTAGTTCGTGGCAAAAAATGCATGTAACTGTTATTTCTCTTATTCCTAGTTGCATTAAAGTTTTAAAACTAGATATTAGCTAAAACTTGATGTAAAACACAAAATTATCTAGTAACGTTGTTAGGTATTATCTAAGTTATAATTATGCCCGGTTGCATAAAAGTCTTAAAACTAAATGTAAGCTAAAATCGATGTAAAACTAAAAATTGCTTAGCAACGCAGTTCATTGCTAAGTTGCTGGATGAAGCAAGATTCAAAACCATTACAAAAAAATCAGCTGTGGCCACCACAGGACCGACCGCCATCACAAAGTATTTGCATAAAATACATTCTAGCAGCAGAGTAGAAATAACTTGGCCTAATATTTTCTAACAGAGATATTATTTATCATGACCATGGAAACGTTACATATAAGTATGAAAAAATAGATTTTTCAAAAATTATTATTTATTATTTATTTCTTTTATAGCAACTTTTGTCAAATAAATTTGTTCTAAATTTTTTCTGTTGCTAAATATTTGCAAAAATCTTAAAATCGACACGAGTAAACTCCCATTTCTAGTCAACCGATTTTTACCAAAAATTGATCAACACGTGCCATTGATGGCAAAAGCTTAAATATGAAGTTTCATAAAATACCTTAAAGCCGAATTTGCTCTGCACGTGTACACAGACAGACGGACAGACGGACAGACGGACAGACGGACAGACGGACAGACGGACAGACGGACGGACGGACGGACGGACGGACGGACGGACAGACGGACGGACGGACGGACCGACGGACGGACGGACGGACGGACGGACGGACGGACGGACGGACGGACGGACGGACAGACGGACAGACGGACAGACGGACAGACGGACAGACGGACAGACGGACAGACGGACAGACGGACAGACGGACAGACGGACAGACGGACAGACGGACAGACGGACAGACGGACAGACGGACAGACGGACAGACGGACAGACGGACAGACGGACAGACGGACAGACGGACAGACGGACAGACGGACAGACGGACAGACGGACAGACGGACAGACGGCCAGACGGACAGACGGACAGGCATTGTATCGTGCGACATAGACTGGAATAATGAAAAAACTACATTATTTATTGAAGATTACCATAATTCACCCGAATTATGGAACAACAAAATTAGTGATTATAAAGACATTAGAATTAAAAATGATTAAGCACATAATAAATAATAGAAGTACATTATTTGAAGCAACTATTGGCAAATATGATGTCGATATTGCACCTAGCCATGCCAGTACACCTCTTCAGAACTCTGAAAGTAGTAGTTGTGGCACTGTTCTATCTTCTGGGACCAAGAATATGCCTACTCATACTAGTACACCCTCGAGTACACCTCTTCACAAAAACTATAGTTACACTGTTCTATCCTCTGAGGCATCTTTAGAAACATCCAAGCACTCCTAAACAGATACATAAGTGATAGGTAGCTATCACCCATAGCCAAATATCTCAATGTCACTAACAACCTGACACGACTTGGTATCATATTTTTTTTTAGCAGGTGAGACTTTCGCAATCAAGTACTCAAAATCTTCTTTACTCATTCGTGTAAAATTTTTAAATAAAGCTTCATCGCCAGCAACCAAGTTGTTGTATAAATTATAATAAGTTTCTTGACCACCAACATATAGTTCCCTTCTCCACTACCATGGTTTTCTTCTTCTTTTTTTTTTCGATTCAGAGCTATTGATAAATAAGCAGCTCTCGCGATTGTTTGTAAAAACATGATGCACTAAACTGAAGTTGCCTGAATGAAATCGTTTTCGACGCATGCTACAGGCATAGACGACAAAGCGCATGCGATGTGTGGAGACAAATTCCGCATGCGACATTATTAAATTTTGTGGCACATAGTCGCACATGTATAATCAGGCAACTCTAAGAAACAAGTATCATGCCTCATGTCGTTCAGTGTTGCCTCAGTGGAATTGCGCCTTAAGGTTCGCTTAATAGTCATTCTTGAAGTCGTCAATATTTCGTACTACATAAAACAATGTTTTCTGATATAATATAGAATAACTACCAAATGTACATTGTCGTTATTTAATATTTGTTTTATATAAAATGGAGAAAAAGAGATTTTGTACTTTACGCTATTTACGGCAAATAATAACTGAGAGTAACGTTCATATGACGTGCACTCGCTTCAAATTGAAAATAATTAAAATAGTTCTTCATTCATTACGTGAATTAAATATAGACTAGAGGAATTTAGTAATTTATCATTTTATGCAAAGGGAATCGCAATTATTGTGGATAATTTAATTAATATTTTGCTGAGACTTGCCACGGATAGTATTAAAATATCAACAGGTCCGTAATACAGATTCTTTGCCAGAAAGAAAAATTTACGTGTTTTGATTTGTTTTAGAGTTTTGTAGGTATGATAAAAAAATGCTTATACCATTTCTAATTTGTCTGTCTCCCACAATCTGTCTGTCTGTCTGTAAAATTGTATCTGGCCTAATAATTTACAGCAAAATTTCGGTTATTTTAAATTTTTTTCCGTCACTTTTCATCTAACCAATATCTTTAATTTTAAAATCAAATTTTTGTTTTGATTTAGTTTAATCCTAAAGCCTTTTTACCATTTTCTGGTGTCAGGCTGTTGGCGTTTAAATATTAATCTTGCGGTGTCCTTCTTCATAGGGTCCGAGAGAGATTCTGGAGATTTTGCCATGTTGGGTCTAAATTTCTTACTTATTCATCCGACTGAAGCTAGCATCATAGTAATGGCACCTTGTTACATGTAAGTGTTCATGCAGTTAGTGTGGTTGTAATATTTATCACTTTACGGCAAGTAATAAATAAATTTTATTTTTTTAACCTAATTATTTTTTAGACAATTTTACTTTGTAGCATATTTTAATAACATATTATTCCTAAAAGCAAATATTATGCTAGATAATGATATGTATACATGTAATGCGTATATTAACTTGAGTTTTAATACGGTTGTTATGGAATCTGTCACGTTAAAATGTGGTGGCAATCTCTCCTCTATTTTAGGAGAGTTCTTACATGAATTTGCTTCCAATTTAATTATGTCCCACATAGACTTTGCTTTATTAGTAATATTGTTTATGTATCTACCAGTGGCACAGCCAAGGGGGGGGGCTGCCCCCCCAGGACCAGCCGATTACACGGCGCTGCTCGGAGAGTTAAAGATAAAATTTGTTAACCACAACCATTGGCGCAGCCAAGGGGGGGGGCAACGGGCCTGTTATAAAATTTGTTAACCACAACAGCAGTTAATTTCTAAATTACTTCATTGTTAACAATATTGGGATTTTTTTTTTCGTATAAATAATCAATTTTTAAAAATTGCCTACTCTTAATAAAGTAACATAATTATTGTTCAAGTGAAAATACATCACTTTCCAAATATGCTCCAACGAATTATATGAAGGGGAGCGTTGAAATAGAGTAGAAATAGTAGAAATATAATAGAGTAGCTTTGGAGACAATCGCCCTCTTAAAATCGGTATTTGGTTTTATTTTGTAGATAAATGTGAATATCAATATCAGTCTATTTTACATACAAAATGATACGCAGTGACGGAACTTTAAATATCCTGAAGGGTTTCTTAACATTTTTTTATAAACAGAAAAGGGGAAGAGAGTATATTTTACATTTTTAAATATATTTTTCCCCAATCACTTGAGCTTATTAGCTCAAGTGATTTTGATTACCGCTTCAGGGGCTACAAAAATTAGGTTAAGGGTCGTATTGCCCTCGAAATTTGGTTCGGCCCTCCCCAAGACAAAATCCTGGCTGCGCCACTGGTATCTACTATTGGCACGTTTTTTAGCTGCAATAATCTCATTTTTATAATTTTTCTTTTCTTTTTTACCGACCGCCAACATATATAAGGGAGGAATTATTATTATTATTATTATCTATTTGATACCAGAGCGGAAGCCAAGGCTTGTGTTGCTCCAAAATGAAATTAAATATTGAAAAGCTAACATTTTAACAAAATAAATTTCTATAAACTAAATTACTAGAGACATACAAATGAAAAAAAAAACAAGTTATAACTTATAATACCAAGTCCAAATAGTTTTTAAAAGCGTTTAAAGACGAAGATGCAACCACATTATCTGGAAGGCTGTTCCACACATTAAACGTTCTGTTGCTTAGAAAGTACGCACGCACTTTTTTTTTAAATCGTTCACGCTCTAACTTAAAACGATGGCCACGTAGTCGAGTGTCCGAATTAAGCACAAACAGATTGGTTAGATCACTGGTAAAGTCCCCTTTAAAAATCCTGTACACTGTAATGAGGTCACCTCGAAGTCTTCTGTGTTCAAGAGATGTTAGTTTCAGCTTGTGTAGTCGTTGTTCGTAAGGTAAGTGTCTGAGGCTCGGTGACAATTTAGTGGCTCTGCGTTGAATTTTCTCCATAATGTCTATGTCTTTTCGTAAAAATGGAGACCATACAGTGACTGCAAATTCAAGATGAGGCCTGATATACGTGCAATACAGCCGTTTGGCAAGTTCTGGTGACGGGTTGCAAAATGCTTTTGATATGATGTATAACATATAATTAGCCTTTTTAACAGCTTTTATTACTTGAGATGACCACTGGAGATCAGATGTTATAGTAATACCGAGGTCCTGCTGTTCAGTTACAACTGTTATTTCTCTGCCGTCTAAGTAGTATTTTAATTTAGGGTTATTGGCGCCTACATGTAGAACTGTAGTCTTATTTCGGTTCAGAGGGAGCTTCCACTGTTTACACCATTCAGCAACTCTATTGAGGTCATCTTGAATTTGTGCAGAGTGCGTAAGAGGGTTCGCGAAAAACTTCGTATCATCCGCGAATACTGCTCTCGGAGACTGGATGCAATTGATCAAATCAATTACGAAGATTGTGAAGAGGATTGGCCCCAGTACCGAACCCTGTAACACGCCGCTGAATATAGGTCTAGTAGTAGCGAATTCAGAACCGATGCGCACCTGAAAATTGCCCACGGATGCCGTAATGGTCCAACTTCAAGCATAATCTTCTAATTGAAACATTATCAAAAGCTCCTTTGAAGTCAAGATAAATAACATCCGTCGGTTCAGATCTGTCTGCAGAAAGAGTCCATAAGTTTGAGGCAAAAAGTAAGTTCGATGTAACAGATCGACCCGGTAGGAATCCATGCTGTTCGCTAGGTATTACTTGGTTTTTTGTAAGGAAGTCGATTATATTTCTAGCAATAATTCTCTCAAGTAATTTTCGGACGGACGATCCTACACTCACCGGCCTGTAGTTTGATGCTTTTAGTTTGCCGCCCTTTTTATAAATTGGGGTTACATGTGATAAGCGCCAAGAGGGAGGTAACACCGCCGTGTCGAACGACTGTTTAATAATTTTATAAACAGGAACATGCAAGGCCTCTTTGCAGCGTTTTAGAACCACAGATGGTAGATTATCTGGGCCTGGAGTGGCTGATTCTTTTAAATTGCCTAATTCTTCTAGTACTAATTCAGGCGAAAGATCCACAAATTCAAGAGAGTCAGCCACTTTGGTATCGTCAGACATTCTCGGTAATTGATCATTACTATCGCGTGAGTATGCTGTCATGAATTCGCCAGCAAATAATTCGGATACGGCTCTGTGTTCTGTACAAATGTTATTGTCATTATTTGTAAGAATTGGTGTAGTTACTTTGCTATCAAGTTTATTCCTGACGTAGCTAAAAATTGCCTTGGGTCCACGATCGCACAACTGTCCCTCATATTGAGACCGAGCTTGACGTAATTGTTGTGTGAGCTTATTAGATACCTCCCGATGTTGAGTATAATAGGTGAGAGATCCTGTCAATTTAAATTTTCTCCATAGATAAACTTTAGATTTATGTAAACGTAATAGGCTGTTGTTGAACCAAGGGCATCGAAAAGAACGGTGACTTAGATTGCGTGGAGAATGACGATTAAGTGATGAAGAAACAATGTCGTGAAAATTACGAAAATTGACATTAATGTCCGTAGAACTTAGAACATCGGTCCAGTCTTTTTGGTTAATATCTGTACTGATCATATCAAAATTGGCCTTCCATACATTTTTACGTACTGTTAATTTTTGCCAATTTTCACCAACAAAAAGGACTGTCGCTATAAGTGTAGCATGATCAGACTTGCCTACAGGCGATAAGTATTCAATGCCATCGATAAGATCTGGATCATTAGTGATAATTTAGTCCAACATCGACGGTTTTTGATTTATTCTAAATCGAGTAGGCTGTGTAACTAACTGATGTAAATTTGAATTCACCATCATATCGATAAACGAGTTTTCCGAATTAGATGGTTCCTTGTTACCAGTGAGTGGCCACTTTATAGTAGGGAGATTAAAATCGCCTGTAATTATAACGTTTCGGTATTTTTCTGAAATAGTTTGCAGGTGGTTCATGAGTATCGTGTCATTTTCATATATGCTAGATGGAGGTCTGTAGATATTAACAAGTAGAATATTGGTAGAAAATACTCGAACCTTGAGCCAGAGTGATTCCAAATCTGGTACTGATATATCTAGTTTCAGGATTTGATTCTCATGAAACACGGATGACATAAAGTAAATGCACACACCTCCCATCTGATCGGAACGATCATGTCTGTATAATAAATAGCCTGGAATGTCAACAAGAGAGTTGCGTAGTGCTGGTTTCAACCATGTTTCAGTAACCAAGATACAGTGCGGTTTACGGTCATTTACCATAAGCATAAAATCGTTGAATTTAGCCGTGAGAGAAGCCAGGTTCGTATATAAAAAATAAAGTTGATAAATAGGCCGGTCTGTAATCAGTTTTTTGTAGTCGTTACAATAGTCGGTATACCGTTGACATATTTTATGGTTAGATTTTCGTTACCGTTGGTTTGGCGCTCAGACAGCTCATCTCGCAACGACTGTATATATTGCATCTGACGCGGCGTTTTATCATCACGCAGATACAAATTGTTGAATTTACTGACTGGTAATTTTTGATTGTTTCTCCAGATCTTTTTTACCGTTGACGGACTATTAAATGTAACTTTAATAGGGCGCTGTTTACCATTTACAGGCTCTTTTCCAAGCCGCCAAACTTTTACCGCAGTTGTAGAATCATCACTGGTGACTGTGCGGAAAATGCTATTAATAGTATCTATATCTACCACAACATCATTTTTTTCCGGCAGCCCAAATAGTAGAATATTATTTTCACGGACCTGTCTATCTTTTAGTTCGCTAAGAATGTTTTCAAACAGCTTTGGAGAAGAATCGACAGTATTTGAAATATTGTTATCAAATTCGGCAAATTTATCAGCTATTATGTCCTTTAATTGTTTAATTTCAGCTTTGAGTTCCTAATATTTGCTGTTTATAGAACAATTGGTGCAACAGAAGTGTAAGTACTTATAGCTTGAGCGAGTCAAACGCTTAGCTAGGTCTTCGGGTAAACTCGAGCATGACGTATGAACCGGAGCGCTACAGACACTGCAGGTAATGGTTGGCGCGTTATCAGTTGATTTTGAACAGTTTGGACACAACATGTTGTTACGGCCTATTTTAGCTGACACCACCGCTTATAAAACTACCTTAACGTATCCTACCTTAACGTACAAAAACTTATGCTATTCTCATTAAAGGATACAGTATTGTGTATTTGTGCGAAACAACTGACTAGCGTCCTGACACTCTACTTAAAAGTAGCCGTTCTTGCTACAGAAATATAAATTAACATCTGATTTCTCGTATTCTGTCAAAAACTTTTAGGTTATGTCATTTTGACACATGGGAATAATCACATTCTTTTGCATTTTGGAGTATGAATACTTCATTAGAACCTGGAAATTACAGACTATTAGCGTGTATTACGTATATAAGGAACATACTTACAACTTGTAATAAAATACAATGTTGACATTCGTGATTTTTAACGCCGATAAGTCAGAATGTTGTCATGTCAACAGTCTGAGTCACGTGGTTTTGCCCACGTGAGTCTAGTGTCTTTTAGACAGTTATAGTGGTGAAGGGGGGGCATATATAATGGAATGTTAAATGCCATTTTGTCTCTTCAATGTCGTAATTCAAGAAGTATAGAGGTTCCCGAAGGGGTGGAGACTCAGTAACACGTGCCAAATTTTAATCCACAAGTTTTTGTGAAAATTATTTGAGAAGATAATGCTGTTTACCTGTGGGTTCGCTAAGCGGAAAAGGCACGTGGTACATCATGTTTTGGAAATCCAAAAGCGACTTACGTCGGAATTAGGAGTTTTCTACCCCTAGATGGCAATTGAGTTACGACGTTTCGCCACTAAAACACCGAGTGGCAACATGGAAGGGCCTAAATTGAGTATTCTTTCTCGAGCGAGGATCCTGCTTTCGAGGTTATACTGTCCCCCACGTGTAAGGGTTGAAGAGCCGATTTTGGAGCGATCCGTGGAAGATGTAGCGTGAAAATTATTGTATCATTGAGACCTGTTGCTACAGGGTGTTGCGAGAATTCCTGTGTTTCAGCTGAGTATACTTTGGAAATGTTTGAAATTTTGTAACAGAAGCGACTCTGCCCTATTAACGTATTGGAATTCCCGTTTGGGGATGTTTTTTTGTGATTCTTAACGTTAATAGTGTAGGGCTGCGTCTGGTACACCCTTATGAGTTATGGCCATGATTATTAAGTGTGTGTTATTATTTGTACTGTATTATTAGCTGAAATGCATTGAGGTTTCTCAAGTTTTGTTGTATCTTGAGATATTTTTGAGTTATTGAGATATGTTTTTGGATTTATTGAGTACGCTGTTGCGTGTACGGTTGGGCGTGTCGCCACCGTATTTATTTTTGGAGGTACAATAATTTTTGGTTCACGAATCGCTCATTTTAAATTTTTGCCGCGTAATGTAAATTCAGTCTGTCTGTATAGTATTTTCCTTGATAACTGGAGGTTGTGAATTAGCTTTCAAACACGCAGGTTTCTCCTTACTTTGAATACTTACTGGTCAAGTATTCGTGTTACTTGCTGTTCACGTTATCAAGGATCGGGTTTGTATTATATTGGGAGGAATTAACGTTAACTTCAATCGGGCAGAACCTCAGCCACAAGCATTTTTTTTAATTTTTTTTTTTGACCAGTCTTCCTTAATTTTTTTTTGTTGTTCTCGATAATTTTTTTAAATTTTGATCATTTCCGTCAGTGGGTAGGGTGGTTCGTCAATTTTTTTTGGGCATCTCGCGGAGATTTTTTTGTTGACGTATCACGGGTTTTTAAGAGTAAAAGGGGATATGTGGAGTCAGTCTCTTGACAACGATGGATTCTTGAATCAACGCGACTTCGTTGCCAATAGACTGATTGGGATTTCACTAGTATTAAGGCGAGAGAGAATTGTAGTAAAAATTTAAATCGGGGTTTCGAATAAGCGCTGGCTTCCCGATTCTAGCCCTCTTCCGGATTTTTCCTAACGGTATTGCCAACCGGAATACCGTTACCATTTTTCAACGTAATTAATCACTGTAGTATAATTCCTGTGCAAAAGTTCACGCAGCCCTAGGGCAGTTGTAGCATAAGTAATCCAATCACATGTTACTGGGTATTTATACCGCATCACAAGTAATTCAGTTTGTCAGTTTAAATTGTAATTAATTACCGGTTAAAGATTCAGTCGTTTCTATTCCTTTGGCCGTTCGTGAGTACTTAGTTTCTAAAATTTTGGATTTAACTTAGATATTTTGCTCGTAGATTAAATAATTTATTTTGTGTATTAACTCTGTCGTACTCCGAACTAAAAAGGGAATATTCAACTGGTCATTGATCTTGTAATTCTTAATATTTTTTGTTATAAAATTTTGCTTATTGAGTATTCGCTTTGCGAATAATAATATTTATTTGGTTAATAGATTTTGCGTATTGAGTATTCATTTAGTGAATAATTTATTTTGTTATTGCTATTTGTTAGTTACTGATTTTTTTGTTAATAAATTTAGTTATTGAAAATTTTGGTGTTTCTATCACGAGAACTCTATTCCTTCCCCTGGGGTTTTATTTTTCTTCCAGAATTTAGGGCAATAGAAGCGAAGTGACTGGCGCCGTATAAATTTTAGGCCGCACATAGGTATGGATAATTAAGGACCACCCTGCATAGTCGCAACTACCTCTAGACTGGGCTGGCGGCCTTCTACCTTGCCCTGGACAGCTGATAGCCGCTGGAGTCACTTCACAGTGGTTACGGAATTCATATTTTTCCCCATTTAGGTTTTTAGCGGCCGATCAGAGAGCTGAGCGGACGCTGGCGTATGCCAACTATATAACGCTGGAGTCTGGCCGTAATATACGTTATAATGTTTATAGATGAGTTATTGCCCTCTATTGTTTTACAGAATTATTAGAAATAAGTTGATAATTCAGCTGTCACTTAGTTTTGGTTTGTGGCTATGAGGATAAATAAAAATGCGCTCTATCCTCGTAAATAAGTACCAACAAAGTATGGTTATATTCTTGGAAACTATTTAGTACTGCGATAGAAAATGCAAAAATAGTATCAAGTACTCACGTCACCAGAAGATGTCGTTTAACTAAGATTTGTCACTGAACTAACAAAAATACACTAAATAATAGTAATCTAATACAGAACGACGTTAGCTATACAACATATAACTCTATGAGCATGATTGTGATCATACAAATTTTGACGTTTCGAGATTTCGATGGATCTCCACGAATTGAGGTCCCTACATAACGTTTTGATTATTTTTAGCATGATGTCTGTCTGTCCGTCCGTCTGTCCGTCTGTCCGTCTGTCCGTCTGTCCGTCTGTCCGTCTGTCCGTCTGTCCGTCTGTCCGTCTGTCCGTCTGTCCGTCTGTCCGTCTGTCCGTCTGTCCGTCTGTCCGTCTGTCCGTCTGTCCGTCTGTCCGTCTGTCCGTCTGTCCGTCTGTCCGTCTGTCCGTCTGTCCGTCTGTCCGTCTGTCCGTCTGTCCGTCTGTCCGTCTGTCCGTCTGTCCGTCTGTCCGTCTGTCCGTCTGTCCGTCTGTCCGTCTGTCCGTCTGTCCGTCTGTCCGTCTGTCCGTCTGTCCGTCTGTCCGTCTGTCCGTCTGTCCGTCTGTCCGTCTGTCCGTCTGTCCGTCTGTCCGTCTGTCCGTCTGTCCGTCTGTCCGTCTGTCCGTCTGTCCGTCTGTCCGTCTGTCCGTCTGTCCGTCTGTCCGTCTGTCCGTCTGTCCGTCTGTCCGTCTGTCCGTCTGTCCGTCTGTCCGTCTGTCCGTCTGTCCGTCTGTCCGTCTGTCCGTCTGTCCGTCTGTCCGTCTGTCCGTCTGTCCGTCTGTCCGTCTGTCCGTCTGTCCGTCTGTCCGTCTGTCCGTCTGTCCGTCTGTCCGTCTGTCCGTCTGCCCGTCTGCCCGTCTGCCCGTCTGCCCGTCTGCCCGTCTGCCCGTCTGCCCGTCTGCCCGTCTGCCCGTCTGCCCGTCTGCCCGTCTGTCCGTCTGTCCGTCTGTCCGTCTGTCCGTCTGTCCGTCTGTCCGTCTGTCTGTGTACACGTGCAGAGCAAATTCGGCTGAAAGGATTTTTATGAAACTTCATATTTAAGCTTCTGCTATCAATAACATGTGTTGATCAACTTTTGGTAAAAATCGGTTGACTAAAAATGGGAGTTTACTCGTGTCGATTTTAAGATTTTTGCGAATATTTCACAACAGAAAAATATTTCGAAAAAATGTATTTAACAAAAGTTGTTATTAAATACAATAACTAATAAATTTTATTTGAGACGTTTTTTGATAAAACGAAAAATTTCGAAAATATTTTAAGTATCTATTTATTCTTACTTATATGTAATGTTTCCATGGTTATGATAAATAATATCTGTTAGAAAATATTAGGCCAAGTTATTTTTACTGTGCTGCTAGAATCAAGAGATACTCGACTGAAATATTCATAAACAAGTAGTTTGTGATGGCGGTTGGTCCTGTGATGGCCACAGCTGATTTTTAATTAAATTTTTGAATGTGATGGTGTTATTTAAATGACTCAAGTCTAGTAAGAAAGATATTCTATGACTTATTGTCCGTAATTCATTTGTGAATCAATTTATATTTAATTTTTTATTTGACTTGCGGCATGTTTTAAAAGATCTACTAATACAATTGTTGTAATTTGAGATAAATTTATCAAACATTTTGTTTACATTTTTGTGATTTAAAATATTATTGAAATCTACATTGTTAAGATTGTCTAAGAAATTTTCCATATCTCTTACAGTAATTGGTGTATGATAGGTTTTTACATGTTCAGATTGCTGTTTCCTATTTATACTTTTTAACATGCAGTCGAAAAGAGTAGCCCTGTGATCAGACAAATGTGTATCAAAAACTGTAACATTATATAATTGTTCAGGTAAGTTGGTAACAATATTATCAATGCAACTGCCATTACCTACATAAGAAACTTTAGTGATTTCATGATGACTTATATATAAACCTAAGGAAGTTATTATGTCTGTGAAACTGTAGTATATAATATTCTTCTCCAGAAAATTTATATTAAAATCACCACAAATCACTAAATAATGATTTTTATATATTCTAAAGATATAATTTAAAACATCTACGAAAATATCAAAAAACATATTAACATTGCCGGAAGGCGATCTATATAATGAAATTACTATCAACTTGTTTTCAGTGATTTCAATTGCAGTTAGTTCATAATGTACTTCATCTGAGCAGGCTGTAATAAAATCAATTATTTTAAAATTTATATTTTCCCTCGCGAAGATACTGACCCCACCATGTACAATTTTTTCCCTGCAAAAGGCATCACAGAGAACAAAGTTACTTGGAGTATAGTAATTAATCTCATCTTTGAAAAGCCAATGTTTACTGAAGCATAAGATGTCAATATTTTAATTTTCACTTTATAACTTGTTACCGGTTCATATTAAACCTATATCGGAGAAACAGTTCTTTAATAATTTGAAACAAAAACTGTTCAGTAGTGTTCTTTACTAAGCAAGCAATAGGTATGTGTAAGACAATAAAATCTATCAATCTATGTCTTCTTCTTTCTTCTACATAATAATCTCCTATATGTAACTTCTACGTTTTTGTGTGTTTAGTAACTCAGTAGAGCTTAAATTTTTATTTAGGTAGATAAGAAGGCTACCTTTTAAGTTTTTACAAAAACTAAGGAAGAAAAATTTATTTTTGGAACAAACTGTTTTATTGCTTTTCAAAATATTCGCCTTTAAGATTCATACACTTTTGCGTCAATGCCAATGCGTTCAAACCAATTCTCGAAACATTTTTTCCACTCTGAAGTTGGTATCTCAAAAATATAGTTTTCGAACAGCTTCTTGAGATGATGAAAATCGCTGTCCACGCATTTTTTGTTTGACATTGAGGAACAAAAAAAAGTCGTTAGGGGATAAATCAGGTGAATCATTAATTCGATGTTTTTCTCCTTCAAATAATCAATTTTTCTACGCGCTGTGTGGGAGTTTGCATTGTCACGATGAAGAATGATGAAGTTTTTGGTTGTTTTTTCTGATTTTGTCGATTATTTCTGGCAAATAAATTGTTGTATACCATTCAGCATTAACTTTTCTCCGATCCTCTAAAGGAATGGTTGCGACATGTCCAGTACAACCGAAGAAACAAGCGATCATTTTCTTGGTAGTGCTTCGTGAACGAACAACTTTTGTGGGTTTCGGTTCACCTTGGCCCCGAACAGTGGATTGTTGCTTAGTTTCCGGTTCATATGAATAAACCCAAGTTTCGTCACCTGTAACGATTTTGTATACGGATTTTGCAGTGACTAGGTTTATTTATTTTTTTTTTTTGCATTCTCTTACACCAGTCAACACGAGCCTTTTTTTGATCTTCGGTGAAATTATGCGGAATCAATCGGGAACATCTTTTTCACAGTTAAATGTTCATGCAAAATCGAATGTATTGTAGTCTGCGATATGCCAAAGGATGCCTCTAACTCACGGTAAGTCACATGCCGATCTCCTTCAATCATTTTACGCACAGCATCGATGTTTTTTTGAATCACAACCGATTTTGGTCGATCTTCACGAGATTCATCACTGACAGACACACGACTACGATGAAATTCTGCAAACCAATTGTAAACAGTCTTTTCTGATGGTGCTTCATTACCAAAAGTTGAACGATGTGAATCTATGCATTGTTGATGAGTTAGGCCTTTACTAAAATCGTAAAAAATCATCCAACGAAAACCTTCACGAGTAATATCCATTTTTCACAAACTACTCGGTCAATTTAAAAGCTGCCACTGATTTCACAATAACAAATGTCAAATTTTACGAATATAGTAATGACACATTTCAATATTACCATCTACTGGTCGTTTGTAAAAACATAAAAGGTAACCCTCTTACGTACCGTTTAGTGTTGAAGTAAACTATGTTGCGGAAAATTCCTCTTGTGCCGTTTTGGCAGTTTCTTTATTATCTTCTAACTTTCATCCTTATTATGCAAAATTTCAAAATGTAATATTTTATTTCAAATATGACCATAATTTCTATATACCATACATTTATCAATTTCTTAAATTAAATTTAAAGCACATCAGAAACAAATCATAACTTTAGCAAATAAAATAATTTATTCTCATAAGCAAAGATATTCCAAGTCATATCTAACTACTTGTACGAGCTAAGGGAATACATTTTGCAAATCACGGATTAGGAAAACTTACAGCGGTACCGGAGTTCGATTCCCGACGGTGTAATCTATCGCCGCGACCCTACCACTGAGTTCTCGGCGACCTGGGCCCATTAGATCCAGTGTGGGTCGCACAGACCCGCCTCTTGCCACTTCCGATATCTCATGGGACATTCTACATTGCATTGACATCTAACACCACTTCGCAAAAAAGGACATTAATTTTACTTGGGAACTCTAATTTTACTTTTCAAATATAAAAATAGAGATTTCTTTCAATAAAAAAAACTGATGCCTTTTGAGAGAAGGAAAGAAACACAAAAAGGTGATAAATAAGATTGGTAGAGAAGAGTTCCTGTTAAATAAAATTATTTTACTTAAATGGCTCGTCTGTATTGAAACTTGAGATCAAGAGAACGACCATTTCCAGTGTTGGATTTACGATTTAGAATTATTTTGGAGTCAGTTTGATCGTTCTATTCATTTCAAATAATTCCTATATGAAATGCAAAATGTTCGCCGCTTGCTGCTATACTAATGCCAGCTCTTTTAAGAGCAGCCTATATATCAGCGGTGGGCAAACTTTTTGGAACGCGGGCCACTATGACATTATAACAGGATGGCGCGGGCCGCACATAATATTCTAGGGCCCTCCCCATATGAAAGTAAAAAGAGCAAAAACAACGGCCTCACGTCTATTTTTAAAGTGCAGAGAAAAAAACACGATCTCGCCTCCATTTTCCAATTTTTTCACTTTAAAAAGCAATTGTTTGTGGATATTGGTGGGCCGCATAAAATGCCTACCAGGGCCACATGCGGCTCGCAGGCCGCGGTTTGCCCACCGCTGCTATATATTAATCCTCCATGTCTGTTGTTTTTCGTGTACCTACGTGTATATTCGGAACTTTTCGTTTGTACTACGAGTAAGCGTACGGTGCGGGGGGTATCCAGTGACTTATACTGTTGCCTAAAATTGAAGTGAAATGTGAATTTTCACACATTTCACGGTTTTCTAGGTATTTAATAAGTGTAAGAAGCCAACTTAATACTGAACGTCTAGGAATATTTGTTCTATAATCACATCAAAATCAACAGTTTTTTGATAATCATTTTTATTCGTTAGTTTAGTACCAAGAACTTCTATTTATTTTTTTTAAATACAAAATTTAAATTATTTGCCAAAATTCTCAACCTTTTTTTTCTGCATTTGCTTCGTATTCAAGTCTTCATAAATTAATAAGAAATATATTGTTAAAAGGCTTAATTTTTTTTTCAATTTTAGAAACGTATTTCTCACTATTAAAAATATGTTTTTGACTTATAAGTATTTCATTACTTTAAATGATTTATTCCTCTTTGATGCCTTAAAAACAAAAATCTAAAGTAATTCAAACAAGAGGTTGAATCACAACGTATAATAGTATAATAAAATAATTGAACACTATACACTAGGTACTATCTACAGTGTAAAGTGTAGTGTGGTGTTCAAAACTCAGTCCTCAGCTGTTAATTTTTTTTAATTTCAAAAAAGACATTATCTTAGCCTTAAATTACAAAAATCAATAATTTTATTAGCCACGAATTAAAAAAATAATAAATTTTGTCAAAAACACAAAAACTGCAATATCTTTCAAAAACGCTATCTGATTAAAAATTCCTCTCGTACGGTTCTGGCTCAGATCAATGTACATTACCTATAATTATTTAGATTTGTAGTTTAATCCTTCGGGTAAAAGGGTGCGGGGCAAGAACTTTTTTTGGCACATTTTTGAATAAAATCGTGTTAAAAGAAACGGATTAAAAAAAAAACTACTTTTCGTTCCTTAATCTATGTTTTAAGAGCTTTCTTTTGATACCACACAATAAATTTTAAAAAAATAACTATTATTTTCAACAACACAAAAAAAATCGATATTTTTCCGAAAACTAGTCTGATCAAAAATTCCTGTTGAATTATTCCGGTTCCCATCAATATATATTATGGAGATTTCTTTTCAGATTTTTAGTTTGACCCCTCTGGAAGATAGGGTGGAGGACCAAAGTTTTTTTAAAATATTTTTGGCGAAAATACCATAAAAAAATCATTTTTCAAAAATAAATTTCCTGGTCTATCCACGCATTAAGAGGTTTTATTTGATACCCTATTCACAAGTTAAAAAAAAATATATATTTTTTCATTAACTACATATTTGTTTATTTAATCTGGGGATATGTTCTCTCTCAGTATTTTTACTACATGTATGTCAAAGAGTTTCTCTACAATTTCTACAGTACAAACAGATAGACACATTAGTGACGTTATAAAGGTTTTTTGGTGGTCAAACCTACAAAACCCTAAAAACAAACCTTTTTTGTATTCAAAATAATTTTTTGCATTTTTCTTTTCAGTTGGATTGTTATTTATTTTACCTGAAAAATGTTTATAATAAAATTTGTAAAAATTGAAATTTCTCATTTATTATCTTATTTTATTCACACAAAATTCCGCGCTCACAAAATTCCATTAGTATTAATAATGGGCCTTTACGCAAAAGAAATGTTTTCTTGACATTGGTGGTCCGCGGTTAGTGTGGAATTTTGAAAGTGGTCCGCAACTGTCGAAGGTTTGAGAAACACTGGCCTAGAGCTTCCTGAGTAGTGTAGGCTATATTAGTGTTTCTCAACTGGAGGCGCGTGATCCTCTGGTGTGCCGCGATACAAACCATTAAACCGATTTGTAAAATTCTTTTCGCGGGTTACAGTTTAGACCTTCGTAAGTAACATAAAACATGTAGTTGAGAATTAGGTTTTTAACGGAAAAAATGGGAATACGATTATTTTTGACACACAGTTTTAAACTTCTGTTTGATTATGTGGTGATTTTAACCGTTTGACTGGTAAGTTTTCCTTATTTCTATGTTTTGAAACACTTAAGGATGGTTTCCAATTGACGTAGACGTAGAACGTAGAAATAAAACGTAGATTTTGTTGCTTTGGTTTTCAATAAACTTAGAATAATGTGCCAAAACTTTTTAAGTTCACCTCTTTGTAAAATGAGTTTCTTAAAAAGTGTCGAATAACATGTATTCGTCAAATAATATGAATGACGATTTAGGAATGCTAGCAATTTTTATTGTTGCTGTTATGCTAATTAGTCGCAAAGAACGTCGTAAACACAGAATATCTAAAGCACGATGGCCCGTTTAGACCAATTTTGCAACCAGGACCGCTAGGTTGGTGTCGCTGCCCGTGTGCAAACATACATCAGACCAGCTTTTCTAGAATCGAACCGAATGTCGCCCGTGCGCAAGCCTTAATAAGATCGCCCTTTACTAGCAGGGTTCTATAGAATCGACCCTAAATTCTGTCCATTTGTTGCGTCGCCCGTGTGTAGCGCACACGCTGTGGCCCTATACGCCGAAAAGTTTCTACAATTAGTTTATCTATATATATATAAAAGGCAGTGTCCTGACTGACTGACTGACTGACTCACTCATCACCGCCCAGCCCGTACCCCTGGGCCTAGAAACTTGAAATTTGGAGAGTATATTCCCTCCATGACGTAAGCACCCACTAAGAAGGGATTTTTCGAAATTCAACCCCTAAGGGGCGAAAAAGGGGTGAAATGTGATTTCACAGATTCTTTAATATCTCTTCGGGTCGATGGGATATCGACTTAGTTTTTGCTTACAAAGATTACCCATATAAATGCCGAAAAACTTATTTCAGGATTTTGTACTAATCAACCCCTAAAGGGGTAAATCTACAATCGGGGTGAATTTTACATCCCGTTGTATTTCCTGTGTTTGTTGAGTTATAAGGTTTCTTTTTGGCACATAGGTGTCTTTTTATAATACCTCGAAATGGTTTTAACAGTTTTTTTAAATTTCAACCCTAAAGGGTTAAAAGGGATGATATGTGATTTCAAGGATTCTTTAATATATCTTAGGACCAATAAGATATTGACTTGCTTTTTTCTTACAAAAATTACCTATACAAATTCCGAAAAACTAATTTCAGGATTTTGTCCTAATCAACCCCTAAAGGGGTGAATCTACAATCGGGGTGAATTATATATCCCGACGTATTTTCTGTGTTTGTTGAGTTACAAAATTTATTTATGGCACATAAGTGTCTTTTTAAAATATCTGGAAATGGTATTGACAGTTTTTTAAAATTACGTCCCTAAAGGGTGAAAAGGGGTGAAATGTTAATTCAAGGATTTCTTAATATCTCTTAGGACCAATAAGATACCGACTTGGTTTTTACTTACAAAGATTACCCATACAAATGCCGAAAAACTTATTTCACGATTTTGTCCTAATCAACCCTTCAATGAATAAATCTACACACGGGGTGAATTATACATCCCATCGTATTTCATGTGTTTGTTGAGTTATAAAATTTATTTTTTGCACATAAGTGTCTTTTTAAAATATCTCGAAATGGTATTGACAGTTTTTTAAAATTACATCCCTAAAGTGTGAAACGGGCTGAAATGTTAATTCAAGGATTCCCTAATATCTCTTAGGACCAATAAGATACCGACTTGGTTGTTACTTACAATGATTACCCTTACAAATGCTGAAAAACTTATTTCAGGATTTTGTCCTAATCAACCCTTAAAGGGATGAATCTACAAACGGGGTGAATTATACGTCCCGTCGTATTTCATGTGTTTGTTGACTTATAAAATTTATTTTTTACACGTAGGTGTCTTTTTAAAATATCTCGCAATGGTATTGACAGTTTTTTAAAATTACATCCCAAAATGGTGAAAAGGGATGATATGTGATTTCAAGGATTTCTTAATATCTCTTAGGACCAATAAGATATCGGCTTGCTTTTCTCTTACAAAAATAACCTATACAAATTCCGAAAAACTAATTTCAGGATTTTGTCCTTATCAACCCCTAAAGTGGTGAATCTACAATCGGGGTGAATTATATATCCCGTCGTATTTTCTGTGTTTGTTGAGTTACAAAATTTATTTATGACACATAAGTGTCTTTTTAAAATATCTGGAAATGGTATTGACAGTTTTTTAAAATTACTTCCCTAAAGGGTGAAAAGGGGTGAAATGTTAATTCAAGAATTCCTTAATATCTCTTAGGACCAATAAGATACCGACTTGGTTTTTACTTACAAAGATTACCCATACTAATGCCGAAAAACTTATTTCACGATTTTGTCCTAATCAACCCTTAAAGGGATGAATCTACAAACGGGGTTAATTATACATCCCATCGTATTTCATGTGTTTGTTGAGTTCTAAAATTTATTTTTTGCACATAGGTGTCTTTTTAAAATATCTCGAAATGGTATTGACAGTTTTTTAAAATTATATACCTAAAGGGTGAAACGGGCTGAAATGTTAATTAAAGGATTCCCTAATATCTCTTAGGGCCAATAAGATACCGACTTGGTTGTTACTTACAATGATTACCCTTACAAATGCTGAAAAACTTATTTCAGGATTTTGTCCTAATCAACCCTTAAAGGGATGAATCTACAAACGGGGTGAATTATACGTCCCGTCGTATTTCATGTGTTTGTTGACTTATAAAATTTATTTTTTACACGTAGGTGTCTTTTTAAAATATCTCGAAACGGAATTGACAGTTTTTTAAAATTACATCCCTAAAGGGTGAAAAGGGGTGAAATGTTAATTCAAGGATTTCTTAATATCTCATAGGACCAATAAGATACCGACTTGGTTTTTAGTTACATAGATTACCCATACAAATGCCGAAAAACTTATTTCAGGATTTTGTCCTAATCAACCCCTAAAGGAGTGAATCTACAAACGGGGTGAATTATACATCCCGTCGTATTTCTTGTGTTTGTTGAGTTATAAAACTTATTTTTTGCACATAGGTGTCTTTTTAAAATATCTCGAAATGGTATTGACAGTTTTTTAAAATTACATCCCTAAAGGGTGAAACGGGCTGAAATGTTAATTCAAGGATTCCCTAATATCTCTTAGGACCAATAAGATACCGACTTGGTTGTTACTTACAAAGATTACCCATACAAATGCCGAAAAAAACTTATTTCAGGATTTGGTCCTAATCAACCCCTTAAGGTGGTGAATTATACATCCCGTTGTATTTCCTGTGTTTGTTGAGTTATAAAATTTCTCTTTGGCACATAAGTGTCTTTTTAAAATATCCCTAAATAATATTGACAGTGTTTTAAAATTGCACCCCTTAAGGGTGAAAATGGGTAAAATGTGAACTCAGGGATTTCTTAATATCTCTTAGGACCAATAAAATATCGACTTGGTTTTTGCTTACAAAGATTACTCATTCAAATGCCGAAAAACTTATTTTAGGATTTTGCCCTAATCAACCCCGAAAGGAGTGAATCTCCAATTGGGGTGAATTATACATGCAGTCATTTTTTCTGTGTTGGTTGACTTATAACATACCTTTTTGGCACATAGGTGCCTTTTTTAAATATCTCGAAATAGTTTTCACGGTTATTTTAATTTCCGCCTAAAGGGTTAAAAGGGGTGAAATGAGATTTCAATGATTTTCTAATATCTCTGAGGACCAATAAAATATCGATTTGGTTTTTGCTTATAAAGATTACTAATACAAAGGCCAAAAAACCTATTTCAGGATTTTGTCCTAATCAACACCTAAAAGGGTGAATCTACATTTGGACTTAATTATACATCCCGTCGTATTTCCTGTATTTGTTGAGTCATAACAATTATTTTTGTCTGATGGTTGTTTTTTTTTTAATATCTCGAAATGGTTTTGAAATTTTTTTAAAATTGCATCCCTAAAGGGGGAAATGTGATTTCAAGGATTCCTTAAAATTTCTTAGGACCAATAAGTTATGAGCGATTTGATTTTTGCTAATAAAGATTACCTATACAAATTCCAAAAACTTATTTCAGTGTTTTATCCTAATCGACCCCTAAAGGGGTAAATCTACATTCGGGGTGAATTATACGTCCTGTCGTATTTCCTGTGTTTGTTTAGTCATAACATTCCTTTTTCGCTCATAGATGTCTTTTTAAAATACCTCGAAATAATTTTGACAGTTTTTTAAAATTTTCCCCTTAAAGGGGTAAATGGGTATTTTTTATTCGATAGAACGTATTTTGGACATAAATACATGAAATTCGCAAAATATATTCCACTAAGAAGTGATTTTTCGAAAGTAGACCTCTATGGGGGTAAAAAGGGGATGAAATATGATTTCAGGAATTCCTCAATATCTCTTAGATAGTAACCTCAAAGGTTACTCATAGAAATGTTAGCAAAAAAATTCAGGATTTTGCCCTAATCAACACCTAAAGGCATGAATCTATATTCGGGGTGAATTATAGAAACCTTACATAGGTTTCTATTAAATAGAAACCTACTTAGCTTTCTTTTTAAAATATTTAGTAAGCGTGTTGACATTTTTTTAAAATTTATCCCTAACGGAGTTCATTGGTATTTTTTATTCGATAGATCGTCTCTTGGCATAGAGACATGAAATTCGGGAAATATATTCCTTCCATGACGTAAGCACCCACTAATATTAAACTTTTCAAAATTCTAAGGAGGTGAAAAGGGCTAAAATTTGATTTCACGGATTCCTCAATATCTCTTAAGACTATTGAGATATTGACTTGGTTTTTGCTTACAAAAGTTACCCATACTTAGTTAAACTTAAACTTATTTTAAAATTTTACCCTAACCAACCCCAAAAAGGGTGACTCAGCCTTCAGGGTATAGAACCCTTCGTATTTCCTTCGTTTGTTCGTAAGAACCCACTACGAAGGGATTTCTCTCGACATAGAAGTCGAAGTTCGACCTATATGTGGTGAAAAAGAGTAAAATGTTTTTTCACGGATTCCTCAATATCTCTTAGGACAAATGAGATATCGACTAGGTTTTTGCTTATAAATGTTACCCATACACATGTTTAAAAACAAACTGAGTATTTTACACTAATGACACTAACGAGATCGTCAATGTACCGTAGCGAAGCACGGGTGCTCAGCTAGTCTATATATATAAAAGTAAGTGTCCTGACTGACTGACTCATCACCGCCCAGCCCGAACCCTTGGGCCTAGAAACTTGAAAATTGGAGAGTATATTCCCTCCATGACGTAAGCACCCACTAAGAAGGGATTTTTCGAAATTCAACCCCTAAGGGGCGAAAAGGGGTGACATGTGATTTCACGGATTCTTTAATATCTCTTCGGGTCGATGGAATATCGACTTAGTTTTTGCTTACAAAGAGTACACATACATATGCTGAAAAACTTATTTCAGGATTTTGTCCTAATCAACCCCTAAAGGGGTGAATCTACAATCGGGGTGAATTTTACATCCCGTCGTATTTCCTGTGTTTGTTGAGTTATAAGGTTTCTTTTTGGCACATAGGTGTCTTTTTATAATATCCCGAAATGGTTTTGACAGTTTTTTAAAATTTCACCCCTAAAGGTTGAAAAGGGGTGATATGTGATTTCAAGGATTCTTTAATATCTCTTAGGACCAATAAGATATCGACTTGCTTTTTGCTTACAAAAATTACCCATACAAATACCGAAAAACTAATTTCAGGATTTTGTTCTTATCAACCCCTAAAGGGGTGAATCTACAATTGGGGTGAATTATACATCCCGTCGTATTTCCTGTGATTGTTGAGATGTAACATTATTTTTTGGCACATAGGTGTATTTTTAAAATATTTCGAAATGGTTTGACAGTTTTTTTAAATTTCAGCCCCAAAGGGTGAAAAAGGGTGACATGTGATTTCAAGGATTCCTTAATATTTCTTTGGACCAATAAGATATCAACTTGCTTTTTTCTTACAATAATTACTCATACAAATGCCAAAAAACTTATTTCAGGATTTTGTCCTAATCAACCCCTAAAGGCGTAAATCTACAAACGGGGTGAATTATACATCCCGTCGTATTTCATATGTTTGTTGAGCTATAAAATTTATTTTTTGCACGTAGGTGTCTTTTTAAAATATCTCTAAATGGTATTAACAGTTTTTTAAAAATACATCCCTAAAGGGCGAAAAGGTCGTGAAATGTTAATTCAATGATTTCTTTATATCTTTTCGAACCAATAAGATACCGACTTGGTTTTTGCTTACAAAGATTACTCATACAAATGCCGAAAAACTTATTTCAGGATTTTGCCTAATCAACCCCTGAAGGTGTGAATCTACAAACGGGGTGAATTATACATCCCGTCGTATTTCCTGTGTTTGTTGTGTTATACAATTTCTTTTTTGCACAAAAGTGTCTTTTTAAAATATCTCGAAATAGTATTGATAGTTTTTTAAAATTACGTCCCTAAAGGGTGAAAAGGGGTGAAATGTGAATTCAAAGATTCCTTAATATCTCTTAGGTCCAATTTTTGCTTACAAAGACTACTCATACAAATGCCGTAAAACTTATTTCAGATTTAGTATTTTTAAAATATTTCGAAATGGTTTTGACAGTTTTTTTAAATTTCAGCCCCAAAGGGTGAAAAGGGGTGACATGTGATTTCAAGGATTTCTTAATATTTATTAGGACCAATAAGATATCGACTTAGTTTTTTCTTACAATAATTACTCATACAAATGCCGAAAAACTTATTTCAGGATTTTGTCCTAATCAACCCGTAAAGGGGTGTATATACAATCGGGGTGAATTAAACATGCTGTCGTATTTCCTGAGTTTGTTGAGTTAGAAAAAAAAAAATAATTTTTTCTTAATTAACCTCTAAATTGAACCCTTCGTATTTCCAGTATCTTAGTTCCAATCTTTGTTGAGTTATAACACTCATTTTTGATAGAACATCTCTTGGACATAGAGACATGAAATTCGGTAATTATATTCCGTCCATGATGTAAGCACCCACTAAGAAGGGGTTTTATGAAATTCCAGCCCTAAGGGGTGAAAAGGGATGCAATTTGATTTCAGGGATTCCTCAATATCTCTTAGGACTAATGAGATATAGACTTGATTTTTGCTTAAAAAGGTTACCCATACATTTTTTTTTTATTCAGGATTTTTCTATAATCAGCCCCTAAACGGGTGAATCTACATTCGGGTTGAATTCTAGAAACCTTTGTATTTCCTGAGTTATAACATTTCATTTTGGTGCATAGGTTTCTATTCAAAATATTTAGAAAGCGTTTTTACAGTTTTTTTAATTTCATTCCTAACGGGGTAAATTGGTATTTTTATTCGATAGAACGTCCCTTGACATACAGACATTCGGGAAATATATTCCCTCCATGACGTAAGCACCCACTAATATGGAATTTTTCAAAATTCGGTCCCTAAGGGGGTGAAATTGGCTGAAATGTGATTTCACGGATTCCTCAATATCTCTTGAGATACCATTGAGATATCGACTTGGTTTTTACTTACAAAGGTTACCCATAAAAATATAAAGTTATGTCAAAATTATACCCTAATCAACCCATAGAGAAGAATTATAAAACTCTTCGCATTTTCTTCGTTTGTTGAGTTATAATATTCCTTTTAACATATATATGTCTTTCTAAAATGTTTAAAAAGTTTTACAGGTTTTTTTTACTCAGTAGTTCGAGCCCTATATAGTGTAAAAGGGTATAATGTTTTTTCATGGTTTCCTCAATATCTCTTAGGACAGATGAGATATCGACTAGGTTTTTGCTTACAAAGGTTACCCATACACATGTTTAAAAACAAACTGAGGATTTTACACTAATGCGTCCGTCAGTATACCGTAGCGAAGCACGGGTACTCAGCTAGTATATTATATATTAAAAAATATATATTCATTATTAAACAATAATCTAACTATGGTAAATATTTATTTCAATACCGTGAACCCAACAAGTGTTGACAGGTTCTATCTATCTACATACGACATATTTATTTATTTATTTTGTCATTTTCTATCAATCTTTCCTATTGGCCGGATGTATATATATATGGCAGAACACTGTTGACAGACCCATATGATTTCTGAATAGTACCAACCTTCAAACGATACTTGTGAAAATTTTATGACATTCTGACAATTAGTTTAGAAGTAACAGTGGTTTTAGTGACTCCAGTTTTGTAATTTTCAAAAGAATGGATAAAAAAGAATTTCGTTTGTTCATCAAACATTGTTTTTTGATGGGAAAAAATACTGTTGAAGCCAAACAATGGCACCACCAGGCAAATCAACTATTACTGATTGGTATGCTGAATTTAAATTAGTTAATTAATTTTATTTTTTTTAATTTTAGGAGCGTTGGAATGAATGTATCACACTTGAGGAGAGTATGTTGATGAATAAAGTCGAATTTCTAAAAAAAAAAAAAAAATGTTTTTCTTAGTTAGACCGGCGACGTGGTTTATATATATATATATATATATATATATATATATATATATATATATATATATATATATATATATATATATATATATATATAGATCTATATATGATATTTGTTTTGCACTACGCCCATTCTGTGACCGGGACAAGCAATAAAATTTACACGTAAATCACAAACACACACTCACAAAATTAGCTCCGTTACGCTCATCTAATCAAATCAACTGCGATTCAGACTGTTAATTAATTAATAGATGGCAGCACGTGTAACCGGCATGAATTCAACATAATTTTACAGTACTTACATCTAATTTAATATCATAAGTATATGTGAGTTGAAAAGACTAATTTACACAGTAGTACAGAGTTCAATCTGAAATTAATTACAATCAGATTGTTAATAACTAGTAATTGCTTGTGTAAGTATGTATTGTATATAGATTAATAGTGACAATGTACCATAGCCTACTATAATGACTAATAGTCTATTGATTCGGATATCAGAATATATGCAAGTTGAATAGCTACGTTAAATTATATTACCAAACTCGCGATACGGTTTCGACTGCCTACAGATCTCCTTGATAAGGATGGATTGAAGATAGGGGTTAATTTTACCGTGTGCCTGAGTGAGATGGATTTATGACAGTAGCGGGATTATTGGATCAGGTGTGCCACTTAATCCCGCTATGGGTTTAATTAATGAAATTAATTTACACAAGCTTTCCAATAACCTCTAAAGTCAAAGGGAGGATGGAGGGGCGAGAGGGAAAAATTAAGGAGAGGTATAGACAATAATTTGAAATTTTGAGATAATCTACGCTCGAGTTTTGTATCTGATATTGTAAGCGGAGACAGGAGGGAGTTATTTATTACAATTAAGATTAAATTTTGCATTCAAGTATGAATTCATTGAACGGATTTGACAATACGCTTTTGTATTATTAATGCAATAACATGGATATTGGATATTGGTGAATGGTTTGTTGAAAATAGGTTATTGATAATGAATTATTTTCTAAGTATTTTTACTCCGTTTATGAACCGGTTAATCCAATCATAATTAACAAAAATCTCACAAGTTCAAATAATTTAGTCGCACTTGGTAATCTTCACTTTTCAGAAGCAGAAGTCGAGGAAACTCTATATACTCTTTTAGACGTTGGAGGCGACTTTTTTGGTGAAAGTGTACCCGGGAGCAACTACGTTTTTTTAGAAGGTATTTTCGAATAGGTGTTATTTTTAAGGATTTTTTAGGTACTCACAATCTCATAATCCCATAAAGGATTATGGGATTAGACAGAACGACACGTTTATAGTGAGTGAGAGGAAATGAAGAGGGAAAAGCTGAGAGTGGGTGCCGGGGCGAAGGCGGCGAAGTGTGAGGAGAAAATCAGAAGAGACGAAAGAAGGAAAATATTAAGAGAATGCTGGGATGAAATAATGAAGGAAGAACAAAAGGGTAAACTGTCGGAATGGGGAGAAACAAGGAAAGAGTACTATTGGAGATGTGGGATGGACATAAGGGAAGCTGAGCGAAAGAGAAATGGAGGAAGAAACATAGTAGAAGAATTGAGGAGGAGAGACAAGGAGGTACAGGAGCAAGAAAGAACAGTAAGAATAGACAATTCAAGGAATGTGAAAAGGTATAGAGAGATAAGGACGGTAGGAATACCTAAATATTTGAAAGGGAGGAGAGGAAAGGCAGGGGGCAGAGTTAGAAGGATTGCCAGATTAAGATGCGGAAATGAAGAACGGAGTAATAGGTATTGGGCAAAACCAGAGGATAGGCTATGCAGAATGTGTAGGGAGGAGGAAGAATTCTTGGAACACCTAACAAGAAGATGTGGAAAGATGACAAAATGGGAAGGAGAGATAAAGGAGCTGTTGAATGGAGAAGGAAAGGGAGAAAGGTGGGTGAGAGTACTCGAGGAAAGAAGGAAGGAATGCGGAGAGGTAAGACAGAACTGAGAACAGGAAGGAAGAGAGAGGCAAGGAGGAGGAAAGAAAAGAGGGAAGAGAAGCGAAGAAAGAGGGGAAGAACAACTGGAGTCAAAAAGGAAGGAGACCGGAGACGGAATCCGAAAAGAGAATAGGAAGAAAGAGAGGAACACCGGAGGAAGAATGTAGAGAAGAAGAAGAAAGAAGTCATAAAAATGTATTATATTATTATGATTTAAATGTACTGGTTAAAACCCTAAACGCCGCAAGGTCTAGGGTAAATAAAGAATTATATATATAGGTACTCACAACTTTTGGCGAACATAGTGAACTTTTAGTGAAAAAATACATTTGGGCTACCTTTTAAGTTTTTACAAAAACTAAGAAAGAAAAAATATTTTTTGCAACAAACTGTTCTATTGCTTTTCAGAATATTCGCCTTTAAGATTTATACACTTTTGCATGCGTTCAAACCAATTCTCGAAATATTTGTTCCACTCTGAAGTTGGTATTTCAAAAATTGTTTTGATTTTCGAAGGCTGCTCTACTATTTCAAAATGGTGGTAACACTATCAGAACACCATCACAAATTAATCATTGAAAAGCTTTTATTTTGTTTAAAAATACCGATAAATACAGATAAACATACACTCGTTTAAGTATGGAATGCTGCTATTGCCTTGCATTTGATGCGACGAAGCACGCTTTGTATTTATTTAGGCAGACGAGCCTTATGGCTCCCCACTCTTATGAGTGGGTGGTCAGTTCATGCGTTAGAATTATCTTATAGTGAGCCAGCTAGATCTTGGCCAGAGTTACGCTTGCATGTAGAAAGCATCGTGTATTAGTTTTTTCCTGTCCCGTGTCGTGTGTGTATGTTGTTTTGTGTTACTATTAGAATTTTTTTTTTGATTTGATTTATATTTAATTTACAATCTACTTCATTGCGAGTATTAAGTAAATGAGATGAAAGTAGTCGGCATGTAAGGAAGACATCCAGTGACGTTTCTCCTTATATATCACTGTCTTCAGTGTTGCGGTAGGTCGTTTGGCCAAAGTCTCTTTAACCTTCTGTTGTCGAGGTCATTTATTAAATTACCCACAAGTTCATTTTCATGTCCAATGAGTCGGTCATGGTATTTGTTGGCAACTTTATGAATTTCTTCTGTGATGAAAGGGATTTTGAGGTCTTCATGGATCATTCTATTTGAGACGTACCAAGGTGCATTCACTAAAGCTCGAAGCGTTTTTGATTGGAATCGCTGTATTATTTTTAATCTGGTCGGCTTGGCACATCCCCATAATTGAAGTCCATACGACCATATGGGCTTGAGTATGGTCTTATAAAGCAAAATTTTATTTGAAACTGATAATTTTGATTTCCTACCAAGAAGCCAGTACATTTGGCGAAATTTTAGGTCTAACTGCTTACGTTCGGCTTGTATGTGTTTACTCCAGGTCAATCGTTGATCCAAATGCAATCCAAGGTATTTCACTTCAGTTTTTATGGGAACTGGAATGTCATTGATTGTTACTTGTGGGCAAGTACTGAGTCTGGTTGTAAACGTGACTTGGACAGATTTAGACTGGTTTACTTTAGTTCTCCATTTATTGTACCAATCGTTTATAAGGTTTAAATGTCTTTGAAGATTTGCAGAAGCTTCGTTAGGATCATCGTTTGTTGATAGTAGAGCAACGTCATCAGCAAATGCCGCTATCATAGTGTCGTCTGTCTCAGGTATATCTGCAGTATACAGTAGGTAAAGGAATGGCCCAAGTACACTACCTTGGGGAACACCAGATGTTATGGGATAGAAAATTGATAGGGCATCATTATATTTAACTGAAAAGTTTCTATCTGTCAAGTAGGACTTAAAAAGAAAGTAATAATTGCTGGATAGGAGATTTTTTAGTTTATAAAGTAGACCTGTATGCCACACTTTATCAAATGCTTGCGAAACGTCAAGAAATACGGCAGTACAATATTTCTTCTCTTCAAGGCTCTTGGCTATTTGATTTACTATTCTATGGGCTTGCTGAATCGTTGATAATTTTTTTTCCAAATCCAAACTGATGATTGGGTAGAAGTGCGGTCATATCGAAATCTTTCTGAATCCGTTCAAGCAATAGTCTTTCAAAGACCTTACTTGCTATAGGTAATAGACTGATCGGTCTATAGGATGTTGGATCTTCCGAAGGTTTACCAGGCTTTTGGATCATTATTATTTCAGCATATTTCCAAATAATAGGGAAATATGATATACTTAACATTCGATTGTATATAACTGTTAAGAGGATAACGGCTTTCCGAGGTAAGTTTTTTAGGATTTTACCTGTTATTAGATCATACCCTGGTGCTTTACGTGAATTTAATTTATTCAGTTCTTTTTTAACTTCTTATGGAGAAAACGGTTTGATAGGCAATGACATTTGACAAGGTATATTGAGAAATGAATCAATTTCATTGTCTATATATCCTGGCACAGCTTCTATGGGTTTGAAAACTTCTGATAGATGCGCAGCAAAAATATCTGCCTTTTCTTTATTCGATCTTGCCCAGTCTCCATTTTGTTTCCGCAATGGAGGTACACGGGTTTGCGGCCTTTTAAATTTTTTGGTTGCTTTCCACAAAGTATAATCGTTCGCAGACAGATTATTTATATATTCTTCGAACGTTGAGTTTTGAGAATCCCATAGCGACGTATTTAGTTGCTGACTTAGTCTATTGTAATGATGTTGATCTATGGGGTTACGTGTTCTCTGCCATACTCTTCTAGCCCGCCGTTTTTCACTTATGAGCTCTCTAATATGTAAAGGGATAGTTTTGGTGATAGGAATTTCTGAATTGTTGACAGGTGTGGCTTGCCAAGCTGCTTTTTGGATTAGCTTAGTAAGATACTGGGCTGCTGCATCTTAGTCTTCTGGTTCTTTCAAACGTAATTTAAGATCTATATTGTTTTCAATATACTTTTGAAATGCTGTCCAATTGGTATTTTTTGAGGTCAACCTTGGACGATCTGATTTGTTTAATATTGTGTTACTCATGGATAAAATGACTGGTGTATGGTCTGATGATAAGTCAAAGCTGGATTCTACAAGAAAGTTATTTGTGGATATGCCATGAGTAACAAAGAAATCTAAAAGGTCTGGAAGCTTTCTTCTATCTGTTGGCCAATACGTGGGTACGCCATTGGTAACAGAATTACAGTTATTGGCATTTATGGCGACCAATAGATTTCTGCCTTTTGTAGTGATGAGTCTGGAGCCCCAGTGGGTATGCTTAGCATTCCAATCGCCTCCTATGATGAACTTGTTTCCAAGAGTTTGAAATAAATTTGTATAGACATCTGAGGTAATTTTATGACGACAGTAAATGGCACTTACATTAAAATGCCATGGAAGAGCATTTATTTCGACATTGCAGCTTGAATTTCGTTGGTTTGGTACTGGGACAGTTCGTGATGGGGTATAGTATTTCTAATAATGATGGAAGCTCCTCCATGAGCGGTGCCGTCTGGGTGAATGGTATTATAAACAGAATATTGTGGAATGAGGAACATTGTTCGATCAGTAAAATGCGACTCTGATATAAGCAAAATATCTATTTTATTTATGATTAAGAAGGTTATGATTTCCTGTTTATGATTAATGAGTCCGTTGGCATTCCATGTTGCTATTCTAATAATTTTAGCCATTATTTATTTAATTTCCCAATGACAGTTGTAAGCCAGTTTAATATCATGCTATTTTGACTCATTAGTTGAGAGAACATAGATTTGAACTCATTGAGGAAAACTATTAATTGCTCACCTATACCTGGTGTCTGCTCAACACTGCTGCCCTTCTGCAATACTTGCGCATAAGTTGTTCTTTGGCCTTGATTATAGGTTTTGTGAGGTTCTGAGTTTGGGGGTGAAGGTGAAGGTGCATTTGGCTGCCACTGGTTGGTAGCCTGTTGTTGAATATGGTGGGTTGTTGTTACCGTTTTGTTTCTTGTTGCAACTAAGTCTTTGTAGACAGTGCAACCTTTATAATTAGCTTTATGATCATCTCCGTATAAAGCACATTTGGCTGCTGTTTCTTTTGGTTTCTTGCAGAGTTTTGTGTCATGTTTTCCACCGCACTTTACACAGTTAAAGGGTTTCATGCAGTACGTTTTTGAATGACCATAGGCTTGGCACCTCGTACACTGTATTATGTCACGACTTTTTCTTGGTGGTTCAACTATAATTTTGGTGTTGCATATATATTGTAGTTCAAAAATGTTTTTATTGTTTTTTTCTGGTTCCAAGTCCACAAAAAATAGTGGAAGTGGTTCTTTCGTTTTTCGACGTTCAATGTTCATTACATTACGAACCTTATGACCTGCTTTTTCTATTTCTTGTTTAATATCTTCTAGTGCCATAGAATGGTGAAGATTTCTAATTACTATTCTGTATGCGCGATCCCCTTTAATTTGGTATGTGTGACGAACTTTCATCTCTCAGATGCCTCACTAGTTTCCTCAATGTATCTATTGTGTGGGCGAAGATTAAAACCGTTTCATTTGGTAGAGATTTGGTAGAGTAGTTTTCTTTCTTTGTTACTTTAGCTAGGTTGTCTGTTATACCTTTGTAGTTTTTAACTCCATAAATATAAATAGGTGGTGGTGTAGATGGTTTAGGCGGTTCCGAGTGAGTTTCGTTGTTATTACTTTGCGTTTGTTCATTATCTTCATTAGGAGTCAATGGGCTGTACCTATTTTCTAATTTCAGCTGGATACCGGCATCTCGTCTTGAGTATTGTAATTGTTGGTCAATTTTGCGTTTCTTTACGACTTGCCATGTATGTCTATTATCCGCGTATTCATCTTCATCTACATCTAAGTTTTCAGTGTTGATGCTACTTGTTTGGCTGTTAGCTAGCATACTTTGTTCTGTATTTTGATTGGTTAATGTAAAGTAAGTTTGTGTGTTGCACTGACTAGGCATAACAGCCTGATGAGTTTCATTAATTACTTGTTGCTGATTTGCTGGTACCGATGCAGACTGTTGAAAGTAAACGGGATTTTGAGGATTTAATGAAGTAGAATTATACCCAAAAACTGGGTTTTGTTGTGATTGTCCGGGGAACATAGTTCCCCGTGAGTTAATTTGCGTTTATTATCGCACACAGACAATGCGAACTTATGGGGAAAAAAAAAAAAAAAGTATAAGTACGTCACTGGCGCGTATTGCGAATAAAATTTGTGTCCACACTGATGCTAGCGCGCACTGAAAAATACGTTCACACACTTTAGAATGGATAAATATGATCGTACAAAAATCTGGCACAATTATTTTTCAGTTTCATGTACATTTTTGTCACAATTTTAACAAATTTTTGAAGCTGTCAGCTGTCATTATTTGATCACGTGGCTACTATTAGAAATGAACAGTATCAGTAACCTTTTGAAAAAAACATTTTCTTCGCATTCCCTCGAGAAAAAACTCGAAATTAAACAACTGGGAAGACCTCTACCGGATTTGGACATTTCAAAAACTCATAATATTTCTACCTATGCTTCTAAAATACGAACAAGAAAATTTAAAAGAAACATTTACTTAAAGAACAATTGGATTTGCGGATGCGACGAAAAGCAAGTTGTTTTTTGATTTCCTTGCGCTCGATATTGGCCCTACCACTCAATTTTGTCACAGCCGCTACTACTTTGACTTAGATGATGCGTATTTAGGAATAAGTCGGGAACATTTTTTAAAATTGCCCTTGCTTTTATCTAAATTCTATTCACAATTAAAACTGCATTTAGATAATATAACAAAAATTAGCCACGACGTAAAATAGCAGACAGTGAAGGACGAAGTAATTTAACTTTTGAATAAAAAATATTGTCAATCATGTTATTGACGCAATTTCACCTTTGATAAAGTAAAAAGTTTCAAATGAAGAAAAGTAATGGCTCGGATAAAAAATGACCCTGCTAATGAATAATTCGGCTAACGACAAATGAATTGGGATCGGGACGGGCGGAATTCGGGGGAGAATTAACATATAATAATAATAATATTTATTTCACCTGTTAAAATACAGAAATGTTTAGAATACAAATGATACATTAGGTTAGGTCATAGGTATATATATACTGTATTTTGTTTATTGTAAAATGATCATGTAATTTTTTTTATTCTAATGTATTTCCATATGACCTAACCTAATGTATCATTTATGTTCTAAACATTTCTGTACTGTAACAGGTGAAATAAATATTATTATTATTATATGTTAATTCTCCCCCGAATTCCGCCCGTCCCGATCCCAATTCATTTTGTATATATATATATATATATATATATATATATATATATATATATATATATATATATATACGCGAGTAGTAAGAGAAGATTTGAATCTCATAGTATAGAAATTGTATTACAATTAATTATTTAAATATACAGAGACTGAGTAAAAACATTGCTCAATCAAATAATTCTTAAATTTACGTTTAAAAATTTTACAATTAGATATGAGTTTCAAGTACATCAGGTACAGTATTATAAATTTTTGAGCACATATATTGAGGACTATGGCTATATAAACGAGAACTGTGTTTATCCAAGCATAAGTCAAGTTTATTTCTTGTGTTGTAGTTATGGTAGTTTCTATTTTGCAAGAAAAGATCGGGGTGGGCTTTTACAAACATTGCACACTCTAAGATATACAGTGATGGAAGAGTTAATATGTTTAACTCATGAAAAATATTTTTGCATGAGGTTCTAGCTTAATTGCATGGACGAAGAACGGTATTACGGATGTAGTGCACATCTACGAAAAAATTAAAACGTATGAGAAATCGAAGGTACATATGAACAATGTTTTTAGTTTTTCGATGCTTGGCAAATCAAATATTTTAACCCAGTTGAACTCAACCTATAGAAACACAACAGTAGAACACACGAAAAGAGTTGACAAAAACAGGTATGTTTTAAACATAATCATAAATTTTATTCGTTTTACAACACAACCTGTTATCTGAGATTTTGGTAAGTCACTTCCATTTAATTTAAGTATCCATAGTTAGGTAAATAAGTACCCGCGATAAGTACTTAATGCATTTTTCATTTTTAAATGACTTCTCAATTTGACTACATTAAAATTTTTGTGTTTTTTTAATTGGTAATAAATTACTGCAAGCTAAGCCGATTCAAAATTTTGGGCAAAATGGGGGGGAGAGTCGGGGATTGGCCCAAGATTGGCCACTGATAGTTACATGAAATCAATGCGAATGCTTGTATTTATTATCTGCACAATAAGACCATAAGGTAATATAAATTACGACATAGGCATGAATTACGAATTGCTATCTGGACTGCTCTTGATGACCGACCTTCGTGGACCTTTTATTATTAAAATTCATAATTAGGTAATTCATCTCAGCAAAAAGTGTCAATAGTTGAAATCACTTATATCCTCACGCTACTCTTTAGATAGTGAGCAATTTCCATTAATATAAACATATATATAAAATACACTAATACAAAATTTTTAATTTATTTCACACGCTGTTATTAATTTTATTTGGATAGTAAGTTGTTCTGTCTCTGTCGCACGTGTTAAAATAGAATTAACCACAAGAAGGAAACATAAAAACATCAAATTTCTGATTTTTTACCATCGAATTTCCTATTTCAAATAAGCTTTTAGCAGCTGCTCCGCCTTTCTCGATGGAATAAGGAAATAAATTTTGCCGCGTGTTTTTCTTTTTTCAATATTCCTGTTGACGTTCTGCTAAAAGTTTCTCCGGAAATTGCGACTTTTAAAAATATTTACGTATATTGAAATTTTAATTTATTTTTAATGAAGACTGTTATTACATTTTCTACATTTTCAAGTATGAAATTTATGTTAATATTAATGATTACACATTACATGTGCACGTAAGATAACTCAAATATCACGGTATGTTATACTTGTAAGCATACCTTTAAACTATTGACGAACATAGTGAACTTTTAGGGAAAAAAATACATTTGTACGAGGGCTACATTTTAAGTTTTTACAAAAAATAAGAACAGAGACTTTTTTTTTTTTTTTTGAACAAACTGTTTTATTGCTTTTGTAAATATTCGTACTTAAGATTTATACACTTTTGCATGCGTTCAAACCAATTCTCGAAACATTTTTTCCACTCTGAAGTTGGTATCTCAATAACATGGTTTTCGAAAGCGTAATTCAATGTTAAGCCGTTTGGCTACAATTTCTACCGTACAGACAAACAGACAGACACATAAGGTTTAAACCTTCGTTAAAAAATATATATATTTTTTTAATTTTTAGTTTAATTTTTAATAATTATATTATTACAAATTGTAAGCAATTTTTTGTATCATAATATTTTTAACGAGGTTTATTCGGGTCGAACTTAAAATTTTGTCGGGTTTGGGCCGGGTAGATGCAATAATTGTATTAATGTTTTCGGGCTCGGGCCGGGCCGGACTGGAAACATAACGGGCCGAGCCGGGTAAAGGTGGTCCAAAATAAACCCGTGCAGATCTCTAATACCTGCGAAACCCTAAATAGCATAAGGGTTTGGAATAAAAATTAGAAGTGGAGATCTTGCCTTCTACTGCGGGCGCCCAACATTTGTTTTTACTGTCCGGATTTCTGCGATAAACAGAACCGAATGTGTATTTATTGTACTCAAAGTACGAGAGTTACCTCTTATGCTTTTACAAACGACCACTAGATGGCAATATTGAAATGTGTCATTACTATTAAAATTTGACATTTGCTATTGTGAAATCAGTGGCAGCTTATAAATTGACCGAGTAGTTTGTTGACAGTGAGCGTTAAAAAAACAAGTTTGTGAAAAAATTGATATTACTCGTGATGGTTTTCGTTGGATGAATTGTTTACGATTTTAGTAAAGGCCTAACTCAACAGCAATGCATAGATTCGCTTCGTTCAACTTTTGGTTATGAAGCACCATCGGAAAAGACTGTTTACAATTGGTTTGCAGAATTTCGTCGTGGTCGTGCGTCCGTCAGTGATCCCGTGAAGGTCAACCAAAATCGGTGATTCAAAAAAATATCGAAGCTATGCGCAAAGTGATTGAAGAAGCATGCTTTTGCATGAACATTTAACTGTGAAAAAGATCTGTTCCCGATGGATTCCGCATAATTTGACCGAAGCTCAAAAAAAGGCTAGTGTTAGTTGGTGTAAGGGAATGCTAAAAAAAATCAACCTCGGGACTGCAAAATCCGTATACATCATTACAGGTGACGAAACTAGGATTTTTTACATGAACCGCAAACTAAGCAACAATCCACTATTTGGGTCTTCCAAGATGAATTGAAACCCACAAAAGTTGTTCGTTCACGAAGCACTTCCAAGAAAATGATCGCTTGCTAATTCGGTTGTACTGGACATGTCGCAACCATTCCTTTAGAGGATTGGCGAACAGTTAATTCTGTATGGTATACAACAATTTGTTTGCCAGATGTCATTGACAAAAATAGGAAAAACAACCAAAAACATCGCATCATTCACACAGCACGTAAAACAATTGATTATTTGAAGGAGAAAAACATCTAATTAATGTCACATTACCCATATTCACCTGATTTATCCCCTAATGACTTTTTTTTTGTTCCCCAATGTCAAATAAAAAATGGGTGGAAAGCGATTTGCATCACCTCTAGAAGCTGTTGAAGCCTTTGAAAATCATGTTTTTGGGATAGCAACTTCAGAGAGGAAAAAATGTTTCGAGAATTAGTTTGAACCCATGCAGAAGTGTATAAATCTTAAAGGCGAATATTTTGAATATAGTCGGATTGCTGATAAGTGACTGTTCGTTGCTACAAGTATCGATATTCAATACAATATGCTTTCTCTGTCTATATTATTATAATTATTTGCATACCCATAGTAACGTATAGTGACACAAGTTGACAACTAACCTTCAAAATTATTTGAATAAAAAACAAAGCATTAGAAAGAAATGGCAATATTCGCAGATATCTTTACTAATTAGAACGCGAAAATAAATTTACAGCAGTACTCAAACAAACAAAATTATTAATTTTAAGGTAATAATTATAAATAAGGAAAAAATTATACTCATACGTAAATTTTGGATTAAAATTTGTTGTTTATTCCAGCAGATTTAAAATTAAAGTTTGTGATTTTAATAATTAGCCGCAAGTCATATTTTAATTAATATTTATTACCAGACACTGACAGTTAAGACGAAAAACAAAAAACATTTTTAAAATCACTGAAAAATGGTAACTAGATTATTATATGAATTCACTACTTGATACATACATGTAACAGTCACCTATCAGCAATCCGACTATAGCAAAAAAACAGTTTGTTCCAAAAAAAAAAAAAAAAAAATCTTTTTTAGTTTATGCAAAAACTTAACAGGTAGCCCTCCTATAAAAAGTAGCAAAAACATTTTTGCCCAAAGCGGTGGAAAAGCTAGATCGGGGCTTGCACCTATGTTCGCCTGCTCTTTTTTTCAATCAGTACGCAATAAGTAACCTGGATATTTTAAGAATTTACCGCAAAAAATTCATCGCATGTTTGTATAATTTGCTACCTGCAAATATTATAAAACTTTTTAGTAAAATTTGTCAGTAATTTTTATTAACTTAAATACAAATAAATAAAAAAAAGTTACCCATTTTTAGAAATACAATTATAACTACATTTTAATGTAAGTGCTAATGTGCAATAAAACTTTTATCTGTTCATAGAACATAAAAAAAAAAAAATTCATCGTCTGTTAAATAATTTGTATGATGCAAAAACATAAACCTAAAATCTACCAAACAACAATATATAAATTTCTGCATGCTTCTTTCAGACATCTCCTCTCCTAGGCAAAAGACATTTAATTACATCTTTCATAGAAAGGCCCGCTTTGCACAAGACATATATACATTACGGTACACGGTACATGGCAATAACATGGGGACAAGCGCATTCTTGTACTCACACATACACAATATCATCATAGTGCGGAGATGTCACCAACGTAATAATCATTGGAGTTAACATTTGTCGCGTTATTATGGTAAATATTTTATACTTTTAAATGTATCGTATGACATGTGTCGCGATTTTTAAACGGAACAAGGATTCAAAAACTAGTGGCAGTCCTATAGAGGTACACAGCCATAGATAAAGAAAGAAATAGATACGAAACTGACGTTATATTTTTTTAAACCAAATTAGCGCTGTATTTGTTGGGTTATGGAACTAAAAGTGGTGGGGGAGGAAAGGGTAAGGGTTTCCCGGGCATTTCAAATGCTTCAGTGGATATAGATATAAACATTAAATGTTACTATTAAATGAAACAATTGTTATGATTTATTTTATCTATTTGTAATATTATTAACGACAACAATATTAAAAATAGACAAAATAAATCATAACAATTGTATCATTTAATAATAACATTTAATTATGTTTACAATTAAGAAGAAGCAGTTAGGAATTATACAGAAACAGAAAACAATAACTAGCAGAAATAATTATTTATTAAGAAGTAGAAGTTTAGTTAAAGTTTTCCTATTACTAAAACACTCCGGGGTGAAATGTTTTTTACACACACGAACTCTGTTATCACTTCCATGGACAAGCCATACAATTTTGGATTTCCAATGTTCCTCATCCACGTTTTATATAATTCCGGAGCCTCGCGTATTTTCGGGTTTGAAAAGCGATTTCTAGTAGGTTCACAACTATCACACCTCAAAACAAAGCATTTAACACCCATTTTCTGCATTGAACAATCAAATTACAAAATTACAGAATAACTACGCACAAAATATCACAATTAAAAAAACGCTTAAAGCTAATGACAGAATACGATTTTGACACTAAATACAGATTTTGACGCTAATGACAGAAGCCGTAACAGGCAACATCCTGTTATGCGCGTAGTTATAGCGACTGGTAGCGACTGGGGCGCTATTCGTGTTGGGTTATGGAACGTAATATGGTTTTCGTTGTGTCATTAGAGTTTCACACAGCTTCCATTTAATTTTTTAAAACAAAATTGAAATAATTTGCTAGAGTCTATTTTCCATAACAATAAGATGACGTCACAGTTGCAAAACTTCCCATGTTGCCACTTCTCTAATTGTCAAAAAAGTTAGGTTATATCGAAATACTTCTAAAAAAGATTGAAAACCACAATTTCGAATGGAGGAAAGGAATTAGAAGTTCTTTCAAATCGATTTGACGCGAAATTTATGATTTAAATTATGACTGTGAATGTATAGTGTGTAATGTAATACAAAATAAAATTAACCATCACAAATAATTGTTTTTAGAAATGAAACAGTCTGTCCTACAACGATCTGTCGTGTAGGACAGACCCTTCGGCTAGACTATGATTAACCGTTCCTGTCCATTCCACACATTTTAATGCGGAAATATTTGACATGATTTTTTAAAAATTTACTACAATATTAGACTGATGATGATTGGATACCCAATCGAAACGTCTCTGTAATATTTTTCAATAAATTTATGACGATTATTAAATAAGAATTTTATTCAATAACCTATATAAATTTCGTGAAGAACATTCTTTCAAATATCAACAACTGTTTTTTGAAAATATCATTATACAACATTTACCCTTATTTACGATCGTAGTGTGCTATATCGTTGCTAAGGCATATTGTTTTATGTAAATAGAATAGTAGAAAATATATCATGTGTGGTGCGAGACGTATTAATTGATCAATAAAATCATGTCTTATTATTCATAAAATACCTTTTTTATTTATATATATATGTAATAAACCAGTAAACATTCCATATCCAGTAAACATTCCCCCCACCCCTCTTGAACGTGAACGTTAGTGTCAAACTATTATAATAATAAATAATAAATAATAGGTTCCCAACGCCTAGATAGGCGTATAAGGGGCAGAGAAGGTAAGTTCTCCGTTTCTAGACCGCCGGTCATAGATATGTAAGCCACGTGGTCAGTGTGACGTTTCGACCGGTCCAATCATCTCTGTATGAAGAAGTACTCATTTATAAGTATTGAATACTTGATGCTGAGTCGACCTCAGAGCTGTCCTCACAATATCGAAGATAAAAATCCGAAGGAGGTGGGAGGTATCGAACCAGCATCCCTGTGCTCCGTAGACAAACGTCTTACCACGGACCCACGCCAACTTTTACCTGTAACTATATTTTCTAATTTTTAGCTTATTTTAAGGATTGTTTTACTTAAAATAATATTTTCAGTAAAACAACCACCTCACAATGGCACTTCAAAAATACTTTTGAATCATTGAAATTCTTTCAAGAACTGCTAAGGAATGGTGAAGAAGAAGAAGATGAGGATTCCGAGGACACGGAAATTGAGGAATAAGAATTTATTGAATTTAATGAAATGGATGAATCAATCGATTTGAAGATTTGAGAATGATTGGTTTTTGTATGTCCAAAGTAATATACTATAAAATAAAATAAATTATAAAAATACTGGGTTATTACCCGTCAACAATGACGGATTTATAATATAAAAATTTCCATTGTTTGTATGTGTATTTGGTTTTATTTTTTAAAGTATCCTAATTTCGTCGCCAGTCTGCTAATCATTGGACAGGATATCACCAGTTAGCTAATCACAGGAGAGGGCGTCACCTGTCAGCCAATCAAGAAACAGGGTGTCCCCAGTTAGCCAATCACGAGAACTTTAGAAAAATTTACGTCATAATGTTACCGACACTACATACAGACACTTGCTAATTATATAGTTAGATTATTTATTCATTAACTTTTAAAGATGAGAAAACGATTCATTTTTAAGTAGTACATTACATTTATATTGTTAAAACTAAAAATAATTTGAGACGTTAATTTATGCCTACGATACCCTAGACATTTCTATATGTAATTATATTCGTAGATACTTAGAGAATAAATCTGCAAAATATTGTTCATATCGGTCAAAGAAAATAGGAGTATCTACAGTCTCTTGTTTATGCCTACAAAACCCTAGACATTTATTTATGTAATTATATTCGTAGATTCTTAGAGAATAATTGTGCAAAATATTGTTCATATCGGTCAAAGGAAAAAGGAGTATCTAGAGTCTCTTGTTTATGGCTACGAAACCTTAGGCATTTATGTATGTAATTATATTTGTAGATTCTTAGAGAATAAATCTGCAAAATATTGTTTATATCGGTCAAAGGAAACAGGAGTATCTAGAGTCTCTTGTTTATGCCTACGAAACTCTAGACATTTATGGATATAATTATATTCGTAGATTCTTAAAAAATAAATCTGAAAAATACTGTTCATATCAGTCAAAAGATATAGGAGTACCCTAGGGTTTCTTGTTTATGCCCACGAAACCCTATACATTTCTATAGGTTATTTTATTCGCAGATTTTTAAATAATAAATCTGCAAAATATTTTTCATATCGATCAAAGAATATAGGAGTGTCTAGAGTTTCTTATTTATATCTACGAAACCCTAGATATTTCTGTATGTTATTTTATCCGCAGATTCTTAGAGAATAAATCTGCAAAATATTGTTCATATCGGTCAAAGGATATAGGAGTCTCTTGTTTAAGCCTACGAAATCCTAGACATTTATGTATGTAATTATATTTGTAGATTTTTATAGAATATATCTGCAAAATATTGTTCATATTGGTCAAAGGATATAGCAGTGTCTAGAGTTTCTTGTTTATGCCCACGGAACTCTAGATATTTCTGTAAATAATTATATTTGTAGATTCTAAGAAAATAAATCTGCAAAATATTATTCATATTGGTCGAAGGATATAGCAGTGTATATAGTTTCTTGTTTATGCCTACGAAACCCTAGACATTTCTATATGTTATTTTATTTGCAGTTTCTTAGAGAATAAATCTGCAAAATATTGTTGATATCAGTCAAATGATATAGGAGTATCTAGAGTTTCTTGTTTATGCCTACGAAATCCTACAAATTTCTATATGTAATTATATTCGTAGATTCTTAGAGAATAAATCTACAAAATACCTGTCAATCAAGTCAAACTGGGTACACCCTGTTTCCCAGTTAGCCAATCACGAGAATCTTAGGAAAAATGACGTCACAGTGTTACATAGATCATTAACACACGGTAGCTAATTATATATGTACGATATGTGTTGGTGATAATTTCGGATTCCCTATTCGGCTTAATAGGGAATCTAAAATTATCACCTATATCTATTACAATGTTTACTTTCCTTTTAAAAACTAATTCATTTTTTCATTGAAAAGTAATAAATCAGTCTTTAAATATTTGGCTTTTTTTATTCGGTTTGTTGCAAAACCACCAAAGATTCAATTTTTTGGTAGAACAGTTGTTAAGAGAAATAATTTATATCACAGAAAAAAATGGTTGGAAAAATTAGAAAAAGTGGAGTTTGACAGTTTTGCTTTTAGATCCCTCATTTTATCTACAAGCATGTTCCAAAATTAATGAAATAAATGCATACCTCTATAGGATCCTACATATGTAATAATATTACAATAGGGTACAACAAACAATTAGGAAAGTATGAACAACCTTTGAGTGAGTATAATTACCATCTCCGAGTATGAATACGTTCATGTTCTTTACACTATACAACTAATTACACAGGTATGGTATGGTATGGTGTTGTAGGGTATACCTGTGCGACATGCTTATACGACATAACTCCAGACATTCCACAACTTGTGGTGGCTCTATTTTATAATCGGGCTCTAACTCCTGTCATTGCCACGTCTGCTCTCACCCTCTCGGTCTCTACTAGTCCTACACGCACTTACTCCTTACTCACGGTCCTAACAACAGCCTTGTTAATTATTATTATTATGTTAGAAATGTACACTTTCGTTCTAAATGTGACAGAAACTATCTTTAAACACTAGATTATAAGAGTATGTCGTTAAAGTTTGTAGTTGCCGGTCGCTATGGCGTAGTGGTCAGCTCATTTGACTGCTAACCATGAGGGCTCGGGTTCGAATCCCGGTGATGGCATGGATGTTTGTATTTGTTATAAAATTTCTAATGTGTTCATAATAAAAATAAAGATATCCTGGTTAATGGCCATTGTAGCTAAGACCAAAAAAATTAAAAAAAAAAAGTTTGTAGTCATGGCTAGAGATGGCAACTATTAATCGATTGATTGAAATAATCGATTATTTTGTTTCAGTGAATCGATTAATCATATCATATTTTTGGTTTCGATTAATTAATATTTAATCGATTAATTTATTACACTAGGCAACAAATTTGAACTTTTTTTTATAACATGAGTAAAATTAACTGTTTTAGGATAAACAAAAAATAAAGAATTAGAAAAACATTTTATCATGTCCAGATAATGTCGTAAGAATTCTAAAATAAGTATTAGAGCATAAGACTCGAGCACCCGAAGAAAAATAAGTTTTTCTCCTTTATAAAGAATAATTTACCAAATGATAAATATAATATTTATTAACTAGTAGTTCATTAAAAGCTAATATATCAAAAGTAATATTCATTACGAGTCGTGTGCGTCCTGGAAGTTAGTTGAGAAGTTATTAAATTTAATAAAGCATTATTTGAAATATTACATGTGAAATGAATAATATAATGAATATTTAGGTAGATATTTATTACAGAACTCTCGACTTAAAACTATTGCTTGAATGAAAAAGCTCATTAAATTGGGTTGAAAACGCACTATTAGGAGAGAAAATAATATAGAAATGTCTCAAATATGAACCGTAATACAGTAATTTGTAACTGAAAATCAAAATTAATTTAAACACAAAGTTAAATTAAAATCAGTTTAAAAAACATTAATCATTGTCTACGATTATTATCAATTTATAATGCTGCATGATGTCTTTTGAAAGAACCTCCTATTATAGGTGCGTTCGGCATAACTGTGCAGTGTTAATACCTAGGATGATTAAGTAAAGGATGCGCTATTCGTATACTAACAACATTGACGATTGTGTGGAAACGCCTATTGAGAAAGAAGGCAATATATGTCTGTACTGTGCACACTGCAACTACGTAATGCGCATGTGCTACATTTGAATTTGAAACAAGCGTATTTTTAAATGAAAATAATTATGGAATTTCTTAGAAATTATTCCAAAATCTCGTAATTTCACAGCAAATTTTATAACATACTAGCTGAGTACCCGTGCTTCGCTACGGTATACTGACGGACGCGTTAGTGTAAAATCCTCAGTTTGTTTTTAAACATGTTTATGGGTAACCTTTGTAAGCAAAAACCTAGTCGATATCTCATCTGTCCTAAGAGATATTGAGGAAACCATGAAAAAACATTATAACCTTTTACACTATATAGGGCTCGAACTACTGAGTAAAAAAAAACTGTAAAACTTTTTAAACATTTTAGAAAGACATATATATGTTAAAAGGAATATTATAACTCAACAAACGAAGAAAATGCGAAGAGTTTTATAATTCTTCTCTAGGGGTTGATTAGGGTATAATTTTGACATAACTTTATATTTTTATGGGTAACCTTTGTAAGTAAAAACTAAGTCGATATCTCAATGGTCCTATGAGATATTGAGGAATCCGTGAAATCACATTTCAGCCAATTTCACCCCCTTAGGGACCGAATTTTGAAAAATTCCATATTAGTGGGTGCTTACGTCATGGAGGGAATATATTTCCCGAATGTCTGTATGTCAAGGGACGTTCTATCGAATAAAAATACCAATTTACCCCGTTAGGAATGAAATTAAAAAAACTGTAAAAACGCTTTCTAAATATTTTGAATAGAAACCTATGCACCAAAATGAAATGTTATAACTCAGGAAATACAAAGGTTTCTATAATTCAACCCGAATGTAGATTCGCCCGTTTAGGGGTTGATTAGGGAAAAATTCTAAATAAAAAAAAAAATTTATGGGTAACCTTTTTAAGCAAAAATCAAGTCTATATCTCATTAGTCCTAAGAGATATTGAGGAATCCCTGAAATCAAATTGCATCCCTTTTCACCCCTTACGTCTGAATTTTCATAAAACCCCTTCTTAGTGGGTGCTTACATCATGGACGGATTATAATTACCGAATTTCATGTCTCTATGTCCAAGAGATGTTCTATCAAAAATGAGTGTTATAACTCAACAAAGATTGGAACTAAGAAACTGGAAATACGAAGGGTTCAATTTAGAGGTTAATTAAGACAAAATTCTGAATTCCTATGTTATTTAAACACTTGTTTAGATAACCATTGTAAGTAAAAACCAAGTCGATATCTGATTGGTCCTAAGAGATATTGAGGAATCCCTGAAATCATATATGACCCCCTTTTTAGACCCTTCGAGGTCAACTTCGAAAAATCTCTTATTAGTAGGTGCTTACGTCATGGAAAGAATATACTTTGCGAATTTCATGTATCTATGTCCAAAAAACGTTCTATCGAATAAAAAAATACCCATTTACCCCTTTAAAGGTGAAATTTTAAAAAACTGTCAAAATTATTTCGAGGTATTTTAAAAAGACACCTATGTGCCAAAAAGAAATCTTATAACTCAACAAACACAGGAAATACGACGGGATGTAAAATTCACCCCGATTGTAGATTCACCCCTTTAGGAGTTGATTAGGACAAAATCCTGAAATAAGTTTTTCGGCATTTGTATGAGTAATCTTTGTAAGAAAAAACCAAGTCGATATTTTATTAAAAGATATTGTATAACACAACAAACACAGGAAATACGACGGGATGTATAATTCACCCCGTTTGTAGATTCACACCTTCAGGGGTTGATTAGGCAAAATCCTGAAATAAGTTTTTCGGCATTTGTATGAGTAATCTTTGTAAGCAAAAACCAAGTCGGTATCTTATTGGTCCTAAGAGATATTAAGAAATCATTGAATTAACATTTCACCCCTTTTCGCCCTTTAGGGATGTAATTTTAAAAAACTGTTAATACCATTTCGAGATATTTTAAAAAGCCACCTACGTGCAAAAAATAAATTTTATAGCTCAACAAACATATGAAATACGACGGGATGTATAATTCACCCCGTTTGTAAATTTACGCCTTTAGGGGTTGATTAGGACAAAATCCTGAAATAAGTTTTTTAGCATTTGTATGAGTAATTTTTGTAAGCAAAAACCAAGTCTATATCTTATTGGTCCTAAGAGATATTAAAGAATCCTTGAAATCACATATCACCCCTTTTCAACCTTTAGGGGTGAAATTTTAAAAAACCGTCAAAACCATTTCGAGATATTATAAAAAGACACCTATGTGCCAAAAAGAAACCTTATAACTCAACAAACACAGGAAATATGACGGGATGTAAAATTCACCCCGATTGTAGATTCACCCCTTTAGGGGTTGATTAGGACCAAATCATGAAATAAGTTTTTCGGCATTTGTATGGGTAATCTTTGTAAGCAAAAACTAAGTTGATATCTTATTGGTCCTAAGAAATATTATGGAATCCTTGAAATCCCATGTCACCCCTTTTCACCCTTTGGGGCTGAAATTTAAAAAAACTGTCAAAACCATTTCGAAATATTTTAAAAATACACCTTGGTGCCAAAAAGTAATGTTACATCTCAACAATCACAGGAAATACGACGGGATGTATAATTCACCCCAATTGTAGATTCACCCCTTTAGGGGTTGATAAGAACAAAATCCTGAAATTAGTTTTTCGGTATTTGTATGGGTAATTTTTGTAAGCAAAAACCAAGTCGATATCTTATTGGTCCTAAGAGATATTAAAGAATCCTTGAAATCACATATCACCCCTTTTCAACCTTTAGGGGTGAAATTTTAAAAAACTGTCAAAACCATTTCGAGATATTATAAAAAGACACCTATGTGCCAAAAAGAAACCTTATAACTCAACAAACACAGGAAATATGACGGGATGTAAAATTCACCCCGATTGTAGATTCACCCCTTTAGGGGTTGATTAGGACAAAATCATGAAATAAGTTTTTCGGCATTTGTATGGGTAGTCTTTGTAAGCAAAAACTAAGTTGATATCTTATTGGTCCTAAGAAATATTATGGAATCCTTGAAATCCCATGTCACCCCTTTTCACCCTTTGGGGCTGAAATTTTAAAAAACTGTCAAAACCATTTCGAAATATTTTAAAAATACACCTATGTGCCAAAAATTAATGTCACATCTCAACAATCACAGGAAATACGGCGGGATGTATAATTCGCCCCAATTGTAGATTCACCCCTTTAGGGGTTGATAAGGACAAAATGCTGGAATTAGTTTTTCGGTTTTGTATGGGTATTTTTTGTAAGCAAAAAGCAAGTGGATATCTTATTGGTCCTAAGAGATATTAAAGAATCCTTGAAATCACATATTACCCCTTTTCACCCTTTAGGGGTGAAATTTTAAAACACTGTCAAAACCATTTCGAGATATTATAAAAAGACACCTATGTGCCAAAAAGAAACCTTATAACTCAACAAACACAGGAAATACGACGGGATGTAAAATTCACCCCGATTGTATATTCACCCCTTTAGGGGTTGATTAGGACAAAATACTGAAATAAGTTTTTCGGCATATGTATGTGTAATCTTTGTAAGCAAAAACTAAGTCGATATCCCATCGACCTGAAGAGATATTAAAGAATCCGTGAAATCACATTTCACCCCTTTTCGCCCCATAGGGGTTGAATTTCGAAAAATCCCTTCTTAGTGGGTGCTTACGTCATGGAGGGAATATACTCTCCAAATTTCAAGTTTCTAGGCCCAGGGGTTCGGGCTGGGCGGTGATGAGTCAGTCAGTCAGGACACTTGCTTTTATATATATAGATTTGAGAAATTTGTATAACACGGTGTTAATTTTCTGCGTATCGTGTCAAACGGACCTAAAACTGTATAAATGTGTATTTAAAATTTATCTAATCATTTTAAAATAATATTATTTGTCATTAAAACAATCTTTAATGATATTTTAAAAAGGTAAAAGGATAAAGTGGTAGTTACAATGAACTAAAATAAGCTTGAAAAATATTAGTGCCAAATAATATTACCCAAACATCTTGTTGCGAAAATTACATGACTATGGCCCGATTGCAAGAATTTCTATTAAATTTAATGATTCAAAATACCAGAGGTATGGGTCCTTTTCAAATATTCCGATAAGACGTTGAAGGGCCACATCCTTTGAGTATCCCCCCACAAACCAGAAATTAATTTAATTTTTATCGTTCGATTAATGAAGGATTGAAAGATGGATGTACAAAATGAAATATATGGGGGAGGGGGTGCAGAGGGGTTAATTTTGATATATATTTTTTTACATTACATAGAAATATTCAAATCTTTACCTATAAGGGATGGTTTGATAATTTTTATTTGGTTGTGATAATTGATTAAATGGAAAGTATGGAAATAAAATATATAACACAAATAGATACACATATATATGTTTATTCGTTTTGAAATATCACAAGACTGTTGAACATTTTTCTTTTCGCCACCTTGTGTATATCTAACAATTTAGCACAGTAATAGAGGCTTACGTGTGTACGCAGTACCGCGATATATATCTTTCTCACTCAGTAAGGGTTTCCACACATTTTACACACGAATAGCGCATCCTTTACTTAATCATCCTAGGTTAATACTGTGTAGTGCAAATTTTTTTGTCACGTGACCACTGTGCATTCAGAAGAATTTTCCAAACCAGAAAATATTTTGGAAAAAGTGTTTGAATATGCAGAGAGTACTGTTTCAAACATGACTACAAATCAATTTAAAGTACATTTCCGCTTGTATCCAGAAAATTTTGAGTCTTTGAGTGTATTTACATGTTCCATCATGAGGTTCATGTCTGCACTATTTATTTTGCAAATGCTGCAGGCATAAACAATGATACCTTGATTGCTTTTGTTTTGTAGAAAAAATATTAACTCATATTTTTACTGCGAAAATCACTATTGCACAGATTGCCGCATGATCTGAACTTGTGACAACTGTGCAATACAAACTGCACTGCACGATATTTGCCGAACGATATTCGCGCAGCACATAGCACACAGAAACTTTATTCCGAACGTTTCTTGAGTAAATTATGTAGTATGTAGATTATCAACTTATGCCGAACGCACCTTATGTAAAATATAATATTTCGCACCACTAGTGCGAACTTTTAATATTTAAGTGGAAGGTTTCTTAGTCCAACATTATAATTCAATCAGTAACAATCTATCGCTCGAACCGACCGTGTTTCAGGTTAATATTTGTTCTCAGCTCTGCCTGTCCGCGATCGCCGTTACAGGTTACCTGCATTGTTGCAGTTTACTACTGTATGTTATATATAAATTAGTCTCGTGTCTTACTATTTTAGTCGCTCATTTCGGTCACTGCATCATCTGAACTCTTGATCTCCTGTTTCTTTAAGAAGAGGTAGAATTAGCTTGTCCTACAGTGTACAGAATACAGTGTGGACTTATTAAGTATATCGAACGTGACTGTGTGTCCAAACTCTCCATTCTAGACCTGGTGTATTAGAAGACTACAGCAGCTCAAAGCGCCCTTTGCTTCGGAACGTTTCAAATATTATGTAAGCCCATTAAACTATATACATATATCCAAACCCATCTCCAGTATTCTACAATCGCGTGAGATTGCGCCCAATACAGTCCATTCGCTCTATTTCGCGTTTTTTTTTTTTTATTTTCATCTAGATAGTGAGTCCTAACTCACGACCACGTGAGGTAAAGCGTGAGACTAAAAGTATTTCTGTGCCGTGAATTTATAGATTGTTATCTACCAATATACTATTTTCCTCGAATAATCATTGGCTTAAGTGTTAGAAGGGTTGGAAGCAATAATGGAGCTACATGAAATACCATAATGTTCCGGTCAAAACAAACGCCTTACAGAGGCACATTCTGAAGTGAACGAAGTGGTTGAAATCATGAAAGCCAACGTAGAAAAGGTTCTGGAAAGAGAAGTCCGAGTTGGACAGTAGAGCAGATGCTCTGCAACAAGGTGCTTGCCATTTAAGCATACGGCCAGTCGGGTCAAACGTAAATACTGGTGCAAGAATTTAAAGATGCTAATTATAATGGGTATTTTGGGATTTATTATACTTATTATCATCACCACAGTGAGTTCAGAAAATCATTCAGGAGGCTCGACAACTATGACAGCAGTTACCAAGTTAACTACGCCGACTACAGTAAAAGAGTTAACAAATACAGCCAGTCCTGTTTAACGAACTTATTTATTGTGTTAGTTCCGTGCATTATATGTGAAATACAGCCTTGGACAAATGTATGGAGCACCTTACGTTTTATTGAATTTTAGGATTATTACAGGAAAAAAGGTAAATAAAATAATACATACAGCTTTAAATGACAACTTTAATGAATATGATTAATATTTTGTGGAAAAAATGTAATCCAGGAAAAAAACCTTAATTTCGTAAATTTATAGTAAATTAAATTTTATATTGTTAGGGCAATAATTGCTTAGAAATTTATTTTTCTGCTAAATTCGTAACTACATTAAACCATTACAATGCTTACTTCTATATTGGTCTCATCAGATCAAACTATTTTCGCTCATTCATCGGGTGTCCTATTTAAGTGTCTTTTGGCCAAATCAAGGCGAAGTTTTTGTGTCGCTCGGTCCACAGTTGTTTTCGGCGAGCTCTTCTTCCATGCAAATTAGATTCCTAGACTAGACGTCTTCTAATTGTTCTAGAAGAAACTTTAACTTCTCTATGCTCCCATAGATCACCAGCCAGTTCTTTTGACGATATTGAGCGTTTACGAAGAGCACTTTTTTTATAAAACGATCATCTCTGGAAGTGTTTGCACGATTTCTTTCAGTTTTTGGTCTGTTTTCATAAGTATCACTTGGAACCTTTTGATGGTAAATTGCACGGATTTTCGTGAAAACTCCATTTTTTTTTTCTTGAATTTTCACCTGCGATTGTCCTTGTGAATGGAGCAATACGGTTTGACTCCTTTCTGCCACGGTGAGCTCACGTTTTTTAGCCATAATATAATTTAGAATATTCACTTGAACTCAATAAAACATGAAAAAGACAGTGTTCACTTCCAAAACTTGTGTAATAATGATCCAAGCCCTAGTTGTTTATTTTTTTATAAACAAAACGTGAAAGATCTGAGCCTTTATTTATTTGTATTTCAAGATTTATCATAACTCTGTTTACATTTTGGGTTATCTGATTAGACGCACGTCTTTTAGAATGAGTCAATGATATTTAAAAATATTTTGTCAAATATATACAAGTTACAATGTACATAAATGCAGATGTTATATTATAACTACATGGATGCTCCATACATTTGTCCAAGGCTGTATATATGTATTTTTTATTCAGTTTTTCAGTATCTTAGCTGAGGTTCCCATACTTGTATACTGTTTTTTTTTTTTTTTTAGTTAGCTCCCATAGCAGGGGCGAATTCGGAATTCTAAACGATCTGGGAAATTATTAAGATAGCGGCCCGTATTTATAGGTATATAAAATTACAGTACAACCTCGGATAACGAATTAAATTCGTGCCACGAGGTGATTCGTACTACATATTACTCGGTAGTCGAATTACGATTTTCCATAAGATGCAAAAACATTTTGATCAATTCTACAAAAGAAGTACTGAAGAGTTAAAGATTCACTGTTTACACTTTAGACAATTCACAGCTGTAGTCATTCAGTTCATGGGAAAATCACCTGCACCCTGGCAGGTCAACTGTCCTTGTGGTTAGGGATGTTCCGATACTAATGATGTTCGATTTGCGTATTTAAAATGTCACTACCCGTGATATTTCGCATACGCGCCGGTTTCGTTATATTTTGTAAAAAAATTAAACACTTTTATTGAGACAATAATGCTGTAATTAAATAATGCAAAATTTAGTAAAATATCACAAAAAACTTGGTTAAAATAAAAAACTGTTTGACAAAATCATAAATAACAACTAATTCATTTTCTTTACATAGTACACTACTACTATTGGCATTTGTCTTCTATCATCTGACATTTGTCATCTGTCATCTGAAAATACAAAATATAAACTTATTTTATAGGGTGCCAGACAAAAAATATAATTAGTTTCCAACATTCTCCAACCTGAGACACGACACGTAACAAGTGTCTCACTAACATTAGGAGACGTTTTCGCCCGCGACTCGTCACCCCTACGTACGCACTTCCCTACTTTCAGGCACATCACTCTGTCGGTGATGGATCCTGTCGGGTCGGTGGCAGGATGTTTTTCTTCCTCAAATTCATCTTGATTCATAGGATTTTTTTCTGGCTATTTCTCTGCTGGACCATACAACCATTTCTGGTCCTCCCACCATTTCGAATCCAACAAATACTTGGATGAACATCCTCGAGGTGGTAAATCGGCAGGATTCAAATTTCCTGGAACATGTCTCCACGCTTCTTTATAAACAGGCCTATGTGTCAAGTAATGGATATTTTCGCTTATGTCTGTGGTTTCTTCGATTATGCCTTCCCTTGGCCATTCTTTGAATATTGGACCATTCTGTTCTTTTCGCCCATAGTTATCTATTTTTTTAAGATCAGACTTTAATTTTCTTTTTGCTAGGGAATGGTTAGTAGGAAGCATCGGACGACAATCTAACCTAGGCATGATCATCTCATAACGTTCAACTTTGTCTCGCGTGACTGTTCTTCTAATGGGTGTGCGATGCCGAGCACATCCAGTTGCCACAACTGCTCGACGGGCATATCTTTTACGAAAATCGACAAAGCGGTCGTTGTAGTGTCACTTCGAGGAAGGTCAGTTGGGATCTACCCCATTAGCGTCCATCCAAGAAGTGTCTCAATTGCCACAAGCCCACATTTTAAGACATGCTTGCGTCCGGTTAACAGCTTACCAGCCACGTCCGCTCTTATCAGTAACTCAATAGGAGTAACGTCCTTACTATCTGTTATTTTTATATTGATGCTCTGCAGCTTTGACATCCAAAGACCATAAAATACAGGCGCCAAGTCTCGACAAATCAAAGGCTGATCTATGGCTTCGAATGTGCAACAGTAACTCCCTTATTTGCTGAGAAGTTGAATATCGTAGAACATATGTTCTTGCTCCGTTGTATTCACATCTCCAAACAGAGCATGTACGATCTTCTCTCGTCATTTTACAGGATAATGCAATTCTTCTGCCATTGATTTAAGTACGTACGAATTTTGTGATCCAGAATCTATGACTGCACGCACCTCGCGAGTTCCAAATTCACTACGCATGGCTACCCGGAGAGTTTGTAGGAACACCTGAGTGTGCATAGTTCGACAAAACATTATTGACCCTTCCGGGAACATTGTCTTTCACTTTCTTCGACTCTTCATTGTCTCGTTTATTTGTCGGAAGTTCAGGGCATAACAATAACGCATGCTGCCTCTCGCAGATGACACAAAGTAATTTTACGCGGCACTTACGGCTTTGGTGTCCAATTTTGAGACGGCGAAAACAAGCGCGTTTTTCACCGAGAATCCTTCATTTTTCGTCCAACGAGAGGTCACGTGCTTTGAAACATTTGTCACTGCAGTGTAAACCATCGCAAAAAATGCATTTAGAAACCATTTGGGTCATCAAGCCAGTCGCAGTTGGAACATAAGCTTCAGGAATTCTAGCTTGGTTTTTCTTCGATCGACTTTCGCTTAAATGTATACCGAAGCCTTCTGCAGCTAAGGATATTTTCTCCTCATTCTCGACTTCCGATCTGACAAATTACATGAATCCTTCCAGTCGTGATTTCATGCTATCTTGTTGGTGTGAAGAAAAAGCATGAGATCTTTGCCACGCTCGCAACAACTCCTCTGGTAAGCAGGACTCGACCAAAGGATACAACATCGCAGCGCACTTGTCTGTTGTAACACCCAATGTTTCATGAGATCGTAATTGGGTTTGTACCTTGTCATACAATGTACCAAGAACCATTTTCGCTCCAGCAGACATGGCAGTATTTAATACTATCTTCAGCAGCTCTCTCACGTACACTTCAACTAATACGTCGTCTCTGCCGAAGCGCGATTTAAACTTTCAACAGCCTTTTCATAATTCTCTCGTAAGTAGGGATAGCTTTCTACTAGTTCTCTGGCCCGCGAACCCGGCGTCATGCCCTGTAACAAAAATTGCATTTTGTCTTCTGGTGCCAAGTCATGATCATCATGAATCTTCTTAAATCGACTCCAGAATAGAAGCCCGTCTCGCGCATCACCACCGAACTCTCTTAATTCCATCTTAGGAAGTTTTAATTTGTAGTGGCTACCCTGACTGTCAAAAGATCTTCTCGTAGCCTCGGAACCTACGTTTCATTTTAATAAATGCGTACATCTCACTTTCAGCTTAACGAATCGGCTAATATATTCTTCACTAGACATAAATTCAGCTGTTAAAATGTCTTCGCTAGAATCTGCAGTCAACAGCAAGTCCAAAAGTTGCTTATTAATATTTTTCAGATTATAATCCTACTGCTGCATAGATTCCCAGGCTGCTTCTATTTCGTGCAAATTAGTAGTCGACGCATCTAAAAGGCTTTGCAAATTATTTGCACTACGCGTAAACAAGCTACGTATTACGCTACGACACTTTTTTAATAGCTCCATTTGTAACAAAAATGTTCTACATAAACTTCGTAAAAAAGTTCGAAATTGTCTTAACGTGTACTCGATATTATTCTATATTCACTCAGAAATTTTTTTCTCCGGC